>VWZS01009420.1:1045171-1095550 GCA_013397075.1 Rhabdornis inornatus
GGAACGGGCGGTGCGGGAGGGAACGGGCGGTGCGGGGAGAACGGGCGGTGCGGGAGGAAACGGGCGGTGCGGGAGGGAACGGGGAATGGGCGGTGGGGGAGGATGGGCAGTTCAGGGCGCGCTCTGCAAGAGCCAGCTGCAAATCCATGATAGATACTCCCAGGAAAGGGGGAATCTGGGGGCTGCAGCTCGTGGCATTATAAGGAGTAGCAGACCTGCAACTACACCGACTTCAGCCAAGAGCATCTTGATCATAAAAGGAAAAAAACACCAAACCCAGAAGAGCTACAATTTAATTCAGAAATGACGAAAAAACTTTTATTCTTACCCACCTTCTAATTTTGGTAATGTAAACATTCCTACCCCCAAAATCCCAAAAAGCAAGGCCATTATTTTTAAATGGAAAACGTTCATATGAAATGCAGAATGGCAGTTTTAGATTGGAGGGAAGGAAAGAACAAAGGAAATACCGTCAGTTTTCCCCTATGAACCTTTCTGGGTTGGTATTTCCCCATATGTCCTCCCATCATTTCAGCCAAACCCTTGGCTCGATTTGAACCAGAACATGAATTCCCTTCTCCACCAAATATTCCCCTGCTTGGAAACCAGCCCAAGCCCACCCCACATGTGCAGGGGGCTCACAAGCCCAGAACCAAAAATGAGGTGTCATCCTCCAGTCCCAGCACCTGCCTTGTGCCCTGAAGTGTGGGTGACACTGCTGCTTGCACTGGTGCTGCTGCTGCTTGCAGGGTTTTGGGGGCCGTTCCTGCACTGTCCCCCTCCCCATCAAGCTGCTCACACCATGGAGCCTCCAGGGCTGCAGCACAGCCCGGCAGAGCTTTGCTGGCACTCGCAGTGGTGCCACGTTTCCGCTCTCACACGTGTCCTGTGGCTCTGCCACTCATCTCTTCTCCAGAAGGCAGGGGCCTTTGCAGCCTGCAAAGCCCCAAAACTCCCACTGAGTACAAGAAAACCCCCTGCCTAAGAAAATAAATGTGTTCTGTGCTCTCTCTGAGCTACCCACAGCAAAGCAAATATGGGCACAGTTGGCTGCCACCATGGCTTTGTTCCTTAAAAACATGTCATTTCAGTCAAACCTCTCCTGGCACATGTGGCTGTCATTAGATAGAGGGGAGAGACACTCTCTGATTCCTGCTCGTAGCACTGCCAGCACTGCACCTCTGCATTGCACAGGAATCACGCTGCTTCCACAGTAGGAGGGCTTGGGAATGCTGTCCCCAGGAAGGTGCAGTGCTCAGGGCACCAAACCACCTGCACCA
Source organism: Rhabdornis inornatus (assembly GCA_013397075.1). Taxonomy (NCBI): domain Eukaryota; kingdom Metazoa; phylum Chordata; class Aves; order Passeriformes; family Rhabdornithidae; genus Rhabdornis; species Rhabdornis inornatus. The sequence goes on from VWZS01009420.1 coordinate 1,046,452, forward strand.
GGTGCCCCCTGACAGCACCAAATAACAGGAGAGAGAGGTAGTCAGGAGGCAGCAGCTGCAGGTCCTGCCAGCTCAGTGCCCAGCCTGAGCCAGGGTGGTGGCCAGGGCAGTGACAGTGACCCAGACAAGCCTCTCCGTTTGCAGATGCCAGAGGCACAGTTTGGCCTGTCTTGGCTGAGTTTGGGGATCTTGTGGGTGAAGAGTTTCTGGCTGCAGACTGGGCAGTGTTTGCAGATACTCACTGAGGACTGATTGATTACCTGAAGTGAGTTATAAAGGCTGAACCCAAAAGGCAATGAAAAAAGTGACAGGCCAGAGGAGGAGCCGGGACAATCTCCTGATTTGGAGCCACCTCAGGGGCTGCCATCCAAGCAGTGCCAGCAGCAGGACCTGAGAAAAGGCCCTGGCAAGGCAGCCAGAGGGTCTGCCTTGTGAAACAGCAAACATTGCCTCAACACAAGGTCAGATATCATCCAGCTGACTCTATTCCCCCTCACTGCATCCCACCAGGTAAAGCTTTCTCCTCATCCTCAAACAGACTGTCTGAGCTATCAGAGAAGAAATCCTCCAGTTCCTCCTGCCTCATCTTGGACTCCAGAGCACTGATGCGCTGCTTGAGCTTCATCTGGGCATCGTTGTACTCAGCCAGGAGCCGGCCAAAGCGGGTGTGCAGTGTGTCCAGGTTCAAGGCCACCCTGTCCAGCCTCTCCTCCATGCTCTTCCCTTCTGTGCTTTCCTCTGCAGCTGACTCATCCAGGAGCCCTTCCTTGATTAGGATCTCCCTGCCACGCTCCTCCAAGATCCTTTTGGCATCAGGGTACTCTGTGACTGCTTCCATGAGATCTTCCTTCGACAGGCAGAAGAGATCAGAGTAGCCCAGGCTGCGGATGTTGGCTGTGCGCCTGTTGCCCATTTTGCTCCCTTTGATGTTGAGGATGCTGATCTCACCAAAGCAGCCCCCTGCAGTGAGCAAAGCATACTGTGTCATCCCATCTTCTGCCACCACAGCCAGCTTGCCCTCCTTGATGATGTACATCTCCTTCCCGATGTCCCCTTTCCGGCACACGTAATCCCCCGGGCTGAACACCTGGGGGCGAAGCTTCAGCACCAGCTCCACCAGCAGCCCTGCCTCACAGTTCTGGAAAATCCTCACCTTCTTCAGTGTCTCCAGGTGAACGTTGATGGCAATCTCTGCCCTTAACTTATCAGGGAGGTTCTTGAGGACCTCCCGTTCGTCTACTGCCTTCTTGTTGGTCCACAGGTAGTCAAACCACTTGATGACTTTGGTTTCCAAGTCTTTGCTCACCTTGCGGAACTGCATGTAGTGTTTGACGGCGTCGATTTTGGCCTGGAACTCCGCCCTGGTGGCATTCATGTTGGATATCATGGACCCCACGTTGCCCACGATGGTGGCAAAGATGAGGACGCCGATGAGAAAATCGAAGATCACAAAGAGATACTCTTCATCCCGCACAGGGGGTGGGGTCTCCCCGATGGTGGTCAGGGTCAGCGTGGACCAGTAAAGACAGTAGATGTACTCCCGGGTCAGATACCCGTACTCAGGGTCTGTGACGTTGGGATAGACCCAGCTGTCCTCCCCGAAGCCTATGGCCTTGGAGATGGCGTAGTAAATGCAGGCATTCCAGTGGATGATGACCAGGATGTAAAGAACCAAGTTGCAGATGCGGAAGATGTTGGGGTGGCTGGTTCTGGTCTCGGTCCTGTCGAAGAACTCAAACATGCGGGAGAAGCGCAGCAGCCTGTTGAAACGCAGCTCAGGGCAATGCAATCCCACCAAAAAATAGGCCAGGTCTGTGGGTAGGGTGGAGAGAACATCCAGCTTGAACTGGAGCGTGTGGATATAGTTATCCCGTAATTTCTTTGGGTCCTTAACCAGGAGGCCCTGTTCCAAGAATCCTAAAGAGAAGCAAATTACAGGATTATCTTGGTTTGACTTTTCTGCAGGCTTTGTGAGCACCTGAGCAATAATCTATGGTATGCCGTGGATTTGTGTGCATAAATACACAGGGTCACTCAAATATTACCAGTTCCTGCTCTGCTCAGTTTGTTATCATTCAAGGCCTTAATCTGGCAAAAGCCACCCTAACATACAACTCGGGGGTTTAGTCTTTAGCCATGAAGAAAAAGGAGCACAAAAGTTTCCATCCTCCAGATCATGAATTATTGCAGTTCTGTCAGCAAACGTACAGCCAAGTGCTGCCTTCCGAGAACATTAAATTCTACCATTTTTCCATGCAGATAATTCATTAGCTGAACTGATGCAAAATCAGAGATACAGACCTTCAACTATGCCCGAATACTAATAGTAATGCAGGTAATTTTGTACAATTATTCAAAGGTGAAGTTGAAAGCTGGGATGATTAATCTTTCATATTGAAACTTGCTCTATTTCTCAGATCTTCTAATTAGATTCTTTCTCTGGAGACTGCTTCACACTAGTGAACACCAAGGTAGGCAAAACCCTCTTCCTAATGGAACTGTGGATTAGGCCTGTCCCCTGCAACTCATCTCCACTTTTAAAGGATTAAAGGAAAGCCAGGATGCTGCTCCTGCTCACCTGTGTGCAGGCGGATCACTGTGTCCCCGAGATACAGAGCATCTGAGATGTAATCTAACACCAGCCACAGCACAAAATAGGTCTTTTGCAGGTCAGTGAAGCAAGCCCTGGAGGAAGGTCATCAAACAGGCTGTGAGACCACAAATCCCCACAACTTCTCTAATTATTACAGCTGATCCTGAGGCACCCAACTCTGCAACAGAGCTTGGGCAATCCTCTTCTAGGAATTAAAACTCCCTGCTCTGAAAAATCTGCCCTCCCTTGATGTAGGTAAGTAACATCTTGAAGCCACCTCCCAAACGACCCTGAAACCATGGCCCTTTCCAGCTGACAGCTGGAATTCACCACTCTGAAGTCACAGTGATAGTGGAGGGTCTCTTTCCTTCCAGTGCCCACCAGCCCCAGCACCACCAGCATCAGTTTGATCCTCTTTGAGCCACAACAACCAGGTGATCAGGAGGGTCAGAGCAGGCAGGAGCCCCACAGCCTCCCAGCTCACCTGGCTACGAGCAAGCACCAGTTGTAGAGGACAGGAACTGCAATCACAGCCAGCCAGTGGTAATACCAGTCCCCTGCAGGGTCCACCACAAAGAACTGCCATTTCCTCCTGGAAGCAGAGAGAAAAGCCAGAGCTGGCAGTGTATGTGGGCAACAGCGTTGGAATGAACAACCTGAAGCACATCCTTCATGCCTTGCACCACACTGCCTCAAACAGAGCTGCAGCTTGTGTGCCAGTGTGTACATCAAAATTAATCCCAGCCCTGTTTGAGTTCCTTTATCCCTAAAACTGAGCTGAGAATGCAGCTGAAGAGGAAACTGTGGGATAGTAAGGCAAAGCAGGTGGCCCACATGACACAGCACCCCAGTGGCAGAGCCAGGAACAGATGTATGGAAGAGGGTGATCAGAAAAGTTCTTGTGACGTGACATGACATTGCCTCTCCCAGGTGAGGTAGGGACCAGTGCCTGGCAGACCTGAAGATTAATTGGAGCAGGAAGGAAAGTGTGCTGCAGATCAGTGGCAGCACCAGGAGGGGCTGCCCAAGCCCCAGAGCAGTGGCCCCGGGGGCAGCTGGCATGGCAGGGCTGCCTCCTGCAGTCTGCACAGCCCAGCCTCCAGCCTTTGAACTGCTCCCAAGTGTTTGATCCTGCTCGTCCTGGGACTCTGAGATAAGAAGTGTGTGCTCCAGTTGCCAGATTCACTGGAGAAGCTGGGGAAGAGAAACTCTGTGGCTGGGCTGATAGGCTTACAGCTGCTGCAGCCTGGTGGGGCAAAACACCCTCTCCCTCCTTCCCTCCCTCCCTCCTTTTGAACAAGCAAAACTCCCTCCAGTGATAGGAAAATAAACAACCCACTTGCCAACAGATTCCCCATGCCCACCCCGTTATTTCTGGCAGCTTCAAAGGCAGAACCTCTGCCTGAAAGTCTCCTTTCCCTGGAGCAGGCAGTGCTTGGAATGGGGGGAGTGTCACTCGGCACAAAGCCAGCCCCAGTCCCTCGTGTTCACCCTCTGTGCACCCACAGACAAGTAATGGTCCAGCCTCCCCATTAAAGGGGCTTATTTTTAACCAGAAAGTGCAACTTGAACCTTTTTTTTTTTTTGAGAAAGGGACTCTGTTCCCTAGGACATCAAGCACTGCCACAGGGGAAGCTCTGACTCACCTGCAGCCAGCCCAGAGAGTTGTAGCATCCACAAGCACTAATAACATCAATAATGCTGTTAATGATGTTGGTAATTTCAGCTTTAAATCACCAGTGCTGCCATGACAGGTGGCCAGAATCACTGATACTACACTGACAGCAGAATCAGGGCTGGAAAAATAGGGCTCTGGGTTAACCCAGGAAGAGGGAATAATCATCTGCCTCTTCCCAAAGGCTTTGCACTCAGGCTTGGAGCTGTGGAGCCTGCCACAGCCATGAGCAGCAGCTCACATGTGGGATTACCAGACTTGGGGATCTTCTTACCTGTGCAGCTGAGGACCTAGAAAACCCCAGAAGTTCCCACTGCATCCCCAGAACCCACTGGCACTGAGCAGCCCTTCCACAGAACACTTCAGCTCCTAGTTATGAACAAGCTCTCCTTAACCCCATGGGGCAGAACAGTATTTTCTTCCATTACTAGTAAAGAGCCAGATACAAGGCTCAGATTATTTTTCTCCTACAGAAAACAATTATTTCTTGGTGTTTTAATTACCATGTATAATGGTAGGGTCCAGAGTAGTCTGTGAGCTTTGCCCTCTAATTAGCCAGCAGAAGAAAAACCAGGTTATTGCTTCTCACCAGGAGTGTGAGCTGAGGAGATGAAAGGGCTGGATTTGAAAGAGCCTTTTCAGAAAGCTGCTCTTTGTGGGTGCACAGGCAGCAAACACTCCCTTCATCCTGCAGATGATGAATGAGACTGGCAAATCCCACAGGTTTGTGGCTCCTGGGTGGGATGCAGTGGTTGCTGGGTGGAGCCCTGCATCCCTTGGTTGTGTCCAGCCCCTCATATGCACAAGCTGCAGGTGCATCTTATTACAGACCCTGGGCTGGCTCCAAAAACAGTCCTAGTGTGGGACTGGTATGAAATTGAGGAGGTCTGATGTGTTTCCCACCAAAGGCACCAGGGCATGGAGCAGGAGGGAGAAGACCCCATGGCTGAGAGACAGGCCAGGTCTTTTCCACAGGGACAGACCACCAGGTCCTGTGTGTCAGCAAAACAGTGCAGCCAGGCTGGCTGCCACAACAGGGGGTGGAGAGGGCAGGACGGACCCTTCCCACCACTCCATCCCAATTCCTTCCTTTCCATCCCCATCACCATCCCCAAGGGGAGCCCCCGAGCTCCACGCACAGCTGAACCCCAGCCAAGGAAAAGGACCCTACTTTTTGTTTAACTTCTCAATCTCCTCATCCTCGAGTTCATCACCAGCACCTGCAGCCACTGTCAGGAGCTCAGGGCCCTGAAAACGCTCCAGGAAGGGGTCTGGCCTCTGCTGCTCCTCGTGCAGGCTCTTGTTGGCCCAGTCCCTGAGCACCAGCACCAGCCGGACTATCCTGGACAGGGGAGAGAGGCAGAGCCAGGAGTTGTAAACAGAGCAAGGACAAAGCAAAAGCTTCAGAGCCATCAGGGGAGCTACAGCTGGGAATAAAACTCTTGCAGCTCCCTCTCAAGCACTACAATTTGTTTTTGACCCCATTTAGTGATGATGTGGGACCAAAAACATACAAGCAATAGAGACCACCCTTACAGAGTTCCACAATTCCACCCCAGTCATGCTGTCATTCCCACAGGAATATGAGGAATCTGTAGGTGACTGAGGCAGACGGAGGCTGCCTGCAGGGAAAGGAGCCTCTGAGCCCAGTGGGGGTGAAGCCATCCCCTACCAAAAACCTCTCCATGGACACTGGGGCACAAAGAGCAGCATTCACAGACACTCATCCCTGCATCCCATGAATTCCATACAGCAGAAGGGGATCCTGACCCCACAGAAGGCCCCAGTGTCACAGCCAGGCACAGAAGGCTCACCCCATGCCAGTGGCACACACAGGTACCTGGCCAAGGCTCCCTGGCCTTGGAAAGCGTGGGCAGCCCCCTGCTCCCCATCCAGGCTGGCTCCTCTCTGCAGCTCTGAGGTGGTGTCATCCAGGGTTGAGCAGGTCCTGCAGTGGGGAAAAGGGGAGATCACATCCACACTGTGCCACCATGGCACTGCCACAGCCAGGCACACTGCAGCAAGCTGGCAGCAGAGATTGGGCATCACAGCCCTGCCCATGCCACAGCCCCCCTGAACCGAAGCAGGACCAGCCTGACCTGCTGGTGCTGAGCCCTGTCCCCTCCGTGTCCCCCCGGGGCTGGGGTGGGCAGGGCTGGTGGTTGGCTGGGGAGCTGTGCAGACCATTGCTCTCCACTGGCATCTTCAGTGTGAGGAGACCACGGGCACACACCCTACCCCAGGGACCTGCAAAAAAACACAAAGCAGCCACAAGAAAACACGTGCAGGACACATCACATGGTTTGGACACAGAAATCCAGCACATCATGGGAAGAGAAGGTCAAATACCACGGCATGGGCTATACCACGATTCCCATGACTCTATGAGGAGTCCTGCAGGGTGTTTTGTTCTCTCCCAGAGATCCCACAGCTGCCTGGGGGCATGAAAGATGCTCTCCTCATCATTCAGACTCCTCATCCATTGCCAGAGGAACACCTCATTTTCCTTCTCTTCCCTGGTTTTGCCTACCCCTCCTTTGCCTTTCCTAATCTCCTTGTCTTCTGCTGCCTGGCCTTGCCTGCCCCTCCCCTTCCCATTTTGTACTCCTCCTTTTCCCTGCCTTTCCCTGCCCTCCCTTGCCTTGCCTTTCCCAGTCCAACCCCTCCTTTACCTTGCTTGCTTTCCCCTTCCTTGCCTTGCCTTTACTTGCCTTGTCCTTCCTACCCCTGCCCTCCCTTGCCTTGCCTTGCCTCCTCCTCCTCCTTTGCTTTGGGTTGCCTTGCCTGGCCTTTCTGTGCCCTGCCTCTTTTCTACCCTCCCTTGCCTTGCCTTTCCCAGTCCAACCCCTCCTTTACCATGCTTGCTTTCCCCTCCCTTGCCCTGCCTTTACTTGCCTTGTCCTGCCTATCCCTCCCTTGCCTTGGGTTGCCTTGCCTGGCCTTTTTTACCCTCCTTTGCCTTTCCTGGCCTTTTTTACCTTCCCTTGCCTTGCCTTTTCCACCCTCCCTTGCCTTGTCTTTTCTACCCTCCCTTGCCTTTCCTTTTCTACCCCTGCCTTGCCTCCCCACCCCTCCCTTGCCTTTCCTTTCCTTGCCTACCCCTCCCTTTACTATCCCCCATTCTTCCCTTACTTCCCCCACTCCTGCCTTGCCCTGCCTGTCCCTCCTTTCCACACCTCCCTGGGCCAGCGCTGCCACCACCGAGAAGCCACCAGCGTCCACTTACGAGCCCGGCGTCCCCCGCAGCCTTGAGCGCTGTGCTGCTGCCTCAGGCGGGCTGGCAGGGCTGGCTGGGGAGCATCCCTGCCTCCGGAGCTTTTCGAACACCAAGCCAGGGCAGAACAAGCAGAGATGCCCGGCGGTGGCGGCGGGGACAGTGCACACACCCCTGTGTCTGTCACCGCCCTGCTCGTCCCCTGAGCATCCTCCATGCCCTGAGCAGCTCCTCCAGGGGAGCTGACACTGACAGCAGCCAGCCTTGTGTCTGGGGATGGAAGGGGAGGAGGGAAACGTGCTGCTCGGGGATGCTCCATTTCCCTATGCACGTGTTCCCTTCTCCCCCCACCCGTCACCTCCTCTGGGCTGGAGGGACCCCAGGAACTCCAGGATAGTGCCCAGCTGGAGATCACAGCCATCCTGAGCAGCTCTGTGCCCACTGACCCCCGAGTCCTCACTGTGCACTTAGGGACAGGCACAGCCAGCACCCCCAGGTGGGCTCAGGTCCTGCCACACCAGGGGATGCACCTGGATTGCTCCCCAGGTTCTGTTCCCACTCCTCTCCCAGCCCCCTGCCCCGGGGAAAAGCAAAGATGATTATTTCCCTGCTTCAGAGGTTGTGCCACAGCTACTGTAGGATGGAAAACTGGAAAAAGTAGAGACATTTTAACACCCTCACATCCACTTACCTCTTCTCCTGCTGGCAGAGCACAGGACCAGAAGTGCTGCTCTGGAGTCCCATCAAAGTGAGCTGCAGAGTTTGAAGGTGATCATGAAATGCACCCTTCACCAATTTCTGCCCTCCTATTTTGCTCAGGAAGTCATTCTAATGCCCAGTTAGCAAAAAATCTGCATGCCCAAGGCAACAGGGAGGAGGTCAGTTTTTATCCTCTCCCTCCAGGGTGTAACCATTTGCAGTGGTTGAGGCTGGATCCATCCCTGAGGGGCACATGGAGTCCTGCACCTTGTGCAGGGCTGATCTGAAAGCACCAGCACCAGGAGTCTCTTTCATCTTTGCTATCAAAGGTTTACCTTTTACTTTCCCCTTCAAAGCCATAAATTTCACTTGTTCTGATCTCACTGAGCACCCAGGCAGCAGGGAGTCCAAAGGAAGAAACAGAATTTCTCATTTGGCTGGGGCTGTGGTTCCCGGGTGGGCACCCAGCAGCACAGATGTCACCCTGCTCTTGTCCCCACATCACAGACTCCAGGTGACAGCTCACCTGTCAGCAACAATCCAGCAGCAACATGTCCCCCTTCCAACTCTCTTTTTGCTGCCTGCAGCTGCAGCTGTTCCAAAAGGAACACGGGAACTCCAGGAGCTGCTCCCTCGAGCACCATCGTCCACAAAACACTTTATTTGCTGTGCAAGTCGTTGTGGCAGTGGCCCTTGGGGACACTCAGCCCTGCCACGTGTGCTACCTTGGGACAAAGCAGCCAGGAGAAGGAGGCAAGGAAGAGAAAAAAGGAAATAAAAGCATCAGACTCCAACAAGGACAGCATTAACCAGAAGCTTTTCTCCTCAAGATTCCCCCTCAGCCAGGGCAGCTGGGGCTGAGACACCCACGAGCAGGTCACAGTCCTGCTGCCAAGGGAATAAACCTTACCTGTTCCCACTTGCTGGGACATCAGGATCAGACTCCACAGAAAAGAAACACATCCAGAACACACAGAGTTTATTAAAATACGCATTTTGCAATCAGTGTTTCCAGACTGACACCATAATTTATATCTTACATAGAAGTCATATCTTCCAAAAGCTACCAGTAACTAGCCCATGAGAACACATCCAGTTTGACCACCTCTCCTCCAAACACCTTCAAGCCACACTTTGAAGGTGGTGTCCCCTCCCAAAGTCATCCCTTCTCACCCTAAAATACAGCTTAAAATAAACCCCAAACACAAGCGTCCTCCAAAACACGTTAACACCTCCCAAAGGAGAGAAACCAGACAATTCACCTCATTTCCTGGCACCACTCACACCCCCTCATACATAACAGTTGTGTAAGGTCCTCTGGTGACCCTGACTCCATCCCTGGGCCACAAGCCCCAGGAGCCACCCATCCTGCACATCCCCCCTGCCACAGCACAGCACACCGAGCCCACCACACCATCCTGGCTCTCATCTGCAATAAATCCCAGTGCTCTGCTCAGCTCAGCAATCAGCCACAGGTTCAGACCTGCAATTACTTTGGGACAGTTATTTATTAGTCACTGTCCAGCTGCCAGATTTACAGTCACAGACGCTTGATGCAGTGTCAAGCAGAAAACACCCGAGCACTGATGTCTGTAAATAAGCTGTTGGGACATCTGGATGACATGTAGATCCAGCTATAATTAGGTATAGGTGACACAGAGAGGTCCTGTTAAGCCTTGCCAAAACCTGCCCCCAGGGCCTGCATGCACAACTCCAGCAGATGTGCTGGATGAACCACCAAAAACATCTCAAAGTCACCTCAGAATCAAGTGTTACTAAACTCTAGAGAAGGAAAAAAAAGGAGAAAAGCTGTTGAACTGAGCTTGTTTATGGCTGAAGAGCATCTGGGTCAGGAATTTCCCTCACCCATGTTCTTACACCATCACTGAAGCTGCAGCTTGGCAGCAAGACCTGGGAGAGACACTCCCCCACTCCCCTCTGCCACAGGAAACCTAATAAACATCTATTTTTCCTGACCTGTTTGGTGCTATTGCTGTTGGTATGAGGTTTTATAACCCACAGAGTCACCATGGGGAGGTTTCCCATGTAAATCTCTCTGGGAAAGAACTGAGCCCCTGGATAAGCCCAGATGTCAGCAAGGCTCTCAGAGTCACTTTGGACCTGAACATCTGCAAACCTGCTGTGGCTGCAGGGATGGGAGCTCCTGGCCCCTCCAGCTCCATTCCTGGAGGAGGGGCTGTGGCACAGGAGACCTGGCAGTACCACCTCCACCAAACAGCAGCTGCACAAGGAAAGAAAATCTAGTAGAAGTTTAGAAACACTCAGCCACTCTACAGAAGATGAGGAATTGACCACAGCAGTTGGCTGAGAACTTTTATGGGGTCAGAGTTGAGACCTCCAAGGTGGGATGTGGCCAGGGGACCGGGCCCACCACAGGCTATGACTGGAACAGGATCCCAGGTCCATAAACACCCAACACCTCGGGTTTGCATCTCCTCTGGCAGCCTGGGAGCAACTGCACAGAACAGACACCTCCTGTGTCAGCCACCAAGTTATTGGGAGACCTCAGCTCTTGGCAGCAGCTTCTCACACCTTCACTGTCATCAAGGCGTGAAGGACACAGATTCTTGAGGGCCCACAGTGCAAAAAGCAGTCCTAGTCAAGGAAAAAAGAGTTTCACTGCTGGTAAGTACACAAGAAATGCTCCTCTCCCTGCCCTTACCCACTCTGCCAGGGTGAGCAGGGGAGATTGGGCATGGGCTGTCATCTTCTAAGCCAGAGCCACGTGTTGAAGAGGCAAGCAGAGATCATCACAGAGTACAGCAGGGCCTCCTTCTGCCTCCAGGCATGGCACTGCTCCTCCAGCACACGCAGCCTCCCCGAGATCCTCGCCAGCTGCAAGGGAAGCAGGGGGCCACTGTCAGTGTTGGATCCCAGAAACCCAGGATGTTTGAGCTTTCTGTGCTTTCTGGCACTGACCCACTGGAGAACACTGCTTTTGACCTGAGGCCTTGGACAAGGCTTCCAAATGATGGAGTTAAAATCATGGGTGTGTAGTTAAATAGAAGTGTGTCCTTTCACATGGTGAAGGGCTTTAAATTTGAGGTTTTTATAATATAGTAATAGGTATGGGACAAGATGGAGGATTTTGGGTGGTGTCTCCTTTCAATGTTCTTCCTTCTTCTTCATGGTTTCATGCAGTAGTTTCTGGTTGGATAGTTAGTGCTGTACTGCGGGTCACAGGAGTTTGGTTGTTGGGTTAAAAGTATAAATAACATAGGTGTTATTTCTCTATTGGACTGTTTGGCTTTAACAGACCTTGTAGCTAGCTGGATTCATCTCCATTTTGCTCACTTCTAGCTGGTGGCTGGAAGTGTTGCTGAACTTTCTGTACTTTAGATAAGATTTAGTAAACAACCAAGCCCGAACATGAGAAAATCTGTTTCCTTCGTGTGTTTTTTAATTCTGGCTCTGAGTGAAGACAGAAGAGATTCCAGACAAACCATTAATTAAGTGGTGCAAAACACCACCACTGTTACACGTCAGCACCCCAGAAGCATGGGACAGCATGGGATGGAAAGATGGGAGCTGCTGCCTCCTCCAGGTCCTCCTTTTCTAAAGCAGCAGCTACCTTCATGTGGGAGGAGTGGCAGCAGCACCTCAGATCTGCAGCAGATGCCTCAGGGAAAGATTCTTCCCATGAGAGAGCATCTGAGCCCCTCTCACTGCCACCAGAGAGGCCTGGCTGTGTCTTCCCAGCCACTTGGGGCAGGAGCTCGATGGATCAACACACATGAAAGTGCTCTCTTGTAAGGTGGGACCAGTTTGACAGCACCAGCCCACCAGGACTGAGCAACTGCCCCCTGGAGCCTCCTCACCTGCCCTGTGGCTTCCCCAGAAAACACCAGCCCTTCAACCCCATCTCACCTGCCTTCTCATCACTGCCACCTCTGTCACCCCAGCCTCCTCCAAGGTGCTCTCTGCAGCTGGGATGGGCTCCTGGGAGCTGGGAAAGAAAAGCAGAGATGCAGGTGGGCAAGCACTGCTCGTGGGGTGCAGCTGAGCCCCCACAAATGCAGCGCTGCCACGGGGAGCTGAGCCATGCAGGGAGTGTGTGCCAGGCTGTGCTGCACCAGGAGAAAGCAAACAGCACCTGCACAGCATCCACTCATCTCTTCCTAACCCCCATCACGCACATTGCTGCCCCTCCAGCATGCACCCAAAGTGGCCAGGACAAACAGACAGCACATGCCAAGACAGGTAACAGGAAACACAAGCTTGTATTTCTTTAGAGGTGCAGCAGAGAGGAAACATATCTACTAAGCACCCATTCTCTGTAGTCCCATGAAATCACTGAGGGCTGGATAAAATATCTTTAGAGCCAGTCAGGTAAATAGGTATCACAGGACCAATGCTGAAATGGAAGGGTGATCCCATTTACATCAGCAGGTGAGGAAGCTGCCATCAGCTGGAAGGAACTATCACTTTTTGCTCTTGTAGCAGATTTTAACTGCAATTTGAAAGATAAACTAGCAACCCAAATGTTCACCATTTTCTTCCCTCCCTGGAAACACAGGGGCCCCCACTGGAATGAGCTGCTGCATGGCAGAGGCAGCACAGCCACTGATCCCCAGGGCAGTCCCTGGAGGCACAGCCTCACTGCAGGGTCCACACCACTGAGTCACAAAATAAAGTAGACCCACAGTGAGAAAATTATAAATTCATCATAGGCTAGCCCAAAATCAGCTATTCTATAACCAAAACTCCCTGTGCACACCAATAACTCACACAGGCACTCACTGATCCCATAGGGGTTAACAAGCACCTGACCCCACTACTTGGAGACCCTGTGGAGGAGAGGGTGTTTATCCCTGTTCGTAACATGATGCTGATCTCACTGAAGACAAGCCAGAAGAGCATGTGGAGATCCACTGAATCCCCTTCTGAAACTCCACTTGTGAGATAATGCCTCCATAAAATGTAGCTGCAGTGTAAAATGACAGTCACAACAGAAAGAAAATGCAATTTTCCCCAGTAGATAACCATGAAAAAAGGACACATCCTGCAGCTTTTGACTCAAAATCCCAGTTGATACAGGTGAACACTCTTTAAAGCAGAGACTAGAAATTGCCTTCTGGTGACTCATACCCTTCAAGAGGTCACTGTCAGCCAGGTATTCCAGTCTCTGTCTGACACCAGACTTGACGAAAATTTCAGGACAAACAAGTCAGCACATATTTTTTGTTTATTTTGCTCTTGCATAGGAGTACAAAGCTGTCATATTGAAGGGATGTCTGCATCTAAAGGGATGTAAAGTACTAAGAAGAGGTGTTTGAGGGTGGCTGGTTTCAAAGGGAGATCAAGGCCTGGGGAGAAGCCCCAGAGTCACCCCATTGCTGCATTACAGCAGCTCTGCAGGCTACCATGGCCTGAATGACCTCCACTGCTGGAGGGAGGAGGGAGAAGGTCTTTTTTAGCCACTAACCAGATCTCTTGGTCATTAAGAAATTAACATGATGTTTGAAGACAGCCTCAGCCTACAGTTTTTAAGAGCAGAGACATCACTTTGGATCATCAGCAGGCAGCAGCCAGCTGGGGAGGGAAGGCAGGACGTGCCACTGCTGATGGATGTGATGATGGATGCTGGTTCTCCTCCCTTTCTGCCTGGAGGCTTTGCTCAAGGAGAATGAGAGGTATTTAGATGTTCCTCCAGGTGCTCAGCAGCCTTAGAGCAGTGGGGACACCTTAAGGCTGCAAGCATGTCTTTGAACAAAGAGAATTTACCAAAGTGGCACAGATAAGGGTGGTGGAGATGGTTCCTCCAGCACATCTGGAGGGATTGAGGCCACTGCACACCTACTCCAGGGAGCACAAAGGGACACCACAGCCTGGCCAGGGGCACAGGAGTGCAGCCAGCTCATGGAAAGGCTAATTAAGAGTGACCAAGAGACAGCCAAAGGTGCTGGGAGCCTGCAGGAGAGGCTGAGTCAGGGACACCACCTGGGTCAGGCTGTCTGCTCTGGATTTTGATTCCCTTCACACACCCCTCTCCAACAAGCTATGAAAGCATACAGAAAAATTAGCAGCAAAGCCCCAGCAATGCCACAGCAGCACTGGGTCACTCAGGGTGCCCAGGGGACTGGTGTTAAGCTGAGCAGCAGACTGAAGCCTGGCTGGGTTAGTGAGGTGCACCAAGGCCTGGCACCCAGAGCTGGAACACAGGACAGCTGAGAAAGACAGTCCAAGGCAGCCATGCAGGGCCACCCTGCAGCCCACAGCTTACAGAGCTCGTGCCTCAGCAAGGCACAGGCCAGGCCTGGCAGAGTGACAGAGAGCTGGCTCAGGACAAGCCAAAGTCACCTGGACTGTGCTGGGTCTCGCAGAAAGTCCTGGACATGGTGGAAGAGCACCTGGCCCAGGAGGTACACGGTCTGGAAGATGTTCTGCATGGAGTAGATCCTGCCTGCCTCTGTGAGGAGGGGGAGTGGGACACTGGGAGCAGGCAGGGGACACGAGTCTGGCCTGAGTGCACACAGAATCACGCCTGTTATCCCCTGGCCTCACACAACAGGGCACAGCCTGGCATTAGGCACTGCCCCTCATCCCTTCAGCAGCTCCAAGCATCTCTGGGCAATGCCCCTGGCACCCAGACCCCAATGGCATCAGCTGGGAGAACCCTCTCCAGCAGCCCCCAGACTCAGAGGCAGCCACCTGATTCCTCCAAAGCCAACCATGGCTGTGTGCCATGCTGCTCTCCTGCCACCCAGGACAGCTCTGGACTTAAGTGGGACAGCAGTCCCTGCTCCAGGATTAGCTCAGAGACAATTTCCCCACTGCAGAGACTCCAGAGTGGGAACAACACAGCTGCCTTCAAAGCTGCCCAGCACAAACACCTCTGGCACCAAAGGCCATGCTCCTCTCATGGATGAGCAGCACTTGCCGGGCACTGCATTGCTCTGATTTGGATCCCCCATCCAACACCAACACCAACACCAGAGAGATTCAGAACAGCCCAGTGAGAGGAGATGCTGCTCCCCACCCACCCTGGGTGACTCTGGGCCTGTGCTCACCCCTCATGCTGCTGTTCTGGGCTGTGCAGGGCCAGCTGGGCACAGTCACTCATGGTCCTGTCCCTCCGTGACCTGGTGCTGTGATGGCCCTGTGGGAATCAAACACAAGCACGTTAGCACAGAGCTGAGCCCAGCCTGGTGCCCTGTGTGGGCTGTGGGGCCAGGGGTGCATCAGCACAACGAGAGCACTACAAGAGCCCCAGGCTGGTGACCTGATGCTGGTGCAGGTGGGGACAATGCTCAGAGCACACAGAGGGTCCCCAGCACGAGCCTGCTGATCTGAACTCTAGCCAGATCAAAACCTAAACCTAACGCATCCAGGATCAGCTCTCAAATTTCAGGGAGTTTAAGCACTTGAAGAGGCAGAACAGCAGCTCCAGCAGCCAAACCAAGTCTTTGCCTGCCCATGCCTGGGACCTCTCTTCGAAATCAGTCTCACACAAGGGTTAAAATCTGCTTTTGGCTCTGACCCCAGATCCCTTTACACTGCTGTGATGAACCAACTCTACCTCATACTTCATCAAGAAGAAAAAGAGGTTGAAAAAGGACTTAAAAAGTAGCAGCAGCAGCAGCAGCCAGTGGTGGGACTGTACCTACCTTAGCCTACCCCCTGTCCAGAAAATGCAGCAAGAGCTGTGGCTGAATCCAGGTCCCAGCAAACAGGTGTGCACTGGTTCTGGGTCAGAAAGAGATCCCTCCATCCCTATCCCCACATCTGCTGGCTTGGAGCAATAACAGCCACCTGGAGAATCCCAAATTTGGGACTGTTTCCATTCCCCACCCCAGGCACCCCCGTTCCTGCCCCTACAGTACCGATCGCTTGCGTCGCTGGGCGCTGGCTCTGCTGCCTGAGGGCAGGAAAGGGATGTCCCCAGAGGGGTTTGGGGACACATGCAGCACCACAGAGGGGACCTTCCTTGGCTGGGTCAGCAGGACTGGCCTCAAACTGGTGTCTGATATCTCTACAGAAAGGAGAGAGAGAAGAATTAAGCCAACCTGAGTGGCTTCAGGAAAGGGAAGAGAGATGCATTCACGTGGAGAGTCAAGCCTGTGTTTAGTGCCAGATGGACAAACACTATGCCTGGGATTTTTGGACAGCCCAGAGAGGCAGAGCTTCAGGACAGCCAGTTTTCAGAGCTGTTAGTCAAAGACAGGGCAAATGTCCTGCATCCCAAGCAGAGCCCCTACAAAAGGCCAAGAGGGACCTGGAAGAGACATGGAGGGAGATGGCTCCACATTTTGCTCCTCACCTGTTGGAATTAAGGCCCCTCCAGATTTCTTTGGTGACCTTTGCCCACCTCTTCCCAAGCCATCTACCATCCTGCCCTACATTCCTGAAGAAAAGTGTCTGCATTACCTGCCCCCATCCTCTCCTCCAGCAAAGCAAATGAAAGGTGGGTTTATAAAGGGGTCCTACTCCCTAGGATGTTGCAGTGTTGTTGCACCAACCCCCAGCCACCCCAAAAGACAACCCAGGGCTCTACCTGCCAGAGAAATCCTATCAGGGATGTGCATCTGAAAGGAGGCAGGGACATCCTCTGTCCCTGTCTTCCTGTCCCCAGGGCTGCAGCTCTCTGCCACCTTCAGCCTGTTGGGAACCTGCATCCTTTGGTTGATGGCTTCTGTGAAGAGCAGGTCACAGCGCACCCGGTTCAGGTCCAGTCCCCAAAGCGGCCACATCCTTGCAGATGTCCTCGGGGGGTTTCACAAAGAGGGAAAGAAAGCTGCAAAGTGGCAACAGGAGCAGCACTTCCACAAGTGACAACAGGGACAGCTCTTCTTGCACCTGCACAGGGACAACACTACGTGCTTTAAGAGCTAAAATACAGGCAGAAACAACCCAAAAGACAGACACTGCAGGACTTGTCTGGGAGAAGGGGATGTCCCACAGTGCCCTGGCAGGACAAGGTGTCCTGTGAGCCACCTATGAGCTTAGCACCCACTGCCTCAACTTATAGCAGGGAAAGGGCTCGGCACACAGTTCAGTGTACCCTAAAAACCAGTGAAAAAAATTATTTTCCATCAAGAAGTAACGTTTTTTGGAGGCCTGGGATCACATTCTTGTGCTCATATACACATTTGAGGAAAACTGAGGTTTTTTAAAAGCAAAACACAGTTTTTGGTGATGGGCTTCCAGGTTACCACAGGAAAGGCTTTGGTGCTCAATTTTTCTCCATACACACACCACAGTATCCCCAGGGCCATACC
Source organism: Rhabdornis inornatus (assembly GCA_013397075.1). Classification (NCBI taxonomy): domain Eukaryota; kingdom Metazoa; phylum Chordata; class Aves; order Passeriformes; family Rhabdornithidae; genus Rhabdornis; species Rhabdornis inornatus. Next base: position 1,063,872 of record VWZS01009420.1, read on the forward strand.
CCATTCCCCCCACGATCCTACACTCCTTGGGTGACCCACATCCAGCCAGGGATGGACCTTGCCCTGAGCAGAGCTGCCAGATGCTGAACCACCCTTCCAGAGGGGAAGGAAAACCACACATCTCCTTCCTCAGCTTGGAGCAGAGCTCCCAGCTCAGCTTTCTCCCAGGTGGGGACCAGCACCAAGGAGGGACATGGCCCCAGCCCTCACTGCTCCTGGGAGCAGCTGACAGCAGGACCAGGACATGGGACACAGACACTACCTGGGGCTTTGCAGCTCTCAGGACACACAATGGCCCCGTGCCTCAGTTTCCCTTTTGCCAAGTCCCAGGGTTTTGAGAAGTGCTCTGGGGCTGCAGTGTCCCAAGACTTTCACCGAGCCACACAAGCAGAGGGCAATCAATGTACACCATTGGGAGAGGAGCCCCAAAAGTCACCTTCCTGCCTCCCAGCATGTGCACTCTTTATTCTTTCCCAAAAAGCTGCAGCTGAGGAGAAAACCCCAACAAGCAAGAGGTGCCGAGGTTGGAAGACCCCAGCCTAATCCCCGTGCTGCCCAGGCACCCCAAACATGCATGCACAGCACCCCTGAACCCTCCCTGCTGGCACCTTTTGATCTCACCATGCCCAAAAAGGTCATTCTTTGCTTCCAGGAAAAAATCTCCACCCCAGGAGGGGCCAGCAGCAGCCAGGGCTGCTCACCACTCCCCTCACTGCAGCTCCTCAAGGCACTTTGGACCCCCTCACTCCCCCCAGCTCCCTGCAACCCTTTAGGATTTCACCCAGGGAAAACCCTTTAGGATTTTTCTCCCAGGAGCAGAGGGAAATCCCTGGGGAAGGATCACAGACCTGTTCCCTGCAGTTGCCAGGCCTTGGCACTGCGGGTACAGGAGGGTGGCAGAACCAGCTCTGCACCTGACATAACCAGCACTTCCACTGATTGCTCACCTCGTGGATTCCCTCCTCCCTGCCATTAAAAACCTTTTAATTACACAGGAATCTCAGCATCAGCAGAGATTCCCTGCTTCCAGCCTTGCAGACTCTTCCTTGCTGTCCCTGCATTGGGTCTGTCCTGGAGGCACTGCTGGGGACACAGTGGGGACCCCACACCAACCCCACCACCCTGCCCAGCCCCAGCCCTTGGGTCTCAACACACACACACACTCCTGCTACTCTCAAAACCCCAAAGAAAGTGGATTTTTGCAGGCACCCCCTACTCGGAAACAGGACAGTAATTCCTGGGATGGTCCCAAAATGTGTCAGTCCCACAGGAGAAACCTGCAGCAGACCCCCAGCCAGGGTGCACAGCCATGGAGACACCACCAGGTTTCTCCTTTATATTTTTGGTGCTTCAGAGGAGCAAACACCCTGTGTTGCATTCTCAGGCTGTTCTCTGGGAAACCAGCATATATTAATAGCAGTAAATCTGGAGAGGGCAGATCTGTTCATTTTCTAATCACCTGTGAAACCACTGCAGCTCCCAAGGAACAGAGGGATGAGAGGGGGTGAGAAGCAGGCTCTGAGACTAAGCTATTAAGAAAGGGAAAAAAAAAACAGCTGTCAGAAGTCATAAGAACAAAATGTTTAAGTGGCTGGATTTCCTCCTTTAACTTTCTTTAGGGCTTTTTGGAGCTCTTGCCAAGCACTCCCCAGTCGCCTGGAGAGGCTCAGCCTCTGCTTTGGCACTTCTCCTTGGATTTGCAGTGATGGGGAATTTCCGGCTCACTAAGCCGGAGTAGGTTTAAGTCCTGCAAGCCAGGAAAACCTGCCCTGGGGAGGGAAACTCCACAACCTCCCTCTCTCTGTCCCTCTCCAGCCCAGGCCACCTCAAACAAGGCAGGCTGGGGACCAGCCTGGTCCAGCACACCTGTCTTGGGGTGACTTTATGATGCCTCCCTTTTTCTTAAAATTATTCAAACCTACTCTAAACTAAAAACCAAAAAAAACACCAAAAACTCACACCTATAACCCACCAAACCTAACCTAAACCACAACATTTCCCAACACCAAAAGAACTAAAACAAACTAAATAAACCAAACTACAACCCACAAAAAAAACTCTTCTAAATCTATCATCTCTTCAAAACAACAAAAAAATTACTATTTAATACTATTCATTTTTATACTTAAAAATACTTTACCTATTAAATAAACAATTTTTCCCACTTCTCTCCAAAAAAATATTTTCCCAAAACCAATTAAAAAAAAATACATAGATCTATTTCCTAAAAAAAAACCCATTCAAAAATTTCCTCCCAGATTTACCCTAAACCAAAACAACACCCCGTTCACCTCTGGGGGTAGGGAGCTGGCGGGAGCAATGGGTTTGCTCTCAGCTCTGCCTCGGCGATGTGCCTTGTCCCAGCAGAGAGGGGACATCGGGAGGGAAGGGGTTCCTCACCCGGGATGGGGATGTGCCTTGTCCCAGCAGAGAGGGGACATCGGGAGGGAAGGGGTTCCTCACCCGGGATGGGGATGTGCCTTGTCCCGGCAGAGAGGGGACACCGGGAGGGATGGGGTTCCTCACCCGGGATGGCTGCGGGCACGCCGGGCGCTGATGCCCGGGGGGACGGAGGGGACACACGGAGAGGACCCGGCCGGGGAAGGCACAGGGGGGTCCCGGTCCCTCCCGGTGGAGCCATCCCGGCCCTGCCCCGGGGCCCGCAGAGCTCCGGACAAGGGGACACTGCGGGACGGCGGACGGACACTTACTTTTTATCGCAGACCGACGCAACCTGTCGGACCTGTAAACAGCCGCGCCCGCTGCCGGGACGGGGCGGTGCCAGCGGGTCAGCCCGGCCCCCTCGGTAATGAGCCCGGCCCCCCGGTAATTAGCCCAGCCCCTGGTAATAAGTCCGGCCTCCGGTGTCCAACCCAGCCCTCCGGTAATGAGCCCGGCCCCTGGGTAATGAGGCAGGTCCCCCGGTGTCCAGCCCTGCCCCCGGTAATTAGCCCTGCCCCCGGTGTCCAGCCGTTGTCCCGGTGTCCGGCCCTTGTCCCGGTGTCCAGCCCTTGTCCCGGTGTCCAGTCCTGCCCCCGGTGTCCAGCCGCTCCCTCCTCTCTTAAAGCCGCAGCCGGTAATTAACGCGTTGCGACTCATGCTGGTGCCACCTCCCCCGGGAGCCCGCGTGTCCCCAGCCCTGCTCAGTCGCGTGCTGGAACACAGGGATCGCTCTCTCCAGGGTCAGAACCAAACCCAGGACCTTCCTCGTGTCCCCATCCCCGGGATGTCTGGGGGCAAACCCCTCAGCCCCCGGCCCAGCACAGCCCCGCGGCCGCCCTGTGCCGGAGCTAATCTCTGCCCCTCCGCAGAGATAAAATGATCCCTTTGGGATTAACGGCAGTTTTAAACACTTCTGAATGGGGACAGGGTCCAAGACCTGACCGTAAAATCTGGGTTTGAAAGGACTTAAAATAAATCCCCCGCTGCCCTAGTCTTGCTATTTAAAGGGGATTATCTAAGGGGTTTAGGAGCACACAGAGGACAGCAGGACAACCTGTGCACCTCAATCCTCTCAGAAAATCTTTCCGCATGTCACCTGCTGGCAGCTCGGGGCTCACAGGATACCCTTCAGATTTCTCAGAGGGTACACCACATGCCCAGATAAAGTTCAGAGCTCCAGTTGAATGTATGGAGTTCACTCCCAGACACTCCTATCCTCACTGGGGACAGTCCTACAGCCATGGCAGGGTTTCTCGGTGTCAGTGTCCCCCACAACACTTTTTGTGGGAAAAAGCCACCCTGTGCCACTCAGACAGTGAGGGTTTTTTAATAAATACCTTTTTTTTTTTTTTTGCACAGAAATATACCAAGTTTTACAGAATACAAACTGCACGGATAATGACCGAGCATCAAAGACAGAGGATGCAGAGCACCCTTGTGTCTCCCTCCGCTGTTCTGCAGGCTCTGATGCTCGCTGCCAGGTCTCCCCATAACCCCGACCTGCTAAGGCTGGGGAGGGGACAGAGGAGGTGCCACCATGTCCTGCCCCAGGAGCAGCCACGCTGGGCAAGCCTGAGCTCTGGGCTGAGGGCACCAGCTGTGAGAGCATCACTGGGGCCGGGCGGGATGCAGGCCACTGATGGATGGACAATAGCCTTTTGGTGCTGGTGGAGGCTGGTGCAGGGTGAACACCGGGTGGTGGCAGTGCTGGGAGTTTCTGGGCTGCTTCTGGGGCGTTGGAGCACAACCCTTGTATTAATTAATCAATCAGACGTGATTGGGGAAGGACAGCCCCATTGCCTGGACCCTACAGGCAGCTGCCCAGGGAAAGGGGACACTGATCTCACAGCAAAGCACCTGGCTCTGCCCTGCCCTGGCAACACAACCACCCAAGCAGGGTTTGGCCCTGCTCCTGACTGTCAAGGCATGGTCCTGTGGCTCCCACCCCTGTCAGCAGGAGTCCCATGCCACAGCCCTGGACACCAAACACTCAGCCCACCTGAGAGGTCAGGAGGAGTTGCATTCCACTTCAGCTGCTCTGGAGGACAAAGAGCCCCAAAGAGAGGGGCCAGGCAGGGCAGAGAGGTTTGGGGTAGGGAGAGGAGAGGTTTGGCCTGTCTGCAGGCTCTCAGCTCTGGGGCAGACACCAGCTAGGCCATGCTCCAGGAGATAGTTGAATCCCCATCACTCAAAGTCATGAGACCACATTTGGCTGGGGGTCAGAGACAACCTCCTTGGCCAGCTCTTCAGCAACCAGACCTCCAGCTGCTCAGCACCCACAAGGGGAAAGCAGAGAGCATCAGGAAAAGGCCCTGCTACTCCAAAGTCACTTACCTCAAGTACAAGACCACCACGAGCCCTTCCTCCCTTTCTAAAGAGATCTAGGATATCAGAGAGCACCTTCCTGACTGCTCCTCTCTGATCTCCACACAGCAAATATCACTACAGGCACCACAGTGTGGACCGGGCTCCCCACTCCCACTTGGCAACAAATCCACCTGGGGGAAGCACCATCTCCCCACAGAGCTGGCCCCACCAACTGCAGGGATGGACAAAAATTTGCCACACCAATCCTGAATCTCCATCACCTGATCAGAGCCCTGAGCAGTACAACAGGCCCCAGTGAGGATATGGGGTGAGGCTGAGCAGCAGCCCAGGGAGGCAGCAAGGCTGCTCTTATCAAGGGAAATGTTATGCCTGTTTGGGGGGGGAAATGAGGAAATCAAATGCACCATGGGGAGACCCCTGCACTGAGCCAGGAACAAGCTGCTGCTCTGCTCTGGCTGCTACAGCACTTATGTGAGTGGGGAGTGAGGGGCAGGAGATGGCTGGCTGGCTCCAGAGCCATCCCACAGCCCTGCCTCACCCCACCTGGGGACAGCTATTTTTGGTTAGGAGGGTAAGGCTATTGTGTGATGGCACCAGATTGTACAGGTGAGATGGGGGCCTGATGGACACCTGAAAGGGGTCCCAGGCACGGCGAAGGGAGGGTGGCTGGGTGAGTGTGAGTGTGTGAAGAGGCAGGAGGGAGGCAGAGCCGCTATTTGCCCGCGGCAGGGGCCGTGGCCACGATCTCTTCGTACTTGGGCGGAGGCTCATTGTAGGAGACGCTGGTCTCCTCGCCGCTGCTGCTCTCCGGGTGGCCCGTCACCTCCTCATAGGAAGGTGGGGGGGTGGCACTGGACAGTCTGGAGAGGACGGAGACAGAATGCTCAGGTGGGCAGAGGGTGCTGTCTGGCTGGGGGGTGCCCCCGGCTCTGCCATCCCCAGCCCCTCTGTTGCCGGCTTCCCGCTGGTACTGGGTCTCCCCTTGGCTCTGCGACCGCTCCCGGTACACCATGACCCTGGGGAGGCTGCGGCCCGTCCGGCTGGCCAGGTAACGGTTCTGGGCATAAGAAGGGCGGTGGCGGGTGGCCTTTTGCAGCTGGCACCTCCAGATGATGAAGAGGGCGATGACTATGAGAAGAGCCACTCCCAAGAGGGGCACCACCACGTACATAGCGTCAGAGCGCTCCGTGCTGTGCCCGGGGTCCTTGACAGAGTACACAGAGCTGGTGTAGCCTTTCCAAAATTCCATCTGCAACAGGAACACAGGAACAACCATCACGTGCTGCAGGTGGGAGAAGGACCCCAACCACCACCAGCAATAATCACTGCCCTCCCCAGCCCCACAAAAGGGGCAGCATTTTGGATGTCCCCCACCCCTCCAAGCAGTGGGAACCAACACAGAACGTCCTGGGAACATCCCTCAACAGCTCCCACACCAAGCTGGGAAAACTTTATTCCACACCTAGAGAATCATGGACTACAGCACAGATTTGCCACACATGCCCTGGGAGTGCCAGCTCAACCTGCAGCTATGGGCAGGGTGTCCTGGCAAAAGCAAGGTGAGGCCATTGCCTGGGAAGGGAAAGCCGTGCTGGGAAGTGAGGCCACAACATGCTGCCTGCAGCCAGAAGAGAACAAAAGAAACTGAGAAGAGGCTGTTCCCCTTGTGCTTTCCTCCTGTCTCCAGCCTGCTGAGGCGTGAGCCCTCCCACATGCACGGGGGAGCAGCTCAGGACATACGCACCGTCTTCTCCTTGTTCTCAAACACCTCCTTGACCTCCTCGTAGCTGCAGACCTCCTCGATGCACTCCCGCTCGATGGTGCCCTGCCGGATCTCCTCCAGGAAGCCATTGGCTCTGGGAAAGCGTTTCAGGAGCGAGTGGGCATTCCTGGCCCCCAAGAACACTGCAACACACAAGGCAGAGACATTCTGAGCAGGGACAACCCCATACCTGCCCTCTGCCCAGGCAAGCTTTCCCACCCAGCTTCCTGACACTACATGCATCCCCAACACCAAAAACCCAGGGCTACAATCAGGTAGGACAGCAGGTAGGACAGCCAAAAGGGCACAGGACTCTTAGGGTCTGCCCAGAGACATATGACACCAGGAGCCCTCCTCTCAGGGCTGAGGTGCTAGAGACATCAGAAGCAGCAGCTGCAGCCACATAGGGCAACTGAGGAAAAGACCAAAGGCTCCAAAATATTTGTTACCTTCTGCCCCTGATGGATTTCATCTTTCTGTCCCTTTGCTGCAGGGCAAGGGAGATGCCACCAGGAGAGCAAAACCCCACAGGGCTGGGACAGAGCTCTGCCAGGACACGGGGCCAGCACCGAGAGGGACTCAGAGCACTCAGTTCAACACCACAGCCTGCTGGAAGCTGCTGTCCCTGCTGCCAGTTGCTCAGGGGTCATGCAAGCTCAGGTGGCATCAAGGACTCTGTTCAGGCCCCAGAGAAACCACTGTCTTCTCCCAGGCCCAGAACAAGGGCAAACATCCCCAAAACACAGGGACAGCACAGGGGTTTATGAATCAAGGAATGGAGCAACCTCTTCTCACACAGCACCACATTCTCATCCCTACTGTGTTTTGATGCAGAGGCCTCACAAACTTTCCTCTGCTCCTAAAGCCTGGGAGACTCTTCAAGTCTTCCTACAGCACATGCAGCCCTGAAGCCAGATGGAGCAGGAACAGCACCTTCCTGCCTGCAAGAGACATCAAAGCCTCTCCCCTATATCCTGCAGGAGGGAAACCTCCATGGGGTGCAGGAGTCAAGCACCTGCCAGGACCTGCAGCAGCACAGGAGGCAAAGAAGCTGTTGCTCAGAGAGCAGGAACTTTACATAGAACATGATCCATCCAGGATCCAAACACGCATTTCATGAATGAGTGTTTCCACAAGGCAGATCAACACATTCAGCTGTAGGCTGGTTCCAGCTCTTCCCACCAAGCCACAAAATCCTGCTGCTTCCCTTGGGAAGATGAATCAGTTCAGCTGGGTGATCCACAGGAACCCATGTACTTCCATCACCCTCAGGCTCAGTCTTCCACTGGATCAACAAGGTGAACCCATTCAAACAGCAGCAGCATCAAAGGAGGCAGGGGGACAGAATCTCCCATCTGACCAGCTTGGTGCTAACAAAATACTGGCTCCACAAGCAAAACAGTCAGTGAAAAGCCACCAACTTCTTTCCTTTGGAGCCTTTTGCCAGGGAGAAAGGCAGGTTTCCTTCTGCTTTACCTTCCATGTATCCTGCTGCTGAAACAATATAGCAAAGTATGTGTGAGAGTATTTGGAAATACCAACAGGGACAAGATCATGGTGTAAGAAACAACTACTACACTGCTACACCATCCTCGGCTTGGAGGCACTGAGCTGCTTTTGTGCTGTGTAGGTGCATTTTCCCCTTGTGATTTATTAATGCCTTGCTTCTGTGAGAGTTTGCAGAGGGCTGAGCCACTGAGGTGTGAATGAAGAGCAGCATGAATGATGTGAGTCACAGATCTTCCCTCAGAATCGACTTTATTATGCAAACCATTTTTTTTTTTACAAGGACAACCGAAAAAGCATTTTCAAGAGGCACAGAAGGCATCTTGCAGAAGGGCAGAGATCAGCTTGCCTTGGCTTTCACAGCTGAGGAGAGCTATCCTGGCTGGAGAAGGAACAGGCTGGCAGGCTGACCTTGTCTTGAGCCTTTCCAGAAGAAGATGAAATTTTACAAAGACAACGTTCATTCTGCAAATGTCCCGTACTTTGCTGGAGAAGTCTGGCCTCACCTCCTTTGCCTCCCACCTTGATCAGGCCGTGGTATAAACTCTCCCCTCCTTGGCACTTGAGCCTGAGACTCGGATTTCAACTTCCTCAGCACATCTTAGAGCAACAAGCTTGGCTGCAGATCTCACTGTCAGGGTTTTCCATCCCTGCAGAAAGCAGTCACTGGACCCCTTCCCTGCTTTGCCACTAAGGTAGGAAATAAAAAAAGACACACAGGCAGGCAGGTATCACAAGCACTGTCCCAGCTGCAAGCATGCTGTGACAGAGGTGCGTGTTTTTCCCCACATGCAATTTTCCTCAGGGACATAGAAATGACAGAAACTGAGTCGCTGCTCCCTCCCCCTGAAAGTGTAAAGAGCTTCCACGTGGCTCAGGACCAAAGCAGGAAAACGACTGGCCTTCAGGAAACGAGCCTCTCATCCCTACTGGATCCCCCACTGACATGAAAAGCAGGTCCTGTCCCCAAACCACAGGGCTGAGGGGAGCTGCCAATGCCCAGCAGCCTCAGTGCTCATCCCCTGTGCCTCTCCAAGTCTCCCCACACCAGCTGGAGAACCGGTGCTCAGGAAAGATCAGAGCTTTAGGCAGGGGAAGCAGGAGCAAAGGCTGGGTTCACCTCATCCCTGCTGGGTTTCCTGGGGTGCTGCTGGCCCCTGGTGGACACCACCCCATGTCTCAGCTGCCCTGCTTGGGGGGGACACCCTGGGGCTGCTTCTCTGGGGAAGGACTGTGGCTGTGCCTGCAGAGGGACAGCCAGGGATGGCAGGGCACTTGTGGTGGAGAACCTGCCACCACCACATCCCCTCCTGCACATCAGGGTCACCACGAAGGGGACAGCTTGGGAGGGGACACCTTTCACCACCAGAAAATGCTGGTGAGCCAGCACCTGAGCTCTGGGAAGGAGAAAAGGCAGCAGTGGAAGAAGGCAGGGACCCAGCTGGGCACCCTCCTCATTAACTGAAGATTAAAGCAGCCCTTTAAAAACACTGCCTGGAGATCTCTGCTCCCTCCCGCCCTGAGCACAGCACAGATAATGAAAGAAGGCATACCTGTCATCCCTGGGGTCCTCCTCCTCCTCCCCAGCGTGGCTACTGCCTCCACCTTCACAGCTGCTCTGGCGACACTCCAAGCAAATCCTGAGATCCCAGGCAGATCTCTCCATCTCCCCCTTCATTGCAGGCATGCTCCATACACTCCCATCACACCGGGGCACACAGCCTCCGTGCAGGCTGCCCAGGAGAGTGAGGAGGGAGGCTTGAGCCCAGCTCTGGACAGACCACACACCCCTCTGCAGCCTCACCAGGTTCAGCCCATCTTTAGTGCTGGCCCAGCACTGCTCTGGGTGTGCCACATCGAGCTCGGGGTGGGGCTGAGCTCAGCAGCTTCCACAGAACACAGAGCCCCGGTGCCACTGGCCACACAGGGCAGTGTGGCCCCCAGGGTGGGCACTGGCAGGGTGCCAGTCATGGGCATGAGGAGCACTGTTGATGGGAGATGTCAGCACAGACAGGCAGCCCAGAGAGCCCTGGGGAAGCCTGTCCTGCACAGCAAGCACCACACAGAGACAGAAATGCTGCAGCCTCCGGAGAGGTCCGACCTCCAGCACCTCCTCTCGACTCCCACCTTGCAGAGGGGAGAGAGAAGCACAAGTCAGGCCGGACCTCAGACTCACCCAGGGCCAACAGCCAATAGCAGCTGCTCCCCACAGAGGATAACACCCCCCAAAATGCACAGGCACCCCTTTCTTGAGAGGTAGCTGTCAAACATCCCCCTTCTCTCCTCCAACACCACCACCACCTCTCCTGCGGAGCACTTACTTGCCATGCTGCCTCACTCGGCCAAGGGGGGCTCCTGCCTACCTGCAGGAAAGAAAACAGGAGAGTGTCACTGACAGCTTAAATTTCCAGCCCAGTTTCAAAGCCCATACCTCCATCACCCAGGATCAGATTCATGCAGAAGGCACGGTGCTGAGTGGTGGACCCATGACAGATCCCACCCAGCTGAGCAATGCCCCAGCAGAGAGCCAAGGATTCCAGCTGCCATCCCACTCTTCACCTGCCTGGAGGGGCTCAGGGCACCCTCAGCTCCCGGAGTGCTGGGGCAGGTCCCAGGGAGAAGCAGGGCCCTCGCAGACCAGCGGAATAGGAAGGGAAAAACTGGATGAAGGATAGACTCCATTTCTCACCAGCAGACGAGATGATCTGCTAGGAGCAGCCTGGTGCTCTTCCCTTCCACAAGAGATTGATGGATACAGGTGAAGCAATCATCTTATTTTAGATCAACTTCACAGACGTGCCAGTTCTCATTTCTGCAACTCCTACCCACAATCTGGTTGTTGGGCCAAGCTAAGGGCAGCAGCAAGAATGACAGAGCTCCCTGCACAGGACAACAGCTCTCCAGCTGGACAAGCATCTTTTATGCTTCAAAAGCAAAACTAAACTACACAAAACCCCACAGAAGTTAAACAAAGCCCTGCACAAGCAGAGGATATCTGCTTGTTTTCCATGCTTTGTCTTCTCCCTGTGCTCAATGCCCTGTGGATCAGACTGCCCTGGGCTGACTATTGCTGCGTGTGACACTTGCTGTGGCAAAGCCGCAACTCTGTCAGGAGACAGATGGGACAGGACTGCCCAGCTCCTACAGGGATTTATCACAGATGAAGTAGCAAGCATGGTTAGAAACAGCAGGAACTAAACCACATGCTGGTCTCAGGCCAAAGACTTTAGATATCCAGTTATTCCAAAAGCACTTGGATCTGCTCTGCTGGAGTGAGGTCAGGGACAGCACAGAGCTGTTCACAGGGTCAGCAGGGCTGGAAACACAGCTCTCACATAAAAGGCAGCCACACAGAAGGGCTGATGCTGCACACCAGCACACCTCACAACAGCCACCTTCCAGTAAATGGAGCACCTCTCCCTGCCAACATCAGGTTTGCTGTGCTTTCCAAGGTTCCTACATCATGAAGTGGCAAGAGGGCATGCAAGCCTGGAGCTGTGTCCAGAGAGAGAAAGCAGCTTCTTCCCAGCAGTCTGAGAAGCTCAGATTGCAAACCTGAGTCTGGAGTTGAAGCAAGAGTGAGGAAAAGCAGAAGAGCACCAGAAGTACACGGTAGGGGTCTGCTGCCTCCAGTGCCCCACAGCTCAATCCCACTTCTCTGAGCCCTTCTGGGGGATGTGAGAGGCCTCTGGATCCATGAATTCCCCCAGGGGCTCTGAGCAGGGACCACCTGACCCACTTCTGCTGTCATCAGTTTTTACAAAGAGACCCAAAGCCCCAGCATAAAAGAAAGCACAGCACAGAGAACACGCCACAGTTTCCACACAAACCCCCGTTGTTACAAGCACTCTCCCCCTCTGATGGACAGGAGAACAAAGACACAGAAAGAAGGATATTCTCACATCACCCATCAGGCAATAAATTCAATATTGTTTAATTTAATTTACACTCTTTGACTTTCTTCCATGTATCTGTGTCAATGCACCCAGTGCCACTATCAGGGAGGTGCACACAAGCCTCCAAGCATGAGCAGTGCTGGTGAGAAGAGCAGACACCCCAGATGCTTATTTTTATTTCCACATGCAAATTCCTGGCTCCAGCGAGCAGGAAAAGCTGGAGCACTGCACACGCTGACGCCAAGGGGAGCAGCATCCCTCCTGCCCCCACACAAGCTGAGAGAAGCCTGAAGCTGGAGGCTGACCTAGCAGATGCCCACCCATTCCCGATCCCCCCCTCCGGCTTCCCATCCTCTATAAATACCCCATCGATAGGAGGTTGCTAAGGCAACGGTGAGGAGGCGCGAGGGATGCAGCCATGGGAGGGAGGATGCTGCAGTCGCACATTTGTGTCTCCCCCAGGCTCCCCCCATCTCCGCCCCCGCGCCCGTCACTGATGCCAAAGGAGGAAATCGTGCCGGGAAAAGACGGTGTGCATGTGGAGCCGGACCCCCGCGGACCCCGGGGGGACTTGGGGGTCCACACGGCGAGGTGGCACGTCCTCGACAGGCTGGGGGGGCACAGGTACGGCTCGGGGGGACCCACAGCTCCCAGTGACGCGCCACGGCAGCAGGGAGGATGATGACTGTGCCAGCATCACGTAGCCGCGGTGCCAGCGGCTCAGCTGGATCCCAGCAATATTGGGGGTTTTCCGTGCCAAGATCCACGGCGAGGAGAAGAAGCTACACCGGCTATGCTTGACAGGGCAGGAAGCCTCGCCCTCCCAAAACAGCCCTCACACCCCACCCTGCTCCCGGGCTGGTCCTCACGTTGCCCTGGCAGCCCCCAGCCCGACCCCCCTGTGCCCAAACGCAGCTCCAAATTATCCCCACTGCGCCCCACGGCAGGGACCCCCCAGCTCATCTGTCACCCTGCAGCAGGGACCCCCAGCCCCACCTGCCCAGGTGTGCAGAGCCTTTCCAGTCCCTCCTCAGCTTTCAGTGCCACTCCACGGCACAGCCCTCAATCCTGTCACCCCAGAGCCGAGACCCCCAGCTCACCCGTGACCCCACAACAGAGACCCCCAGCTCACCTGCCACCCCATGGCAGAGCCCCCCAGCCTACCTGTCACCCCACAGCGGGGTCCCCTAGCTCACCTGTCATCCCACAGCAGGGTCCCCTTCCTCACCTGTCATCCCACAGCAGGGTTCCCTTCCTCACCTGGCACCCCATAGCGGGGTCCCCTAACTCACCTGTCACCCCATAGCGGGGTCCCCTAACTCACCTGTCACCCCATAGCACCATCCCCTAGCTCACCTGTAACCACATAGCGGGGTCCCCTTGCTCACCTGTCACCCTACAACAGGGACCCCCATGTCACCTGTCACCCAAAGCGGGGTCCCCCAGCCCACGTCCCCGGCTCTGCGGGGGATTTCCAGCCCCACCCTCCGCCCCACCGACACATCCTCCTCATCTCCGCCGCTCTGCCTTTCGCCGCGCGCCCAGACACGCCGCGCCACTCCCAGGGCTCCCGGCTTCCCCCTCCGCGGCACCAGCCCCTTCCTTCCCGCTCCAGCCCCGCAGCCGCGGTCCCACAGGTCCGCTTTCCTCCCCCCGGCCCCGCAGCCGCCCCCCGGTTCCCGCCGGTACCTCATGGCGGCCCCGCGCCCGCCGCAGCCGCTCCCTCCCGCCGACGGGCCGGGGAGGGCAAGCCCCGCCCCCGACACGCCCCCTCCCTCCCGTCAACCAATCATGCCCCTCCGCGGCCCGCGCGCGCCGCCTTCCTCTTGCAATGGGGTGCAGGGCGGGGGGGTGGGCGGGGCCACACGCTCCACCCCCAGCTCGGGTTGGGTCGCCAGCCAATCAGAGCGGGCTGCGGCTGCCGGGCGGTGCCGCGATGGCCGCTGGGAGTCGTAGTCCTGAGCCCCGCCGTGGTCCCGCGGAGCGCGGGCGCGGCCCGAGGGCGGCCCCGGGAGTTGGCCGGAGCTCCGGGCGGGTCTGGCCCCGCTGCCGCACGCAGCGCTGTCTGTTGCTTCACGCCGGCCTGCTAGGGCCGGGGCTGTCAGCATACCGCGGGTGTCCCGCGGTCACATCTCCTGTCGCCTCCTCCTGTTCATCATCCCCCTCTTCTTCCTCCTCCTCTTCCTCGCTGCCCGAGTCCTCGTAAAAGAAGAGGGTGGCCTGCACCGGGAAGTTCTCCAGCAGCTTCTCCCCCACGCTGTACAGGTGGTCAAAGGCCTTGGACTTGGGCCAGAGGAGCCTGCGTGGGGAGAGCCGGGGGTGAGCGCCCTGCCCGCCGTGCCCGCCGCTCCCGCCCGGACCCCGGTGCCGGGGCACGTACCTGACCGGGTGCTGGAAGAACGCCAGCGCTTTGCCGGGACCGCCGTCCCCCTCCGCTGCCCGAGCCTGGGGAGACACAGCCGGGTGGTACCGGGGCTCCCGCCGCCCTCCCCGCAGGGCGCACGGGCTGGCACCGCGGATGCCCTGTGCTGGCACCGGGGATGCCCTGTGCTGGCACCGGGGTGCCCTGTGCCGGCACCGGCATGCCCTGTGCTGGCGCCGGGGATGCCCTGTGCTGGCGCCGGGGTGCCCTGTGCTGGCACCGGTGATGCCCTGTGCTGGCACCGGGGTGCCCTGTGCTGGCGCCCCACACACTCAGCAGCTCCCCCCTCCCCTGCCGCTGAGTTGAGGCACTCAGACCACCGCAAGGAAGCTGGCATCTACCCCCACACCCTCCTGACAGGCTTTTTGCCAGGGTAATCTCTCCCCCGTGCTCAAGAGCTGGTGCCCAGGCATCCCACTAACTCCCTGAGGAATGCCCGCCCAGCCTGGGAACAGGCGACCCTTTCAGGCTCCCGTGGGGGGGCTGTGGTGGCCGTGTCCCCCTGGGGGGGTCAGCCTGGCCCTGCCCCAGGGGCTGCATGGGACGCGGGGTGGTGCTCCAGGGGAGGTGGACATGACGCAGCCGTGGGACAAAGGACTCCGGGGTGACTCCCTGGGGCGAGAGGCAGGGGACAGACACAGCAGGGAGTGCCAAACTCACAGGGTCCATCTCCTCCCGCCGCGTCGCGGGTCCCTCCTGGGTTCGGGGCAGCCACGGTCTCCAGAGAGGAAGGGCTCTAGGAGAGAGAGCAGGTTCAGCATCACAGCCGCTCACCCTGGCCCGCTCCCCTTTGCCTTGCTCGCCCACAGCCTCACCCGCCCGCCCAGCCCTGCCCGGGTGCCAGCACCCTCTGCCCCATCCATGACTGCTGAGATCAGAGGTGTCCCCAGCACCACAGCCTTCACCCAAACCCAGCTGAAGCTTCCCCATCCCACCTCCCTGCCCGCCCCACTCCCCCCAGCCTGCGCAGCCACCCAGTACCTTGCCCCTTGCTCCAGCCCCAGGGGTGGGCAGGCACTGGCCACAGGCACCCGGAGCCCCTGGGCACTCAGGCAACAGGCAGCAGCTTGCATGGTGGCAGAAGACGCTGTCCCTTCTGACACTGCAGACCCTTGGTGGGGACACATTTATAGCTCTGCCTCGGCCGTGACTCACAAATTCTTCGGGGCAGGGAAGCGAGGGGACGGGGCTGTGGGGACAGCGGTGTGAAATTTGTCCCAGTTGTGTAAACAGAGGGCCGGGGGGAGGCTGGGGGCGGAGAGGCTGCGATCTCTGGTGGAAAAGCAAAACACAAAAGGGAAAATTTGGACACCATTTGTGAGAAAATCCCCGGGGGGGAACAGGGGAGGGTAGAGACAACTAACAAGGATGATTAAGTGCTCTTTGTAGCTATTTGCATAAGGGAGGCAGGGAGATGGGAAAGGGATGGGAAATGGTGGGGCGGCATGATGGGTATGGGATTGGGACAGTGCAATGGGATGGGACTGCCTGTTGGGCATGCCGTGGGGACAGCGTGGTGGGCTTGTGATGGGGACAGCACAAAGGGCATGATGAGAACAGTGGTGGGCTACAGTGGTGGCAAGTACAGAGCCACTAGGAGGCAGCTGATGACTCGAGAGAGGCTCAAGAGCAGACAGAGAGGGAAGACTCGTGGCAGGGCTGGACCCCAGGCACTATCAAGGGTCTTGCTCAGGCATCCATGGCCCATCACCTCAGGGAGCTGCCAGATCCCATTCCACAGACGGGAGAGCACGTACTCACAAGTGCTCCCTGCCCTCTCCTTTGAGTTTTTGAGATGTGGCCCACACCAGGAGGTACAGAGAAACTCCACGATGTGAGGGTGCAAGGCTGATGCACCCCCTGGCCCCAGCAGAGCCACTCATCTCATCCCTGCCCGCTGCTCCTGCCCAAGCACTCAAAGTGCCACTGGCAGACTAGTCACCTCTTGCTCCTGGGAGAGTTTCAGTTTGGGACAAGGAAACAAAATAGCAAATGGTCCCTGCTGTAGCTCTGCTATCAGCATCCAAACACTGCTGTCCAAACGCTGCCCGGACCCTGCTCAGCTCCAAGCACAATTTGTCACCCCAGGCCCTCCCTGCCCCTCTCCATCTGTGGCAGCCGGTGAGCAGGAGGGGGCACGGGGCCAGCACAGCTCTCATTACCTTCCCATTTGCTCCTCATTTGGGCCAGTAGTCTTAGAACAACAAACCCTGTGGAAGATAAGCAGGGCCAGGAAGAGTAAACCAAAAGCTCAGGCTGGCTCTGAGAAGTGGGGAACTCAACCTGCTGGTGTTTCACTGCTCCTCGAACCCCAATACAGGCAGCACAGCCCAGAGTGGACACATGGAAGGTGGCACAGTCACCTGAAGCCACTAAGGCTCTCCAGAAGGATGACAGCAAACCTCAAACCTGAACCCATTAGGTGAACCTACCCCGATAATTCATAGACAGCAAGCAAAGCGAGGCATCCCAGCTCCCCAATCCTTCCCGACACCCAAAGGGTTTAATTCTGATCTGCAATAAGCCTCTGATCCAGGCAGAGATTTGCAGGTGGATTGTGCAAAGCTGTAGCTGAACAACTGCAGCCCCTGATCCCCTGGGCTGGGGCCCAGGCTGCTCACCCTGCCCCGAGCAGCCGCCTCCAGTCCTGGGTGACCCTCGGCTGCAGCCACCCTGGTCCCACCCTGCATCTCCAGCCACACTGTAAGTACCACAGAGCTCCCTCCTGCACCTTTCTGCCAGCACCTTGAGCACCCCAGGAGTTTCTTTTCCAGCAACTGAGATGGTGTGGGAGGTCTTGGGAGACGGACAGCTGGGAAGCTTTGGTGCCAAGCATTTGAGGTGGCAGTGGAGGAGACAGGAGCAGAGAGGACACCCTGGGTGGTGGCGGCACGCTCAGCCAGGGGCATTCCCAGGGTGAGGGAGGCCACCGGCCGCGGTGCCGGGGCTCGGTCCGGTTTTGCAAGGCACCGCAGAAGGAGGAATTTTTAAACAAAGCAGAGGAAAAACAAACCGACCCCCTCCACCACCTCTGCCAACCCCCCCGGCCTGTGTACAGGGCTGTGGGCAGGAGGTGGCACCGACACAAAGACCCAGCATGAGCTGCACCCCAAACTACTCACCCCTCCACAGGACAGGTCACCCTGCTTGGCTGGCATGCTTCCAGGATGCATCCCAAAGGAGATGGCATCCCTGATGTAATCCTGCCCTCTGTGGGCCTCCAGGCTCTCCTGGGGATGCAGGTGTCACTGTCATGTGCATCCCTCTCCATACTGGTCCCCAGCAGCACAGACAAGCTGATATCCATGGTTCAATCTCAGGTGGCCATGTCCCATTGTCCCAAAGGAGCCTCAGCAGCTCAGGGTGGGTCGTGGGTGAACTGCAGATGTCTTGGGTGAGCCCCTTGCAGATGGAGACGAGGTGCCATCCGCTTTCTTCAGCTGGGGGAGCTTTGGGTTCACCACCAGAAGTCACCTCCAGCAGGTCCCAAATAAGATGGTGCAGCCATAGCTTTTTGGCTTCCTCAGCTCGAGGCCTCACAGAAGACAAGGGACCTCGAGGAAGGCAGTGGGCACTTTTTCCTCACCAGCAGCTGCTCTCCATCCCTGCCCGCGGCGTCAGTGCAGGGGAGGACTTTGGCGTCCTTCCTGGGCAGCGCTGCTCTGCCTCTGGAGCCTGGCTGGGGAGATAGCGGAGGTGAAAGGGCACTTGGCGCTCCACCACGGGCTTGGGTCAATCGTTAATCGGGGAGGGATTGCTTTCCACTCTCGCAGGTAACCTCCCCGCGCTCCCATCCCGCACAAAACCAGCACCCCCGGGAGCGGGGTGGAGCTGCAGCGCTGCGAGCGGAGCCTCTGCAGGGCCATGGGAACGTGAGCACACGGGAGGGACCTGGGCGACAAGCTGCGAGCCCTGGGTAGGTGGCAGAGGTGACAGCCAGCCCTCACCATGGTGTCCGTGGGGCTCCAGCTGCTGGGCTACACCGTGGCCTTTCTGGGCTACATCGGCACGCTGACAGCCACACTGCTGCCCAGCTGGAAGACCAGCTCCTACATCGGCTCCAGCATCGTGACAGCCATCAGCTTCACCAAGGGGCTGTGGATGGAGTGCGCCACGTACAGCACGGGCATCACCCAGTGCGACATCTACAGCTCTCTGCTCAACCTGCCCGCCGACATCCAGGCGGCACAAGCCCTCATGGTGAGCTCCTGCGCCGTGTCCTCGCTCGCCTGCCTGCTCTCTGTCGTGGGCATGAGGTGCACCGTCTTCAGCCAGGGCTCGCCGGGCAAGGACCGGGTGGCGGTGGCGGGCGGCGCGACCTTCGTGCTCGGGGGGCTGCTGTGCTTCATCCCGGTGGTGTGGAACATCCACGTGGTGCTGCGGGATTTCCGCAACCCCGTGATCCCCGACAGCATGAAGTTCGAGCTCGGGGAGGCTCTTTACCTCGGCATCATCTCCTCCCTCCTCTCTCTCATCGGCGGCTTCATCCTCTGCTCCTCCTGCCCTGCCCGGGACACGACGACCACCTACTCCAGCGCCTACCAGCCCCAGCTGCTGGCGAGCAAGAGCCCCCGGCCCTCTGGCAGCCAGGTGCAGAAGACCAAGAGTGAAGTCAATTCCTACAACCTGACAGGGTACGTGTAGTGGCTGCAGGTGGGAAGCAGGCTGGCACCTCTCCTGGCTCCCCAGAGCGTCCAGGCTGGCACCAAGGGAACGCGGTAAGGGCAGAGGACACGGCGGCATCGCCCGTGCTCAACCCTCTCGTGTGCTCGGGGGGGTTGACCCCACTCTCTCCCTGGGAATCTGAGAGCCTTGTGACTGCCTGGAGATCCCAGCTGGTGGCTTACATTGATGAAGGACCCTGAATCCGGCTTCTGTTCTTTACTCCATGCTGCCAGCTCGCAGGCAGCCCCTGGCACAGTGGGACCCCAGCCTGCAGCACCAATACACCTACCTGGAAAGGGGAGAGGGCTTGTGGCCCCAGGGACCAGCCCGCTGGCCAGGGAAGCAACATAGCAGGGTCAAGGGCATGTGTGTGGGTCTGGAGTCGCTGCTGGGGGGTTGAGTGCTGGCTGCAAACCGATGTCGCAATAAATATGTCTTTCTAGCCTGACTGTATCCGAGCTTTTCTCTGGCACCGAGGGGCCAGCAGAGGGGATGTGGAGGGGGCCAAGATGTGAAAGGCGCCCCCGGCCCTTGCTCTGGCCTGCCTCCCCCACCCCACAGCTGATGGCTTTGTCACACAGGAGCCCAGGCAGGTGGGAGCTCTGCTGAGGGGGAGGAGGGCCACTCCCTGCCACAGTTTGTCCCTGGGCACCACACTGGGAGATTGCCACGCACCACTACTGCCAGGGTGCCAGCAGGGACAAGCAGAGCTCCATGTGGGACAATAGCAGGCAGCACCTTCCCTCTGTTTCCCCCATCCCTTCTTGCTTCTAGGAGTGCAGGTGTGATGAGACTGGGGTGCGCACAGGGAGATTCATCAGGATGTGTGTGGCACATCCAAGTCCCCAGGTGAGGGGGAGCCTTGGCATTCCCACATCCCCATCCCAGTGAGCACTGGCACCCCTGGGGCAAACATGGTCCCAAGGACCAGAGGCAGCTCCTGGCTATGATGGAGTCTGAGCTGCAGAGAGTCCTCACAGGCAGGTCCTGAGCCCCAAGGTCCTTGAAGGGTCTGTTTTGGGAGAAAAATACTACCAGTGAGACACTGGAAAGCTGCAAGGGATGGGCAGGCAGGAGCCAAGGCTGTGGAGGGTCAGGCTGCATGGCTGCAGCCCTGCACAGGAACAGCAGCATGACATCCACACAGGCTGCTGGTGGCACTGGGGGATGCTGGGCACATGCCAGGGTATGGCAGGAGAGGAAGTGCAGGCAGCCCAGCCCCACAGCCTACCAGGGAGCAAGAACATTTAAATCCCTCTGATGTACCACTGCCCCATGTGAGAGAACCCCTGCTCTGCTGTGCCACAGCACAGGGCCACCCAGAGACCACCTTGCCCTGGCTCTTTGTCCCCCAGGGAGCAGAAGGCCTAGGTCTACCTGCTGACCCCTCATAAAGCAATTTAGATTACGTCATGGAGAGGAAGGGACCATGTTCTCTGCTTCAAACGTCACCACCATCACCCTTGCACCAGTGAAATCATGTTTGCTGTGGGGTTAACACACTCCTGATAACGTTGGGTCACGCTTTCTCCCCTCCTCAGAGAGCAAGGAGCCACATGGGGAAGCATCCCCAGGGTGACACTCTCTGAAGGGGACCAAGGTGGATCTCAAGGCAAAGGCCAGTGACCCCATTTCCACAGCCAAAGCACAAAGCACAAAGCACAGCATCAACCCTGCACCAGCTATTTATTCCTGCTCTGGGGAAAAGAGTGCCCTGGGGCATGCAAGAGGCTTTACCTGCTGGCTGCAGCCCCCCCGGAGGTGCTGCAAGTTTTGAGGGTCCTTTAGCCATAAATGTTTTTGGGTTTTTTATTCTGGGCAGCTGGTTGAGAGAGTGGGAGAGAAAACGGCACAAAAGGTCACACCTTAAAGAGGAGGAATTCCTGGGCACTGGGTCCTTGCCCCTCGCCTCCCACCCCTGTCTACAGGCAGAGGCTGTGCTAATTAAACAAAGGGGCATTTGAAATGCTCAGAGCTTCATTAGTGCTGGGCTTATTAATGCTTTAATTCAAGGAGCAGAAGGAAAGCTTCCCCCAGAAGGAGAAAGGCAGCTGGCACAGGCAGAGGCAGGCAGAGCTCAGAGCTGGGGTACAGAAACATCCATCACACTGGAACAGGGACTAGCCTTTCCCCAGAGCCCCAGGCCAGCAGCCCTGCACAGGAGAGCCCCTACATTACACAGTGGGTGGATTCAGGGAGGGAAACGTTTCTCCCCTCCACTTTTCCTGGCCTTCAATGTGAATGCACCCAAAGATATGAAACTTGGCTATGGGGCAAGGCAGGTTGACACAGATTTTCCACTTGGGAAGGAGGATGGGGAAGGGGAGGGGAGGACAGTGGGTGCACAGATGTGATGGCAATGGTTATCTCTGCATCATGCAATAGCCATGTCCTTCATTACTGATAAAGCAGGTTCTTGAGGGCAGCCTGGATGTGGCCCAGCCTAAGGACAGAGAGAACACGAGCCCAGATTGTCCCAGGGGGCAGCTCTGCTGATGGCAAACATGAGTGAAGGGATGGAGCCAAGCCAGCCAGCACAGCACAGAGCCAGCCCTTCAAATGGCCTCTTGCCCCTCACCAGCTCAGCGGCAAAAGCTGAGGCTGCTCCAGGATTCCCTGCAGGAAAGGCACAGGGCAGCACAGCCAGGTTCAGGACAAGATGGGCAGCCAGAGGGAAAGCAGGGGTGGGAAGAGGGCTGGGTGGGGAAGAGCTCTCTCCATCTCAAACCTTCACCTTGCAGGCCAGTGTGATGGAGTGGGGAGCCTTGCAACCCTCACTGGAGGGCAGTGACTAATCCCCTGTCATAAGGAAATGAGTCCTTCCCCTCTCCTCTTCTTGCTCTCATTGATGCCTCAATAGAAGGAACGGGGCAATAAAATACTAATGTGCCCTTATCTTCAAAAGTGATAGAGGCACTATAAACACTCACTACACCCCAATCTGGGATCAGGGGCTGCAACTTCATCAGCTGGTCACGAGAAACATGCAAGAAGTCATGACTTCTTCTTCAAAAGAGGGAACAACACAACCCATCTCCAAGGCCCCTGCATCCAGCCCTCATCCACCAAGCACTGCCCCAGGTGCAAGCAGAGCACTGGGCAGGGATGCCCAGGTAAAAAAGGGCACAGGTTTGCCTGAGACCAACCAGGATCACACACCTCCTGCCTCTCTGGAGCCCTCCAGGCAAGCAGAGCTCCTTCTGGCTTTCCCAACCTGCTTCTCATCTCTGCCTAGCACAGCTGACCTGAAGCAGCAGCAAATAATCCATGCAAGCTCTCTGGGGAGTATCAAGCCACGTGCTGGGAGGGCCCATCTCTGCCTGCAGCCCCCAGGAATTGTTCAGATAGGAGAGATGGGGGGGGAAGGAAATTCGGGCCAAACTCCTCATGGGCTGAGGCACTTGGAAAGGGCCAGCACATTCCTCCACCCTCTCCCCAGCCACAGCTCACTCCCAGCTGCCTCCCACGCCATGTCAGAGCCTCCTGGCCCCTCAGCAAGCCAGGGCTGATATGGAAGATTGCCCATGGCTTTGCAGCAGCCTTTTCAGGAGCAGCAGAGGACACACGACTGAAAGGGGCTGCTCCCAGACACCCCAAATCCTGGCTCCCAGGCTGGGCTCAAGTCACGCACTGGTAGGAATGGGAGAGGCATTCCCTGCCCCAGCCACGTCCCTGAGCCCAGGAAAGAGCCTCATGGATTCACCTCTGGGCATCTGTGGTGCTCAGCTGGCAACTGCACTCACATTTTACCTCCAGAGGCTCCCTGCCCTCCTGGAGCCCTGGGCATGGCCCTGTATGGAGTCAGGGCAGACAACACAGGCTGCTGGTGCCTGGTTCTTCTGGTCCTGGTGGGAGACCTTGAAATGGAGATGAGAAACAAGGTCCTCTTTGGAAAACACCTTCCATCAGGGGAAAAACTGGGGCACAAGCTCACAGCTTTCCACAGCGTCCCAGAGGAGACCTGTTTAAAGGCACTTTAAAGGATCTTTTGGTCTTGAAGGAAAGATATGATCGAAACAGGGCAGAATGAACTCCATGACACTGCAGGGAACAGACCTTTGGGTGCACCAGAGATTGCTAGAAAGCACCCTCCTGTTTGAACAACAGCTCAGAAATCTATAAAATGTGTTTATCTCAGAAAAATCTGATACCTCTGGAGAGGACATGGAGATTTGGTCTTCCAGGCATTGCATTAACATCCCACTCACACTGTTTCATAATAATTTGAGTCTAATCTCTTCTGGAGGAGCTTCAGGTTAGTGATGTCAGCAAACCTTATGTACATTCAATCTGTAGCAGCAAAAAAAGGTTTGTAGCAGAACCCACACCAATTCAGTGAGCAAGACATACATTTATAGTGGTACAAACATAAGCTCTTCCACAGATTTTACAGAAATATTGGGGAAAACATACTCCATCTCCAAAGTCTGCCAAAATCTGCCTTGGAGAACTAGTTTAGAGAATTGCAGATAAATTATCCTACACCCTACACAGCTCCACTGCCAAGTGATGGTTCCACAGCACCATACTGGACAGAAGAGAGGAAGACCAGAGGATCTCAAACACCTTTACATGGACAAACAGAGCTGCAACCACCCTAGCAAGTCTAGAGAGTCCTCCTGAGCAATCCCTGCCATCCTGTCATCTCCATGCTTGAGGGCACCAACAATTTGACAGCTGCTAACAAAGGCTCATACCTAGAAGATGCTCAGACCCCAGGCACAGCCAAACCCCTCCAGGCTCTCTGCTAAGCACCATGAGTCTGGAAGAAACAAATAACCCCAGAAGCAGAGAAACCAGGGGAGCTTCACCAGCTCCGGGGGTGCCTTTAATCGCTACTCAGGATTTCAGGGCGTGCTTTGGATGAAGTTTTTCCCGCACTGGCAAACTAATGCAATCTTTCCTCAAGTTAGGTGTCTTTTTTCACAGAACTTACAACACCCTCTGTTTCTGGGATGTCCAGCCGGCTAAAAAAGGCTGAAAGCAGAACAGGACTCACGTCAGAAGCAGCATGATTGCTTAGAACCTGCTTTCCCAGAAAAGCTGCCTCTCTAGGTTTCTCAGGTCACTGGAGCAAAGTCCCACAGCACCACCTCTACCTGGCAGGTGCTCCCAAGATTTCTCCAACAGATGCATTTTCATTACCCAAATTTTTAGCCCTTTCCTTTTGAGGCAGTAGGCACAAATTCAGCCTTCAGTATTTTCCAGGGCATAGAAAAGCCCAGAGACTCTGCAGGCATCACAGATCTAAGGGCAGACCTCAGCTATCCCTGGATCCACTGTGATGCTCCCTTGCCCTTTGAACTACTCCAGAACACCTCTACAGGAATGAGGGCTCTGCTCTTTGCCTCTGGTTCTTCCCCAGCTGCCACAGAAGCCAACACATCTCACAGAGCACTGGGAGCCTTGGACCCTCCCATGACTGAACGCCTCCTCCTCAGCCTTCTGCCATTCCCAAACACCCTTTATTTTAATGTTTCCAGATTGTGAACTGGCAAGATGTTTCACCCAGGCCTGGCTGCTGGCCAGGGCAAGGCTCGCTCCACCTCCATGCTGCCCGGGGAGGCGGCAGGGGAGAGATATCAGGGAGAAAAACAATTAGCTCCTTGTTTCCAAGGCAAGGAGAGCAGACTTCAGGTCCAGGGACAGCCTTGGTAAGGGGAAGGACCTCCCTGTTCCAAGGCAAAGCCCCTGGAAGTGGCTCCCAGAACAAAGTCCCCATAGCCCAGCCCAGGGAGCTGGCAGGATCTTGCTAACACACAATAAATTTCCACCTGCCTGGGCTGACCTGTCCCCATAGTGACACCCCAGGGCCTGCTCACAAGCAAGGGTCTTGCTGTGGGTTATGGGCTCCTTCCCAAAACTCAGGAAGTCCCATCTCCCTGCTGTGCTAGGGTGACCAGTGTCCCAAGGGGCTGATTTCTGCCTTGGGATTCTGCAGCTGGAAACAGGTATGTTTTACCTGACAGGTCACAGGCAGATGCAGCTAATCAGTTATTTCAGTACTGAGTAAAATCCTCATGGGGAATAAAAGGCAATAAGCAGCACAGTGTAAAGGCAGTCCAGTCCTATGCAAGGAGACAAGTTTACCCTCAGCTGTCCCTGAGTGCAGCTGCCCTTTCCCATGGAAGATCTTTGCAAAGCAGAGGGAGGCTGCCCAGGAAATGCAGGACTAAACCTCCCAGCTCAGTGATGGGATGAAGAGAGCCACAGGGCCTTCAACAGTGTGAGCTGAGGGGAAACACAACACTGCTCTTCCCTGGCTCCTTGCATCGCTGCCTGCTCCTGCACACCCCTCATGCAATGCTGGAACCAAGGGCAGGACAGGCTGGGTCCCCCCAGGACTTCATGGGGCGCAGCATGGTGCTGGCACAGGGGACACTAAGAGCTCTGGGAGAAGAAGGCTTTGCCAAACATCCTTATCTCTGAAGATGCCTTTCTGACCGCCTCACCTCCAATAAGTGTTTATCTCCACTACACAACTTAATCCCCTCTAAACTACTCTGGCAGCAAACTACTCCTGGCACAGACATCCCTGAGAGAGCTTTGAAAGATGCAGAAGAGAAGTGCCAGGTTTCAAACCCAGCTACGCTGATACCAGCTTATCTAAGGAAAATTAATAGCTGCAGTTTGCCAAGCTACATCCATTTAGGAAACACTCCATCACAGAACTACTTTGTGTGTTATTTCCTCACACTGGGGAAAACAAATCAGCTCAAGAAATGCCAAAAGACCCATGTATTGCTGTAAGGAGCATATATTTTTATCTTGCTGCTGATGTCAGACACAGAGAGGTGAGAATATGAAGCCTGCTAACCGTTCACAGGCTGTTGAACGCTTCTGTAGGCTCATGGATCTCTGCTGATGGGTGCTTGCATCAAAGCTGGCCTTTGCTCACCACCTCCTCATTCAGCAAAGCCCATTCCTCTCACTAATGCCTGAGTGTCTGTTTTCTGTACATCATCGTGCTGGGCTTGGCTGGGCAGACTTAATTTCCTTCACAGCAGCTTCTGTGGGGCTGGGGTTTGGCTCTGTGCTGGAAACAGGATTGAACACACAGGGATGTCTGAGTTATCACTGAGCAGGGATTACACACAGCCAGGGCCTTTCCTGCTCCTCACCCTCGCCAGTGAGGAGCTTGGGGGGCACAAGGAGCTGGGTGGACACAGCCAAGACAGTTGATCCCAACTGACCCATCATCCCATCACTGTCCTCAGGGATATCCCAGACCATGTGGCATCGCCCTCAGCACATAAAGCTGGGCGAGAAGGAGGAAGGGAAGACATTCTGAGTTTGTCTTCCCAAGTCATTGTTACATGTCATGGAGCCCTGCCTTCCTGAAACACCTGCCGACCATGGGAGGCAGTGGATGAATTCCTTGTTTTGCTTTGCTTGCATACATGACTTCTGCTTTAGTTATTAAACTGTCTTTATCTCAACCCACGGGTTTTCTCACTTTTACTTTTCCAATTCTCTCCCCCATCCCACTGGTGGGGAGGGAGTGGCTGCGTGGGGCTGAGTTGCTGGCTGGGGTTAAACCACGACAATCACTCAAAATTGTTCTCCTTTCCCAGGGTGGCAGGAAGAAACCAGGAGACAGGTTTTAGCCCAAGGGCTTGACACATGCCATGAAAAACTCTGGGGATGTCTGTGAATAATCTTCTGAAAAATAAGGTCAAGTATGTTAGGGATAAAGTTCAGATCATAGAGCTACTTAAATGGGAAGGAATAAAAAAAGATGCAAAGAGGAGGAGCAGCAGCAGCTAAGATTACACATATGTGCCGTGAAGAACATTGAGATCAAGTCTGAAGGAGGTGTGGACATTTCCTGCTTTAGAAGTAGCTTTGGAGAAGAAAATAAAGGTCTGTCTTTTCACCCTCCCAGGGTAGATGCTTCAAGGGATGACTTGGATTTTGGGATAAAACTTCCCAGAATGGTCAGAAGCATGGATACTCCCAAGATCATTGGTTATTTTGTACTTCAGAAAATATATTTCATGCAACCCTAGTGCAAGCATCCCAAACACTGCTAAAGCAAAACTTTGGCTCATTGCAATATCCTGGTACAGATTCAATCTCCTCAACAGCTCTATTGAAAATTGAATATGATTGGGGTGTAGGCCTGTGGTTTGAGGACCAGCTGGAGAGACGTCAGAAGCAAAACACCAAACATGAATGAAGGTAAGAAATGCTACTTTCAAACCATGAATGGAGGGAGATAAGGGAGCTACCTTCAATCTCATGTATTCCCACCTGCACACTGACCTGAAAACACAGTAAACAGCACAATCTGAAAATGTCAAGAGAGGTCACAGAAACAGCTCTGAAATGTTGAATGATGGTCTGGAAACGAAGCAGGATTCAACCAAGCAGGAGATCAGGAATGGTAGAGACAGACATAGGTCCTACAGACTGCAAAAAAACCCCACAGCTATATAGACATGTCCTTTCTGCCTCCAATAACAACAGAGAAAGTCCCTTCAGTGGCAAGGTGTAAGTGCAGCCCTGGGGGAAATGACGTGGCACAATCCTCACCATGCAGGATGGGGCACTCTGTCCACATCCACATCACAGTGTTGCTCAACTCTGACTCTCAGGCAACACACACGGCACACGTTTGGTGATATCACCTAAGCACTGGTTTCTGTCACATGGTCTCATGCTTTTCCAGGTAAAATGAAAATGTTTGAGTCAAAGGAGTGACGCTGTGCTGACCACCCACACACGCTCTCCTCCATACCCACGACCTGGGAGAGAGAATGTACTTCAGGAGCAAATGTGTGACTGTAAGGGTGACTTCTCCTGAGCTCCTAGGGGCCAGTCATTTTATGGTATAATGGAGGAAACGAGGTTTGATTCAAGATGCTTCTGCACTGGAAAGAAGCACAGGCTTGAATGATATTGAATTACTTGCACTTGTCTTTATTTTCTTCCCATGAACAATATACTGCAGGCAGCACAAGGACTTGCAGCATGTTTTGGGTGCAACCGCTCCCCTTTGTCACATCTGGCTGCCCCCAAACCCCTCATCTTCCTCCGAACTCCCCATCATCCCCGCCATTTCCCAGGTTTAACGTACAGTCATGCTGCTGGCTAAAGAGAAGTCTAAGAAAACAAGCCTAAACAAGCGAAGCTGTGGGGCAGGACAGCAGCAATGGAAGGAGCAGGGCTCAGCCAGGCTGACCCAGAGCCTTGCAGCAGATCTGACAGCAAGCCCAGCGTCACCACCCCGCCGGCCTGTTCCCATGGCTACACGGGAAGATAAATTGAGTTCAAGGAACCTCGTGTCGCTACATTATTTAACAAACAGACAGTCACGCTCACAGGCAGGGACCCAGTTTAGCAGCTGCGTGGGCTGATCAGGCCAATGGATGCCCGAGTGCCTCACAGTGCTCAAATCCTCAAGCCCAGCACCACCGTGCTCTAGCCTGAGCCAGGCAGGGTGTTAGCCACAAGGAGAGTCCAGCATGGCCACAGAAGAGCCTGTAAGACCACAGCTGTTTGTCCACAAACACAACCAGGCCTTGAACCTGACAGAGTCCTGGATACCTGAACCATTTATGGAATGTGATAAATGTGATTGGTGTTAACTAAATTGTAACTATGTTAGCAAAATTGTACTCAAATCAATAGAAAATAATTGTTACAAAGCAGTTGTTTGATAAATTGGACAAATAGAACGTCATTCATAACATGGAACAATCCAAAGCCTGATTCAGGAAAGGAAAGGCTGCCCCACCTGCAAGTCTGTGTTCTCAAATTCAGCACTGGGCAAAGAGGAAAGGAACGTGGGCACAAAGAAAAGCATAGGAGGAAAAAAGAGTGTGGAGGAGTTATAGGGGTGTTGGGAGAGATGAACAGGCTTTGAGGGCAAAGCGTTGATGGAGCTCGGAGGTGCTGCAGAGTTTGTTTATGTTTGGAAAACGTGGTTCAGCATGGCAGCAGTGAGGAGAAACGAGGGATCTGGGGGGGAGCTGAGGCAGGGAAAACAGGAGCAACAGGAGGTGCTTGGCCCCATGACTGCCTGAGCAGTGAGGGATGAGCAGGACTATTCTCACCACACAGTGTTTTCAGTGCTAGTGTAACCCAGCGCCTTTCCCCTTCCCCAAAATCCCGCAAGGAGGAGCAGAAGGCGACCCAGATTGGTCTGATTCACCAACCAGCTGCAGAGGGCCCCGATTCTGTGATTCTGTGAGATGCCAAGGTCCACTGGGCTGTGCTCGGGACCTTTCCCTGGGCAGGCAGTAGGGACATGTATGGGACACAGCCAGGCCAGCAGTGCCACCGTGTGGGAGCAGGTCACCTCCTTCTGCCAGGACACGGGCACCAAGGGCACCTGGAGCGTGAAACAGAGCAGTTGGAAACACAAACACACATACATCCATACATAAACAAACTCAACTCTATCCCTCCTCCCCCCATCTCGAAACTTAACAAGAATGAAAGACTTATCCAGAGAAATTTTCTCAGCCAGAAATCTGCTCCTTGCTGGAAGCCAAGAGATTGTGTTGTCTCTCAAGTGTTTTTCAATAATGCCCAGAAAAATAACTCTCTTTTGCCAGGCACTGAAGTGAGACTGACAGGGCTGTAATTACCAGGGTCTTCCTTCTTGCCTGCCTTGAAAACAAGGACTTTGGCCAGCTTCCAGTCTGCGGGGACCTCTCCAGGATCCCAAGGCCTGAAAAATAATAGAGAGGGATCCTGAGATGACAGGGCCAGCATTTCCCTTACCCTGGGATGAACCCCATCGCACTCCATAGATGTATGTGCATCCAGCTGGAGCAGCAAGATTCAAACAAGTTCAGTTTTGGCTGTGAGTTTATTACAATCCTCCAACACAGAGCTCCGGGGGTCCCAGGGCCCAACACTGGTGTTAATGACAGAGGTGAAGAAGGCATTAAACATCTCTGCTTTGTCTATGTCCCTACCTGTGAGGTATCTGACCTCGTCAAGTGCAGATCAATGTTATCTCTGATCCTCCCTTTGCTGTTAACATGTTTTAACAAATCCTTTTGCTGTCCTTTATAGTGCTGGCAAGCTTGAATTCTAATCAAGCTCTGGCTACATAAATTTTCTCCCTGCAATGGTGAACAGCATCTCCCTAATTTTCCTGTGTATCCTGTCCTTGCGTCCAATGTCCATGCACTGGGTCTTCTGTTCCCCTCAGAAATGAGCCCCTATGACAATAACCTGCCTTTTTTATCTCCACAGGAGTGATTTTGATATGGAATGCAGGTCAACTTGACCTTGTTGATACCTCCAACCTCAATGCAGCATAGTCCTCAGCACTGGTTCTACTTGCAGAACCTGGTATCTCTGACCCAAGAGCACTTGAGAAGGTGGGAAAATCCCAGAGGAGTGCACAGAGAAACGCAGTGTAACCCTCGTGTGCAGCACAGACCACTAGGAACATCTGATTCCAACGGAAGGCACCAGCACAGTCAGCAGTTACATGGAAACAGTGTTAGAAGAAGCTCTCTCTAGGCATCACTGTACATTTGTCTTGGTGTCCTGAAGCACAAAGTAAAAATCCAGCATGTAGGGGTTTAAAACAGAAATGTAACTATCATTTTTGTGGCAGCCACAAGTACTGCACAGGTGTTTTCACTGAACTGTCCAACACATTCTCAGGTCTTCATCCTCAGACAACACTGCCAATTTTGACGTTGCTTCCTTCTCTGTTGAAAAGTGCCTTTATTATCTAGTTTCTAGGTTATAAAAATTTACTTCTTGACCTCCAGGGCCAACTGATTTCCTTTCTACTTAATGATAAAGGCTATCTTATCTGGCTTCATGGAACGCTGAACTTCAACAGCTAACAGCCATCGAGTCATATGAACTGGCTGCACCCAGGAACTGTTGATCAGAGAAAAGATTTTTTCTTCAGTAACATCCAGATAATTGTCCAAACTTTAGCAGTTCTTTCTGCTTAACATTTGAGCTGAAATTTTTGGTAAGGAAGTAGGGCTTCTTGTTCTGCAACAGGCCAGGAGTTCTCGACAACAAATTTATTTTTCTATTAGCAGTTTTCCCATTGGAATGTAAGTAAATCAGCACATTTAACTAAAACCCACACATTTCTCCAGAAATTACCTAATTTAAATGGACATATTCCTCTGTAATGAAAGGCTGTTATCTTAAACAGGAAAAAAGAGGTCAGGAAGTGATCAAAGAAAGCAGGCATTGAAAAAAACTTTCTATTTTAATATCACCTGTTTGAATGAGACCTGTACTGAAAGGGACGTATCCCTTATCCTGCACCCCCGGCCTGGTGGCCTCTGGGGCACCCCTGACCCGGTGCCACTTGACCCTGCACCCCCGGCCCGGTGACACTGGTCCTGCACCCTCAGCCCCAGCCCCGGCTCGGTGCCCACTCATTCTGCACCCCCTGTCCCGCACCACGGCCCGGTGTCCCCTCCCCGTTCCGCACCCCAGCCCAGTGTCCCTTGTGCCGTACCCCTGTCCCGCACCCCGGACCAGTGCCCACTCACTCTGCATCCCCTGTCCCGCAGCCACAGCGCGGTGTCCCCTCCCCGTCCCGCACCGCAGCCCGGTGTCCCCTCCCCGTCCCGCAGCCCCGGCCCGGTGTCCCCCGGTCCGGCACCACTGTCCCGCACTCCTGTCCCGCGTTCCTTTCCCGCAGCCCGATCACGCAGCC
>VWZS01009425.1:0-13541 GCA_013397075.1 Rhabdornis inornatus
GGTGGGTAGAAGCACCGGCAACCTTCCTGTGACTCCATGAGTGAGCGAGAGAGCGAGAGAGCAGACCCCTGTCCCACCTTTCCATTTCTGGTGTTCCCCCTCTCCCCACCTGCTTGGAGACAAACTGTTACTAGCTAGGGTGTAGCCACAACTACTTAGCATAACAATGGGAAAAATTCCACAGAAAGAAAAGGGAAGAATTCAAACCCCAACACTCATGTTTGCTGCCTCTTAAATGTCTCAATGAGCATGAATAGCTCCATTTCAAAGGTGGATTCCTTGGACAATAGCAAATGCAAACATGAGCATCATTCCCATGCTCAGTCTTCTCCTCCCTCTCCCAGCAGCATCAGAGGAGCGTGATTGGTACTGAGGCTTCTGCATCACCAAGTAGCAGGACATAGTAATTTTTGTGCTGGGAGCTGTTGATTTTGTGTTCTGTTTTAAGAACATTTAACTTTCTATATTCCTACTATGCTGATAAATTACCTATCTGAGAGAATGATGTGTGTGTTCCAGGGTAGGGGAGTTGTGGAGTGCTGTTACCTATTCCCCTTCCAGAGTGATAGCTCTTCATTTAAACTTCTTCTGATGCTTTGCATGAAGAGGTGAAATTTAAATTCTTCCTGCTCCTGTTTAGTGCATTGTGCAGTTGAATAATTTCTTTTTTTGCCTACAGGTGGTTTCATGAAGGCAACCTCATCATTTAGCAGTAAGGAAACGTGTCACATCATATAAAAATTAGTCACTGAGATGAGAGTAGGATGATTTTCCCAGATTCCTGAATTATGGGTCAAAACAATCTTGTTTTGCAGCAATCTCAGAGTCCCTACTACAGATGATTTCTGAGGTCTTTTTGATGAGTGAGGAGCAGCCAGGAAATTCCCTGATGTCACTTTGGACAAAATTGATTACTTTGCTTTCAGGCATTGTTGCTATATCTTTAACCATGTGGTGTTTCATCTACAGTCTTTGAAGAACTATTATTTTATTTTATAAAGTGCATGGAAGTGCCAGATAAACCAGCACTCCCATGTGCACCCTTTTCTAAATCTCACCTAACCCCAGGGAAGCTGGGAGAAAAGGTGAATAGTTTTGGAAAACAGCGCAAAACATAGCCTGGCTACTTCAGAGAACAAGAAGGGGAAAATATACTTGGTTTGCCCATTTGAAATATGCCCTAACAACCATTTCATAGGGAGTTCCTTTGAAGATGACACTTGAAGCAGATCTGCTTCCCTTTTTTCTCTTGCTCTCTTATGCATACGACAGTGATATGCATCTTACATCTAGCTCCCAGGAAATTTCTTCCATATTTGGTTATAGGCTTTGAAAAGTCTCTGTGGGAACAGATATCATCCAAACTTGTTAAAAGCTCAGAGACCCTGTCTGCAGTGAAATGTTCCTACCTGTGTCTACAGGGACAGAGCAGGGCTTTCTCTTCAGCATCTTCTCTTTCTTTCACAAGGGAGAGAGCCCAGTGGCAGAGCCTCAGAGAGACGCTGCAGGACCCAGGGCTGTTTTGAACTGTGGTGCAGCTCTCACTCCCTTTACTTTTTTCCCCTGCAAGAAAGACACGGGAAGTTGAGCCTTTGTGCCCAGGCTCCAGCCTCCTGAGTGCAGAATAAATTCCTGTCTGGTCCTGTGTATGACTTGATGCTGGGCTGAACACAGACTGGAGAGCAGAAATCCCCCCCGTGGTGCCCAGGTACAACAGTACTTGCACAACAGTAGGAGCACAGTAGTGAGGAGGCTTGCAGGGGCAGAACAGGGTAGGGATGGAGAGAAACTGGGAAGAGATTGGGATTGTAAACAGGAGGCAGAAGGCAGCAGAAGAGGAGGAAGAACTGAACAGCAGAGATGTGGAACTGCAGGAGAAAACCATAAACAGGAGATGAGAGAGAGGGGCAAGGAAGCAGCAGAGGTAGATGAGAGCACAGTAGGAATGTAGGCAGGCTGTAGACTTAGGGACTGAAGAATTTGCAGCCGCTGGTGAATCCCATCCTGCAGAACCTGGAGCTGAACTCCAATAGCTGTGAGGAAAAAGAAAAGTTGACATATAATTTTTCTTATCCCTTATTTTATAACTGAACAAGCATGGTACCTGGGTAATCCAAGAATGGTCCCTTATAGAAAAGGAGTTACACAGATGAATAGAGTGAAGATACGGATTATGTGACAATTCTGAACTGTGGCTATTATAAAACCAGAGCTGATAAGAGAAAGAGAGGCATATATATAAAAGAAAAAAAAAAAAGAAAAAAAATAAGAAGAAAAAAAAGAAGTAAAAAGAAGATAGAGAACAATAGACTTAATGGAATAGAAATACTGTGAAGATAAGAATGAAATTGAGAGATGAAAGAAAGGAAGATAACAATGAAGGAAGGTGCTAGAATAGCATTTCCCAAAATTTTTGAAAGCATGAGTGTTTGGTCTCATCTGTCTTTGTATGACCTTCAGTGGGTCCAGACACCTCGTAAAACATTTTTGGTGCTGTAAAGGCAGGGAGGATCTTCATTAATGAGTTTATTAGTCATACAGGTACGTAACTGTACAAAAAAAGTAGCAGTAAGAGTAAAAGGAATATAAATAGGCAAATAAAATCTCAGGCATGGAAGACTCAAGCTGCTTGCCTGAAGAGCTGAAGAATGCACCTAGTTCAGCTCCAGAGTACTAAATCTGATAGTGTAAAATGAATTAATTACAGCAAGGGCTCACTATCCATAATTTTGTCTCTAACATACAAGATCACTGCCTAATCCTGCTCTGGGAGCAAACCCAATCCTCACTTCATCCATATTCATACAGTGAGATGACTTCTGATGCACAGCATTTGGCTTTAAAATAAGCCTTCAA
Organism: Rhabdornis inornatus; assembly: GCA_013397075.1. NCBI lineage: Eukaryota > Metazoa > Chordata > Aves > Passeriformes > Rhabdornithidae > Rhabdornis > Rhabdornis inornatus. The sequence goes on from VWZS01009425.1 coordinate 2,857, forward strand.
TATGACTGGAAAACCCCTGTGAGCCTCCTATAAAATGTGACTTCTTTGTACCACAGTGGCCTTTCTTGTGCTTAAAGACCCAAAATTTCTGAGCTGAGAAACATTTACACACCTGTGTGCTGCTGTTTTTAGCCTATGAACTGTGATGGGGTTTTGCTCAGTAATAGAAAAGGACAGGAGCCAGGACCTTGGAGTGATGACCCTTTACTTCATGGTAGGGCACCCTCAATGAATGGAAAGGTTTGGACTTGAATTTGTGCTCCTGGTCAAAACTATGTATGCAAATTCTTGGACTTCATTAAAATTGTAAAACAACCACTTGATTTTTCTGATAACAAAAACTCAGAGCTGCAGTTTCACAATCAATTAAAATAACACAAATAATGAAACAGAAATATGCTAATTGTATGTCATAAAAGTGCCTGTCTCCAGATGCATTTTATGTTGCCTATTTCCTCTCCATAAAAATGTACATATTTATCTCTTTTCACTAAGCACAAAATGAAAAACAAACATTATGCTTATCTGGAAATAAATATTAAAACTAGATATCAGATTTATTGGATGCAAATTTATTTATCATTTTCATCTAAAGGGACTTTTAAAGGAAGGGACATTCAACCAACAGTCAGTGAAGGCAAAAGTATCATTGATCATCTGAGCTTTCCATGGGTCTCCAGCCTTGATCCTAATATCTGTGTACCCCCCTAGGTATTTGTATGTCTAGCAGCACACCATTACGACAAAGAATTTTGGTTTACTTTCACATTAGAAAAAACAGAGCAAATACTGTCCACTAAATTTTTTCAATATTTTTCAGCTGCTGAGGAGAGAGAAATTATATAAAAGGTTTCTGTATGACATTAGGACAGCGAACATTATGCAAAAAGGAAAAGGAAACTCCCATCCTGTGTTTTACAGTCAATACCAATTACTAAAAATAAAACCTAGACTATTGGTTTTGGCACTTTGTTTTTCCCTCTCCTCATAACTCTTTAATTTTGGTGAGCAGAACAACACTGTATGTTAAGAGCAGGCTCAAGGCTAAAGTTCCTGACTTTCCATATGGCTGAAATGCTGCTGGAGCTGGCTGTGGGTGACCTGTCGGGAATATCTGTGGAGTGTCCTGGGGGACTTCCACATACCTATAACTCAGAGCTGCCAAGTGGCTGTGAGTGAAACACAGACCTTTAATTTTAGAAGTATTAGAATAGGGCCAGAATCATAATGCATTGATTGATACTTGCTGCTGTCTCTGCATCGACTGCAGTGGAAGATGATGACTCAGGAAAAAAAATTGAAAAATAAAAAGCATAAACGTCTACTTTACACATATCATGACATCAATATTTTAGAAGTACTGAATAAATTGCTCAGATGGATTGCTCCTGGGATGAGTCAGGCTTATAGCTAACTTTTTGTAATTAAATCCTTTATTCTAAATGTGCAGCAAACCAATTCACCCATGTTGAGGAGGGAAAGTCAGGTGTCTGTAACTCACTCTCATTCCTGCAGTATTTAAGCCTAGGTGTATATCTTGAACTATTATTTACAGGTCTGTTTCTTTTGCCACTGTGATCTTCCAGTTCCAAACCAACTGCAGTTGACAGATCCCACACCATGACTTCCTCACATTACTTCCCAGGAACCCACCTATTCAGTGTAGAAATTCAAATTGATCAGTTAGGGAGTCTCCAGTACAGAGGATCATAGGAAAGCCAGGATAGAAAGAGTTCTTGAGAGCCCAAGGACGATGGAGGAATTCTTGAGAATAGAGTTTAGGAATAAAGAGAAGGCAGATAGGTCCTTGCCCTTGCAGCTACACACCAAGCAATTTCCATCCAACATCCTTTCTACCATGTCTTCCTGCAAACCCAAGTTTCTCATTGCTCCATACCTGAAATAAGCTTGGTTGCTGCTGCACACACCACTGAGGCCATGGCAGAAAATTAACAGCCTCTGATGAGAGCATAGGAATTAATTGAACTCTTATCATTGAGCATCTCAGCCCATTCTTCCCTCGATTTAAATCAGTGCGTTGCAGCCGGGTTATTGAAATACAGATTATCAAAAGTATATGCATTTGTGTATATGCATTGCTGAATCGCATAGAAATACAAAGCAGCTGCCATTGCCATCGCTGTGGGAACTGCACTTGCTAAAGCTTTCTGGAGAACACAAAAATCAGAAACCTTTTTGTCCCCTCCATCTCTGCAAGATCCCATATTAGTCTAATTCTGCTATTTTATCCATCAGAAGAATCTCCTCATAAAAGCTGTCACATGAGCCAAAGCAGGCAACTGACTGCCCAGAAGTGGCTTTTGTCCATGCTTGCATTGATCCTTCTCTTCTGTAGCAGAGGTCACATATTGGTTTTGTTTCTGCAGACCAGCTTCTAGACAGTGCTGGTAAGAAGGTCAAGTAAATAACTCTTGCATTTGTAGCATTTATTTCCCAGAAGTCCTGAAAAAGATGTGGTTATTTTCTTAAAACAGGTGGCAGCCTAAAGGGTAGAAAATGAAATCCCTGGCCAATCTTGCATTTCTAAGCCCTCGGGACAGGACTGTGCAACCAGAGATGTGGAAACCCCAGCAACTCTGGTGTCAGTCATCCCTGGCAGAGAGATCCTACCAATGGAGACAATGACCTGCTGTTGTGGCTTTGGACAGGAGAGACAAAATGAAGTGTTTTAACTCTTTTCTGTTATGAAACCTGAAAAAAAGGTACTAAGAGCAAAAAACTCAGTGCAGGAAATTACAGCTCTGTTTCTTTGAAAATCCAGCACAGCCTGCTTCTAAAACATCTGACCCTATGGTGCTTAAGAGGTGTTGGAAAGTGTCCACGAAACAGGAGGAAATTGGAAGATCAAGGTCAAAGTCAGACGTGTGGCACAGATGTGTTAACAAAAACAGTGTTTCTTGGCTATAATTCAATATTTTATATTCAGTCATATTGACCCTTAAATGACAACTTTAATTTCTTTAGCATGCCAATATTATTTTCATAGACTTTTCAGTCAACATTTTTTTTTTAATTTTTACAACAAGTCATAAGTACAGGGCTTTAAAAATAGCAAGTGGTATAAATTTTTAATAGCACTAATAAGCTGTAGCTGAATATAAACTAATAAATCTGTTATTATTTATTGCCTTTTATTTCCATGCAAAGGCCCCAATCCTGTAGCTGCCTCTAGAGATGTATTAAGTCAATCTGAGATCTTAGGTACAGCACCAAGCTGGATGTTGTCCTACGTAACTCTAACCTTTCTAAGTTCAGCTGAGCTCATAGACTGTCATTTCTAGATAGTTATTAATTCATCGCCTTGAATTTACAATGAAAATAACATCATCAATAAAAACAGGAGAGCGAAAAATCAGTACTCACCATTTTTAATATTAATTTAAAAATGAAACCTCAGACTGGACTTAAACTTTGGGACATTTATCTTGATAGGTCTCCTTCAAAGGGCATCTCTGTGGACTAAAGAACTGGTAAAAGAGCAACAAGGAGGAGTAGGTAATTTATAAAAGCAGACAGGACTTTGGTCTTTTATCAAGAACATGCATGACTGAAAACTGTATCCAAACCCAAAATATTTAACTTGGCAGGCAAGGGTGATGTCAAACATTAACTCCTCACTGATGGGTCCTAATTTTGGAAATTAATTTTTGTCTTCAGTGCAGTTATAAAAAATGTAGATAAATGGTCCAGTGTCTCCCATGATTACCCTCTACAGTTTTTTTATTGTGAGTCTTTCAGTCAGCCAGCTAGTTTCTTTGCTCTTCACTGAATCCAGGAGGAATTTTGCTTGCATCAGAAATTTAGAAACTAAATGGAAAGGAAGAAATTCATTGCCATAGAACATAGCAAATACACTTGGTAAAACTTAAGACTATAGCAAATGCTAGACAGCTTAAAGAAATTTTAAGAAAATTATATCTATTCTCCCTAGACAAGTGACTTTTTTTACACTTATAACAGTGTTCAGAACTGAACTGATAATCTCAAAAGTCAGACATATGTGGCATCTTGCCATTAATACACAGAGTCATTCTGCTGGTTTATACCCGGTCTTCTCAAACAGCTCCTGAGATAATGTCCCGGTTGTTTCACAACACTAGGACACAAAATGGCCACTCCCAGAGATGTGCTAAGCCACTATTACATCCATAGGTGCTCAGTTCCCCTTCTCTTCTCACTTACTCTCAAAAAGCCAGCGCAAGCAGCACTTAGCTCATTCCATGCTTTAGCTTTTGTGAGAGGGGATTATTTTTTGTTCTTGACCACTTAGCTGTTGATTCCACAATACGGGATACATGATCAGGAGGAATATAGCCATATAGGCATCTACACAAAAATCTTGAATGGTAAAGAAAGACATGCTAAACACACTAATGTGCATAAAAGGCAGTAATTTCAGGCCATCTAAAAAGCACTCCCCTCATAACCTATCACAAATAGTCCCAGACAATTACCCGTTCAATGTACTCAAGTGAACAAATACTGCCTGTTGAATAGGAAGCATCATTCAGTCTGAATTCAGACTTTTTTTGTTGTTGTTGTTTATGATTAGTTCTGAAACTTCATTTTACTTGGTTGAATGTAATTAATATTTCAATGCCAGACTTAAGAATTTCTGCAAAGGGGTCTTTATCCCCACTTTTCTCTTTGCACTTTGTTGTGATTCCTCAGCATTGAAATGTGTTAACCTATATAAAGATCAGAAGCACTTTTTTTTCCCTTTTCTGTGTCCCAAAGACTAGAATTTAATTTGTAGTTCCAGGTTTATGGAGTAATACTTATTCAATTCTGCTTGAGTTTTCATTCTGTACAGCCAAGATCTTTTGTGCTTAAAATTCACGTGTTTTATGAAGAAATATTTCTGGAAAGCAAAAATGAAAAAGAACAATAAGTGCACAGACAACCTTTTTACAGCTCTTCACAATCTGAATCTCCTGCTCTGGCTTTGTTCACAGGCTCTGAGAAATCTGGTTATTTTATTCCTTTATTCTTTCCCTTAACCTGAAATAAATTAAAAAGAAAATCACATTTTCCTAAGGCATTGGTTAACAGGGCACACACAAGCAAAGTGGAACTGTAATTTACTGCCTCTTTTAGGCCACCAGGAAACGTCAATGCATTTGTAGTCCCATAAAATTAAGGAAGTCTGTACATAGTGAGCCCACTTCTATATATAGCTCCCTCACTCATCATCCATAGATGGCACATTTTAGATGACGAACACAGTAAGAACACTGAGTCACTATATTTATCTAAAACATGTATTTTTAATTACATACTACTGTCCAGGTTTCTTCACAGCTTTTACAGTCAGGAAGGAATAATTTGTTTACACTTAACTAGAGCAAGTATTTCATTTGCCTACTAATATGGGGCACTCATTCCAAGATGGAGCTGAGGAATATAGCAGCAAAGATGAACAAATAGTAAAATAACATGCCAAAGCCTCCCATGTATAATTGTTGGGGCACATTTAACACAAACTACACTTATGTGATAAAATCTGTATCGTTCATGAATCTCAGAAGGGCCCTACATAAAAAGAAGGATTTTTTCTTGTTAGATTCATTAAGGCTGCTCTACAGTGATGGTGAGCAAAAGAGTATGGCCACTTCTCTCCCTGCCTCAAAATGATGCACTTTGCATTGTTTGCTCTTCTGTCACTAGAATGGGAAGAGAGCAGAGATCCTTAAAGTTTCAACAGCAGATTGGCCCCACAGATAAACCACAGCAGTAAGAACCAGTCTTCCTGTGGCCTCTTGACCTACTTATATCCCTGTTTTCTCTCTTTTAACTAGAGCTCCAAATACCACATTTTCTACACATCCAGACATAAAAAGTTATAAACTTACTAAGCACCAACTGAAATGCATTCAAACACTAAATGTAGACAGGCAGCATTTCATGAGCAGTGGGACAGATAAAGGCACAATTACATGCAGTCAACCCCCACATCTTTTATAGCACCCTCATGTTCCTAAGCACAGCTTTCTTTTATAGTCTGTACTAGTCCACTCCTGCCTGGAAACTCTGTGTTGAAGGCTTGGAAAGCCAAAGGTGTCCCATGTCTGCCCTCTTTGAATGGGCAAGGAGCAGAGTTCTTGCTTTTCTACCAGTAGCGTTATTACTGCTCATATATGTCTCCTCAACCTGCTATCACAAGGATACTGGGAATTCAAGATCTTTCAGCTCCCTGAATTATAACAAGAATGCAATAACTTCAAAACCTATGGGGAGGAACGAAAGGTATGTGGGCAAGCAGGCTAGAAACCAACAAAATGTACATCCTTTGCAGACAACTGGTATTCAGATTTAAAAATCAACAATAAGACTAACCACATACAATAACTCTCATCACAAACTGTTTTACAAATGAATAGGAGAGATCATTTCATAATCTTCCAAAGTGAAGCCTTTGGAACAAAGCTGCTATTCAATAAAGCACATCAACATCACCAAATAGTCTTGGGACAGGGAATTAAAAGGGATTCTGCAGGCAGCAAAATTCCCAGCAAGACGCAAATTAAAATTCTGGATTAAGCAGAAAGATTTTTTTNAATGCAATACAAAGATATCACAAGGGTAGCTAACACTGGAGCTGGTGAGTTGCACTGTCTCAGAACCTCTCTTAGGATGTCCTTCCTTACATAAGTGATTATATCTTTTACTGACAGTCCAGATGAAGATGTTGGGAATATCCACATGACCAACCATCAGCACTTTCAGTACAGAAGTATCTAAATTTGAAATGGATAACCTGTTCTGCTGATACCAGTCCTTGGGCATAGGTTACTCCTTTCTCCCTTGCCTGACCTTCTCCATGACACTGCAGGGCTTTTCCATACTTATTCATGCATATTTCTTTCTCCAAGTTGTCTGTCGAAGTTTAGCATTTTCCTGTGAGAAAGCCAGTTTTCCTTTGTTTTATTTAAATAGATAGACATGAAGTGGGGGAAGCATACCAAGATGTGGGGGAGTGCACAGATCTGAAACAATGTGAGAGACTGCAAGGAGTGCTTGATTGTAGATTATGTGATGTGAAATGATGAGTGAAGGAAAGGAGAAGGGTTAAAAAAAAAACCCCTAAAATTAAAAAGTGCCTGGCTTTGAAAGCTAGGAGAAGTAGTATACTTTGAGGATGAAAGTGCTAAATTTATTCATTAGTTTATGTTTTTGAGAATTTTTATAAAGTAGCTTTTATGAAGGCAGCATAGATTCCTGTCCTGGCCACAGAGGAACAGGACCACGGACTGATGTGCTAATCAAAATAAGTCCCACATACTGGATTCATTGATTCTGAAAAAGGTGCTGAATTGATAATGGACACTTCTTGGAGGTGCCTACCCAAGCACTGATGCAATCCATGACTGCTTAACCTGTTAGAGCTGATGGATTTTCAGCACAGGGTGAGATAGTTTACAGGACATCTTCCATTATTCTGTGTTTTTTTCACTGTGCTGCTACAAAAGTCTCTGCTGTTGAAATGGAGTCAAATACAATTTGTTTAAGAAGTCCTGTGTTTAAACCAACAAAGTTTTACAAGTTGCACAGGCTCAGGGAGTCTGGACATGTCATCACTCTGGCTTTAAATGTTAATCAGTGGCTGGTGCAAAAACAAGCCATTCAACACCACAAAAACTTTCTTGGGTCCAGTTTGTGATTTACATTCCCAGCCTCCTCAGATCCCAAAGTCACTATGTTACTGAATGTGAATGATATTTACTGCAAACAGAGACTCCAGGAAAGCATTCTTAGCCTTCCAAAGCAATTTTCCAGCCTCTGATTTCTGGTATAAAATCATTACATGTTTCTTCTTCTCAGCCACACAGTAATTTGAATGGAGTGGTTGCTGCAGGGAATTAATCAGAGGATGTGGCAGAACTTCACTTTCCAAGTCATCAGTCAAGACAGATAAAATCAGTGGCAGGGGCCAGCAGATTGAGTAAACTACAGCTGTACAGCTGTGAGCCACAAGGACAATAATCTACCTTCAAAGTTTTATATTTACTTTTTAAAGGGCCAAAAAGAGATTTGGAAAGTCTCAAAATCTTGACTTCTAGCCTAATGCCTACAGGCTTATCCTTCTCTGTGCTTGATCACTGATTATTTGCAGATGATTTCAGGAGCAGAAACCTTTTCATCCCCTGTCTGGAGTGGGCCTGTCAGGCCTGGTGGCCTGAAATCTATTTTCTTTGACTTTTAATATTCAGAGAAAAGATATTTAAGCACTTTATTGCATTGCACTTTATCACAGTATACATGAGCACATGCAGACGTACGTTATGGAAGAGAATGAGAACAAACTATAAGAATTGGAAAAGCTTCTCTTTTGAGGAATTATACAAAAAGTAATATAATTATTCTTTAGATGCAGCCAAAGGTGTTAATCTGAAATATCAAGAGTACACATGAAATGGGCATTGCTTAAAAGCAATCTAAGCCCCCCTGTCAAACCAAAGTCATCAGTATGCCACACTCTCTTTCCCAGGGATTGTGCCATACAACAAATCAAAGTGGATTAAGTTTGTCAAAAATTTTCACCAGTGGCTTTAAAGTTTCTGTATTGAAATCAGTATAGGTAGGGCAATGACATCAGTGGGACTGTCAGATCAACATTAATGCTCTGGAAAATATTGCTGATGAGATGCACTTCAGCTAATTGAAATTCCTCATTTATAAATGTAATAAAAGATTCTACATTTGCAGTTTCATCTGTAGAGAATTGTTTTTACCATACTAAAAAGAGCTTTACAATCTTTATCTCTGTTGAACCATCCATTTATTTTCTTTACAAAACATTATGTCAGATATACACAGACTGCCTTTTCTTTCTGAAGTCTCCCATGTCTTGGTTGCTTAGTTTTAGATACGTTTCCAAGATTACTAAACTGAATTTCTACTTCCATTGCCTTTAAAGTAAATGAAACACATGACAGCCTTGACCTCTTCTGTGATATAGGGGTGTCTTCAGATAGTAACCACCAGTGCATTTGATTCCCATACTAAATGACCCATTTCAAATACTCCCTATTTTTTACTTGCCTTATTTTCTTTTCTGCTGCAATATAATCTATAAAGAGGTGATAATACTGGCAAAATGTGTGAAATTGTTCCTTTGCAAATAACAAATATTTAAACATCAAAAGTATTTGTATTTCTGCTTAGCTAAACTATATTAAATTGCCATACAATATGTCAAAATTATGCTCATGTCCTGGATTTGTTATGTTTCCTGTACATATTGGAAAGAATAAGTTTTTCGTCTTCTTGTTTTACTTTTGGGGAGAACAGGGTAAGAATTTCTGTTATTTTCATAACACGGCTCAGAAAAGTCACTGCCACTGCAGTTTAGGATAATCTTTCTACCATCTAAGGATTTTTTTTAATCATTATGGGACACTGAAGTTCACATATTGCAAGTAAAATGTTAACATCCTTTTCAGACCACTGCACAGTGACTGATTCAGTCTCACATCCAATCTGGCTAGTTCAATCTTGGCATCACTTCTAGCCCAACCTCTTGAAAACAGACATTATATATACTAGAATTGTGTAATAATAGTTTGATACGGAACATTTAGCTGGAAAAAAAGAATGAGGAGAAACAAAATCATATGACAACCTGCATGGTGTTCAGCAGATAGTTTTGATTTAAAAAGGAGGAAAAAAATTAACTTTTAGGAATATATTTCATTTCCTAAAGAAAATTATCATTTTGATGAAGCCTTTATTATTTTAAAATTAAAAAAAAAAGAAAAATCCCAAACAAATGAAAAGTTTGAACAACTTCCCCCTAGGCAAATAAATAGGGGGTGAAAAAAGGCTTGGAATTAAAATATTTTGGTTAACCAAAGTGATGTATAACTTAATCCAAGAGAAAGCATTTCAGAGATATTTTCAAGATTTTCCAGGCAGTAGTAAGGGCAGTCATTAATTGCACATCTATCAGAGCTGGAGTCAAAGGCAAAGAAATTCTTGCGAGCACAGCCAGGTTTAACACACATCCCAAGAAGAACAAAGTAGCAGCAGGAGCTTAGGCAGGACTGCAAAAGCTGCTCGAAGAGGGATTCTGCAGTCCACACTGAGCACCCCACCAGTGCAGAGCTCTCGTGGTTCTCAGTACTGCACTCCAAGGGAGCTGAAGCACTTGAACAAAACTTGGGTACTGAGGACTGATTCCTTTGCCCTGAAACAGTGCTTTAAGGGCAATACAACCTCCTACAGCAAGCCTAGGCACCAAAGACTTGCCTGGATGTTTTTCCTCTGCTTGGGCTCTGAACAGTCTTCCTTCATCCAGATAGTTAATTTATACCAAATTTCTTCCCTAACTTCTAAACTTCTAAACTTTTTGTGTGTGTGTGTGTTTGTTTTCTTTTTCATGATTCCACTTACCACCATCTCATAAAATAGCAACAAACTACTCGTGTGAGAGACATAGCATATTTAGAGGGAGTGTCACAGCTTTGGGCACCTAAGTTAACCTTCTTAAATTAGGGCACTAGGTGCCATCAGAGCACTAGTTGCTCCCTTATAGGCACAGAGAGCAAGTGTTTTCTAGGGCATAATTCAGCACCTCTAGGTGAGGATCCCACCCCTAATTACAGTGAGAGTCCAGAAAATGAAGCTGGGTGCTACAAATGTATTTTTCACTCCTTTGGGTATTT
>VWZS01009425.1:13579-126631 GCA_013397075.1 Rhabdornis inornatus
TTTTTTTTTTAGCTTTTTTTTTATCCCTAATAAAAGAAGAAATGATAGTTTTTTTAGATTTTTAGTTTATACCTGGTGGAGGGGTAGTTAATCTTGATGTATAATAGAGTGATTCTTTATAGAAAAACGACTATGGCTGCAAGCCTGATACAGTTTTCTGACACCACTAGAACATGATCAGGTGCTGTTTCTGCAGAGCTGAAAGGCATAACTGAGGCAGCCAAATCATAGACTTCTATAACATGTTCCCAAATAATGAAATATATTTTTCTCAGATTGATTGCTGAACTTTTATGTAATTGACTTAGTTATAATTAAACTATTTCAAAGCAATAGGGAGGGGTTTATCACTATTTTGTTTTGTTTGGGTTTGTTCCAATTACTACTAGAACATCTAACATCTAATTTTATTATTTTTATAGTTTATATGATTTTCAGGTACATGATGACATCTGTGTAATACAAATACACAATATGACTTTTATATGCTTGTCCTTTGCCTTACTTGTAAATCTTCCCAGAAAATTCTAAAAGTACATTCTAATTGCTGGGATTAGTAAAAGCAGATTGCCAAAGCAGTCCGAAATTAGGACTGGCACAGATTACAGTGATTTATAGTGTACCTGCCACTTGTACCTGTCAGAAATAAAAATATGAGACTCCCATCACCAATCTCTCCCAGGACGTGCAAAGGCAACTCAGTGTTAGCTGCAGAGGAAGAGGCTGCAGTACAGGAGAAGAAAACACTGGTGTTCTTCTTGTGACCACCCACTCACAGGTACATTTGTTGATGTGATAAATAAACACTGAGCTCAAGCAACCAGATCTTTACAAAGGAAGCAAATGTCTTTTTTAGTTTAGTCTGGTTTTTTGGTTTTTGGTTTTTTGATTAAATTCTAATGCCCAGTTAGAATTGTAAAAGCTTCTAGGGATTCTAGAACAAATTACAAATTCATTGTCCTAAAATTCTGAAGCAGAACAGGTGAATGAGCTTAAAATGATTGTGAATTATTCACTTGTTTGCTCAAAGAACTCTAATATATACACTTCCTTCTTCTGGGCCATACTACCTTTTTTTCCTAGGTGCACATGTTTGATGATGGAAGGTTCTCTGACATTCCAGTCCTCAGATATGCAAACACTTTTTTGTATTGTCAAGTGGAAGCACCAATACTACTGAAGCCCTAATGTTGCTGTGAAGCGATTCCAGGGTTCTATGGAAAACAGATCAAGCCACCAGTTGAAGGAGATATCAGATCCCCTTTGAAAATTAAGGCTATGGGGTTACAGTGGGTTTTTTTGTTTTGTTTTGGTTTGGTTTTTAATTGTTTTCACCTAACTAATGAAAGCCCTGGAAGAAGAGTAGAACTGGTTTTCCTTCCCACTTAAATGTGTACTCTCATTAATGCCAGGAGTGACACTGGGAAGCACTTGGGAAATGGGATTTGCTTTGCAGATCCAAGTACATAACTGCTTTCACACTGCAAGGGATAATATTTAATGCCGCAAAATAAATCACTTTGATAACACAGGAAAATGCTAAGGGAAGTATTTCCAGTGAGACAGAGCCTTTTCTTGTGCTATTTGGCTCAATGCCCAGTGATGCCAGTTTATACCAGTGGAGGACAGCACCAGTTTGTGGTGAATTTCAGAAAGTTACATTTCTGTACAACCAGCAGTTCACCATTTTGCTACACTTTGTGCAGATATTTATGCTGGGAAAGATAAGTGAAAAATATTTTCTCAAGCCTAATTTTTGTCTTTTTATCTAAATCTTCAATTTGGCTTCCGGATAACTAGTATGTTATGACAAATAAGTTAGAGCATTACGATATTCATGTACAATATGACTGAAAAAGGTACTCACAATCTCTTCAGTTGTATATTGTAGAAATCAATTTAAATGCAGATTTTTAAGTCTCCAGTTAAGCATCTGTGAAGGATGCCTCTCACTTGATTAAAATACTAGTGAAAATATTTTGGATTTAACGTATTCTTCCACACAGTGAACACAGTTAATAGGGAGCCCCAGAGAGGATAAAGTTTAATCGATGAATTTTTTCAGGTAATTTTCAGGTAATGCAATAATTCTCCAACTAGGCTTACTGAAGTAAGTAAGTATATAGCATAATCACAATGTACTTTCACAGGAGTTAACACATTACAGCGAATGCCTAAGTAATTTTTCCTTTTGTCATCCAAATTAATATTTACCTGTACAGTAACTCTTGACCAAGAAGAGTTCCTGCTGGTGATGAAAACCAAAAATTGTAATTTACCATATTGCATTTTGACTGTGTTTCAGGCAGCCCTGAAACTAAAGTCTTTGCACCTATTAAGTAGTGATGTACTGTTTGGCTGTATAATGCTGCTCTTTGAAGCTCTGTTCTACAACTGATTTGGAATGGTATCATTTTTTACAGCACAGATCAATTTTATGAAGTTTAGGCAGGCCAGCCAGGTAGCTCAACTGGATAAGATGAATCCCTCTGAAACCTCGAACAGCATCTTCCAGTCGTCTTTCCTGCACTGAATGTATGCCTAAAACCCAAATTATATCAAACAACTCCAATAAGGCAAGTGAATGCTTAAGTATTTCCAGTTTTAAATGATAAAAGATCCCCCCCCCCAAAAAAAAAAAAGTTTAAAAGAAACTGGAACTAAATATGGCTTCATTTCAGGAAGCTGTATAGCAATTATGAGATCACAAGAAAAAAACACTTCAGCAAGCCTGAAAATTTGTCACTGCTGACTTTTGTTTCAGCTATTGCATTAGTTTCTAAAACACCCTTTAAACCAAATGCCTTTCATAGAATGGATTGTCTGATCTGATCTACAAAGCACGGAAAGAAGTCAAGCTAATGTGGGTTATATATCTTTTATTTTTAAGCCTAGTGAAGGGACACTGAAAATAACAAAAGTCTGTTGTAAGCAGGCTGATAAGAAGCAGAGGAGTGCTGCATGATGACTCAGGCATATCAGAAGCTATACAGATGTGTTTCACAGTAGGAAGGCTTCCTTCCCTTTCCATTTGTCTGCACACAGTCTCAGCCTTACCCACCGAAGGGCTACTGCCCTTGTACACTACAGGAACAAGGAGCGGCAGTGATGGATCCAGATCACCATGCAGACCTAATTATTCAATCTACTCCTGGCTGCAGAGAAATGAATTTAAGGCAAGATAGGAGACAGATATGTCTTGACAGATGAATGCATAACAATGTATGAAGAAATATCACCCAGCATGATGATCAAAAGGGAAGGCATGCCAGCAGTCAAACATTCCTCTAGTCTTCCTGAGGCCGGGGGCAGTTCAGTGAGGATGGTGAGGGACATAGTGAGACACTCTGAGATGCTTACAGAGCTCTTCTTGATGTTTGGCTCCCCGAGTCCTTTTAAATACATTGTGATTGCCCAGTGCAGTTCCTCAGTTCTTTATTTCTTTTTGTGCTGCAGATGTTGTTATAATGCTACTGGTCTAGAAAGAATACAAATCCTTCAGCTTCATTAACCTTACTTCAAACAAAGTTCTAGGGGCCTCTGGACCACAGCAATGACTGTAACAGGCAGCCTCATCTTAGTCCTTCCGGGAATGAGTCATGTATCCAGCCTGGACTCTGTCTCAAGTGACGCAGCAACAAGAGAGGTCCTCCCTGACATTATTCATAGGACACTCAGCCCATCCTTCCTCTATCTCTCACTCTCTATCTCTGCCCATCTGAGGCAGCTATCTAATACACTTAAACTCCTGCACGTGTGGTAGAGAATATTTTATTGGTTTATTTCTTTTTAAGTCCACTGAGTTACATCAGTCACTGAGGGTGATGATGACCAGAAAGGTCATAAATATCACAAGAGTCCGGGCCACACCCAGCCATCTTAGTTCACATTTTTGTACATCTTAAATATTTCTATTTTCCAATCTCATCTGAATCATCTAATGATTTTAACTGAAATCACCAGGTACAGTGGATTTAGATGATTAGAAAGCCTTCAAGATGCAGTTACCCTTCTTTGAAAACAGAATGAGAGTTCCATGCAAGTATGAAATCATGAAAACAAAAAGAGGAAGTAGTTGTTCAATTGCACTGCAGAGAATAATTTCACAGTGCAGCATGTTGTGTTTAAACTGTAATAATACAAACGTGTAAAAGTAAAGATCTTTTTTCCCCCTCAGCTGCATCAACTCTATCAGGTTTTCTTTACCAGTGATTGTGGGTGGGTGTAGTGATTATTGTTCTGGAATAAACAAGAGTCTCCACCTTATTTCTAGCCCAGAAATTCCGTAGTAACCAGCTGACATCAATGCTGTGTCTCTGTAGACACAGACAATCAGAAAGAATAAATCTGACCAGATCATACTCCAAACTCTGTTTGAAAGTCTTTCTTGTATTTCCTGAAGAGTGGAAGACTGGATAGCAGAATGAATGTTGAGGAAAAAAATCAACACTGCTTACAGCTCTTTCATCTGAATGGCACTCATTTTGCTAAAAATTTGCAGTGGTAACAAAGATCAGGTAAGCAACTAGCATTAGTTACAGAAAAGGAGCAACTGTAACTTGCAACATCTCAACTCCTTTTTCCAAACAGTCCCTGAATCACAGGAGACTTTTGAGCAATTTTTAAACTCTCAGTTCTTATTAAATTCAGGAATTATTTTATTGAGATCGTTTTTACATGCAACATCCTTCTTTCAACTACAAGCATCCAAGCTCTTCTATCTGACGGAAGATGAAGGACTGAGGTCCTGCTGACTGAAATGAGCTCTACATGGCTTAAAAGATGAACTGAAAAGCAGGCCCTTTCTCCTTTTCTTTATTGTGACTTTTTAATATTTTTTATTTCTGTAGTACTCAAGATCCTACCACAAACTAGGAGATGTGTATGTATCTTCTGTGTGGTTTCTGGAATTTCAAAGTTACTTTGTCACTGGAGCTTGCTGCCAAGGGCAAAGATGAAATGTGTGGCAAACACCATGTTCCCATCAGCCTTCTGGGTTTTCCAGACAATGTGCCAAGCACAGCTGCTTGTGTAAACTGACTTCTTACTGGATTTGAACTGCAATGTAGTTTTCAAGTTTCAAAACTCCCTGGAAAGTGGGATTGTAACATTTCTCTGGAATGCTCTTTTCCAATACTTTCTAAAAGAAAGGCCTTCATAAAATCACACAAGTTGTCTTCATTTTCAGTGCCATCAACCCACCATTTGTCATTTTCTTAGAAAATGCTGAATGTGGCTCCCAACGGTGCCAAAAAGGAGACCACATGAATTGAAGAAATATTTATTTTTTAGGAAAACTATAAGAGTATGGATACCTTGACTACTTTAATCTTCTACAATTTCTGATCATTCAGGCTGTAAAAACAAACTTTCACTTCCTGGTGTCTTTGACATCAGTCACAAGGATGAGGTGACCCAGTTGGAATTCAGGAGATCTAGTATTATTTTCCCCCTGATATATCCATGAGCTCTGAGAAAGTAATTTAGTTTCACATGCAGTAAGATGTAAGCATCTGAATTTGGCATAACTGCTTCTGTTAACACTCCTTTCCAACATCATAATTTTTAAAAGCCCCTTCAACAGCCACCTAACTCAGGAATTACCTAAACTTTTATGCTTTTTACCTGAGGTGTCTGAATAGCTTTTTGTATCCTATATGCTGTTGCTCTTCTCTTGCACTTCAATTTTTTTTTAAGTATTCCAGTGTCCCAGATCACAGCAGTGTCCAGGGCCCATGTACTGGTTTAGCCCTCAACACATGCAAACAGCTTCCCTTCCACCTTCTTTGGAATGTGAGGGATTCTTCTGAGGCTCCTAGAGACATGTGACTAGTCCACATGTTCCTGGCTATCAAAGATGAAGTGACCTGAGATTGGTCTTATCACTTTTGAAAATGTTCCAGACAGAATACTGGAGATCTGTTGGCATTTGAAAGGAAGCCAGTGACCCTGTGAAGAGATCCTCAAGTGGAACAAGAAAGCAGTGCAAAGCAATCATTTGAAAGTATTGAGGCATTATTCACCTTAATGTTCTAATAGTTAAAAAGGCAGGCATTACAAATTTGAATTGACTTGGATTTAATTTAGGATAAATACCAAAAATCTCTGAAGCTGCTTGGATGGCTGGGGAATTTAGCAGAAACTCAGAGGCCCTGGCTTCAGTCAATTTTCCACTGTCCCTAATTAAATAAAATATTGTTACATCACAAACTAAGACCACTTCAGAAATGCTACACCATTTTGAATCTCTTCCACACACTTGTCTCATTTTGTTTTCCAAAATCTGAAGAAGAATTAGGGTTTCCATGCACACCAAAAGTTTTCCTGCATTGCAACACATGCTATAACCTTGAGTGTCTACTCAAAGAGTGGCTGCTGCACAGAGAACAGTTGAAATAAGATGACACCTCGTGAGATCATCCAGTAAATCCTATTGCCCCAGCAATAGGAGGGTCACCTACAGCATGCAGCCTGGGGTCATGTCCAGTCAGATTTTTAATAGCTACACTGATGAGATTCTGAATCCTCTCTGGGAAGCTGGCTTCAGTGTTTGACCATCCTTATGGTAGAAACACAATTTCTTGCATTCAGAATGAGTTTTCTGAATTTTAATTTCTGCTCATTGTCTGTTGTCCTTTCAACGGGTATTCACGCCATCCCCTCCCATCAGATATTTATAGGCACTTAAAAGATCCTCCTGTGAACCTTCTTATCTCCAGGGTACTGACAGGTTAATGCTTGTTCTGCTGACATACCAAGGAAAATATCTGTTTCTGGTTGTGCTTCATTTTATGAGGAGTTTGGACACTTCTCTGAACCTCAGGAATGCTTTTTAAATGTTTGATAAGTAAGCTTAAAGAAAGCAACTGGCCTCAAGTGGTATTTGTTAGTCTAGGAAACTCTCCAAGACTTTTGCTGGCACTTTGAATCTTGTTCTTGGTTAGCCTTTCTTTGAGACAAACCTGAAACTGAAATGGCATATGGAGTCTAATAAACCTCTTTGTGTGTGTACTCTTATTTATATCCTCACAGTAAAAGGCTCAAAAATTCATTGAAAAAAATACTACATTTTCTAAGTATTCCATGAAATAAGTGAAAAATAAAAGATGTTTCCTACAAATATTTTATGTGACTCTCAGCATGGTTGAGATATCAGAATTACCAAGAAATGCTGAAAGAAGGGTATTCTACTCTATATTAATCATCAGTATATGCTGGAGTTCTACACAACAGATTGCAGACAGCTACAAGTAAAGTGAAGAAAATCTACCATAGAGTTTTCTGAGTTTGTGGCAAAATAAGTCACAGTAAGCACAAAATTTGATCCCACAGTTAAAATGTTGCCCCGACATACAGTGTCATGGATCACTAGATCCAGAAAAAAGAACATCCATTCACTAACTTAATTTCGGACTAGAAATTATTAATTTTGTTGAGAAGTCCAGGACTGAAATAATTAAACAATATCATCTGCAACTGTTGAAAGAGAGAACAGAAAAACTTATTCCATAAGTCAAAAGGGATCTCATTACCTTTGTCTATACTGGGTACATTTGCTACTCAGAAGCTGGAAAATAAGTTCTTAAACTACAGTAAATTGCCTTCCACCCAGTTATAGAATATAATTTCAAAGTAATAGGACTAGAGCCTTGCTTTTGTTACCCATGTCTTGTGGCCATAGGCCCAGAAAAAACTCATGTGAGAGTATTCCCAGTTCAAGTTTCTCAGGCTTAGCCAGGGTTCTTTCCCAAAGCTAGCCACTTTATCTAATGTAAACGTAACAGAAGAATTAATAACAAAGATAATACACCTGTTGGGTACGTGTGAGAAGCATGGGAAAGAGGTGCCACTCTCCCTGCACCAATCAGCTTTATCCTGTCTTTGGAGTTGCGGGAGACTGTACTTAAGCAGTGTGTTTTAGAATAAATTTGTCTCTTTCCTGTTCTGAGAGGGACCATGCAGCTGTGTGTCTTATCTTCACTGCATCTAAAGGGTTAAATACTTAACCCAGCAGCTACAATGTCTGGCTCTTGCCAACTTTGTTTACAGAAGGACTGCAATTGTCCTGTCTGTAGAGATGTGGTGTGGTCTCTATTATTGCCCAATGAGTCTGTAAAACACACAGATTAACAATTTTACTCTTCAGGTAACTGAACGCTTAGCTAAAGTCAAGGTTGTTCTTTATATTCCTATAAATGAACACTTAGGGAAAGCCAGGGCTAAATTTATTCCTCAGCAAAACTGCAAATGAGTTCCATTACAGTCATAACCTCAGCATCAGCATAGGTGGAACTCATGAGAGACCTTCATTGTGTTTGAGGGTGTAGTCTCTGGGAAGTGACATGTGAAATGTTCAGTGACTAAGAACTGAGTGAATAGCTGGGCAGGTAACAGATAGAAAAGGTTTAATTGAGTAGCACTGTGTTTTATTTTTTAACAGGAGGGAGAACTACAAATGAAACAGCTGTGCTGTGAAATAAACCCAAGCAGGTGAGCAGCAGAGAAGTAAAATAATGGCCATGGATCAAAATATTTTGTTTTCATAAAGGAGAAGCTTTTGTTGTTGTGTCAAGCGTCAAGCCTTTATATAGAACATCTACACATTAATTCACAAACTTTTTTTGATTGAAAATCCCCAAATATTCCAACACCATCAAAACAAAAAATTGAAACATTACAGTAATATATAATTTGGGGAAAAATGTTCCAACTGAAATGTCAGCAAAGCTGACAGCTTTTAAACATGTTTCAACAACAAACAGAAAAGAAAATCAGTTCCAGTATACTCACTAGCTACAGAAGAAAAACACAAAAAAATCATGCCAATCAACAGTTTAGACTGTTTTCATCTGTAAATGTAATCACAAACACCAAGGAGTTTAGAACAAGAGTAAGGAAACTCAAAACATCTGAAGTTTTTCTACACTTTGATAAAAAGTGAAAAAAAGAGAATATAGAAGTGCCCATGAGTTGTTTTTACTTAAATTCTTACGACACTCACTCCCCTGCTCCTCTTTCTCTTCATTTTTTTCCATCCCATTTCTCTGCATCCTATGCCCATCCCCAGATCCCAAACACTAACTGCTCTGCTGCTGTCTTCTGATCATACTTGTCTTTTTCTGCAGTATGTCTAAGAAACTGCCTCCACTGACTAACACAGAAGTGATTCACTTACTGCTCCTCTACCCAAGAGCTGTCAGGGTGAAAGTATGTCTATACAAGGCAAACAGGGCGATCAATGATGCTTCTCCTAGCCCACCCAGAAAATATTTTTTTTTTTTTTTAATTATGGAAAAACATGGATAATTTCAGCTTCTGTTCTCAGCAAGGTCCAGATTTGGCAAGGGATGGTATTGTGAGAAAACGCAGCATTAGGAAAGGACAAGAAACATCCAAAGCTGTGACTTTAATGAAAGCAAAGCTCAAGCTGAGCATGTATTCAAGGGTTTTTGTAGAATTTGGGACTGAAAGATGATGGTAAATGAATTAAATATGTGCTTTGGTAGAAACTCTTCATAGAGATAAGATAATCTTTTAATTAAGTGTAGCTAATTAAAGCAAACAGCAGGGTTTATCTCATTTGCTGCACTGAGACAAGAACAACCAGAGCGCTGTCACACTAAGGCTGTACAACAATACACAGATCCCAGATCAGCTGCTCCAACATTTTTCCAGACATATTCATAAGTTGATATCTGTGTGTAACTCATGGGGGTCAGGTTTGGAGGGAAGGGGGAGTATAATAGGCAGAATATCTTAGTTTGCAAGAGGAAGGCAGTCAGCATTAAACAAAGAGAAAATCAGTTGTGCTACAAAATCACTTGTGACACATCCTTTTCCTGTGGGAAAAGGTGATAAATGCTATAGCACTGATCAACACTGTTTCACCTACTAAACTGCATATAATTGACGTAAATCCCCTTTTTCTCTCCAGTCCCTCTGGACCAGAGATGGGTGGGAAATCCTCATAGACGAAGGAGGCTCTTTTTCTCCCGTGGGAAAAAAACTATCCACAGTTTACTCGGTCTACATGGCAAGAAGAGAGAAAGAGAGAGAAAGAAGATGGCGGGCACTTTTAAACTCAGGGAAAGGGGCGGAGCAGACCCGCGACCAATGGGACGCCGCCAATGGGGAGGGGCGAAAGGAAGGACTCTACCATGCCATAGCTTGGGGGAGGGAGAACGGGATAAACCATTCAGTGCAAATATAAAACAATTTCTTAGTGCAGTACAACATATCATTATATCATTTCCTCAGAGAATCAGACAGTTGTATTAATCTGATATTACCAAAAAAAATTTTGGGAATGTAGAAAGAGACAACAGGAAATGTATGGGCAGGAAGTAAGCGTGATGCTCCAAAACTAAATACTGAGGGGCTTAATCCCTCTACTTCCATTGCAATTGTGTCAGACGTGCATAACAGACTCTCCTTAACTCACTGAGATTTTTCACGTCTACATCCATGAAGGAATATGAAGTCCTAAGTTAATAGAATGGCTGTGTCATAAAAACACCCCAAGGAAATGATTAATTCTGTTTACATCAGAGGAAGGGAGGAAAGAATTCAGAATATCCCACCAGTCAACAAACTAGAAAAAGTGAAAACTGAATAAGTATTAGGTCCAGTCATTGAATAAGCATTTTTTTCTTCTTTCGGACTTTCCATGGAAACAAATCTTACTGCAAGGACAAAAATTTATAAAGTCTTTTTTCTGCTGGATTTATGCCTCTTTGTTGATTGACTTTTTAACTGAATTACAGCAACATCTCCTTTTATCTCCATATATAACTGGATTATGAGGCTGAGGTAGCTTGTTTTCCCTTCGCTTCCCATTCCAACTGTCCTCCAGCAAAGTAGGAACAAAAACCTCAATTTCTTTGTCTACCTAAACATCTCAAGTATTAAGCTAAAGTAATCTATTTCCCCTACAGTATCTCCCCCTACCTGCATACATATGAGCAATCACAGCCAAGAGAATAGAAATTTATCCAGGACAATGTTACAAGTGTTTATAAATAAATATTTCTTATCCTCTACAGCCCGTTCTTCAGCAATTCTAGCAGAAGAGAATTGCTTTTCAAACCTGTGTTTCTGGAAAAGGTTTAGGAGGTGATATCACACTCTGGTTGAGTGATTCCCTAAGCTTTGTTTCCACCAAAGTTAGCATTAAAATAGTGACTACATAAAAAGATGTGATGTAATAATGCAAGTGCACAAAGGAAAAAGAAAAAACCTAAACCAGGTTTTCTTTGGCTTTTGAATCTTAGAAGTTTTCACAGCCTTATCATTTAGTTAAAGTAATTATGAATATTTGAACATATATAATAATATATTTTTAAACAAAATATAATCATATTTTTAAGCGTATATACTTATATAAGGCAATGCAGTTTATATATTTATACACACTCAGTTATACACCACTGGATGATAATTGGTTTTATTATTATTTATGCAGCTGGAATTATTGCTATTCCAGCCTATTAATTTCCAGCTATGATCTATAACATTTCTCCAGGAAAAACTGTGGTAAAAAAAAAAAAATCAACTTAATCTTTGCTACTGTCACCTGCTCTAACAGAAGTGCTGTTCATTGCAAACTGGGGATTCCACTATTAAGATTTCAATAATTGAGATTTAACTCTGGAAGTAAGTAATAGCTCTTCTTTGTAAAAGCAGCATAAGTGACAATTGTTCATCTTTACATATAGCAAAGATATCTGCATGAAGTAGTGTTCTGCAGAAGGCTTTTTTTCTTTTTCTTTTTTTTCTTTTGCCTTGTGAAGAAAACACAAGTAGGCAACTCTAAAGATGAGCATTCATTATTGAACTGGTTTAGGTGCAAGCTGCACTGTTCAGACATTTACAAAGATAAAACCATCTTTGCTCTGGAGAATATGCAATTATCAATCTTAAATGAAATTGATGAAAAGGCCCTGATGAATATTGGACCAGGATGCATGAGCAGGAAAGGGCAGATCTGGGCTTGAAGTTTCATGCATCTATCAGAATACACAGCAGCTATTTAATATTGTGAAAGAAAAACTGGAAAAAACAGGATTTTCCTCTGTTTACTAACCTGGACTATCTTCTTTTTGGCTTAGCTGGCTGGTGATTTTTTCTTCCCATGTTGAAATGGTCATACAAAATACAGTTTCCAAACATCTGAAACAAAAGCCATGCAAGCAAAAGGATAAAATCACTAAACTGCCTGGGGAGCTTACATGAAGACATCTAAATTTAGACAGTTTTTGCTGCTTTGCCTAACAGAATAGGTAGAATCCCACGCACCAGTGAAGTCCTGTTCAAGATAATTTTTCAGTGCTCCAGTGTAAGTAAGATGCACAGATTTCACTTTCCTCCAGGTAAATTTTCTCAGTACTGCTGTGAGTGAATATCTTTAGCTCAGAAATTCCGTTCTACCTCTGTGAAGTATTTTTAGTCCTTTCAGGAGTCAGAAGTAGGAAAGTGGAAAAAGACCAATAAAATCAATAAATTGGGCCAAATTTCTGCAGGCTACCTATGGAATGCAGTGCAGAATTTGTCCTGATTACTTTTAGTGACTTCTAGTATCTCCCATAAGAAGTTAATTCTAAATTTTAGATTTTGATTTTAATCTTAGTACAGCATAAAGAAAATATCCTATAAAACAGAGAAGTGGTTATTGTTATAAATGACAACTTTTATAATCTTATAGTGAATCAGTGAGTAATAAAGCATTATTTTTTTTCTTAATTTGAAGTAGATATCTTGTTCTGTTTTTGATGAGGTGCATTCAAATGAACATAAAATAAGGTTATATAGCTGAAGTGACAAGATTAATAAATTTTAAGAGCCATTTCCTTTGACACAGTGTAGCTCCGACTGCACTGTGGGTTCTGAGGGGAAAAAACCAAATGTGTGAAGCAGATCAGCTCTGAATAGGATGAATAGGCATGTCTCAAAATCTCTTCCATCCATTTTATACTTCTAAGTGAAAAATACTGACAAACATCATCAGTAGAATTTCTTACAGCCTTAGTCCAGGAGAAAAATCTTTAGTTTTAGGCTCCAGTTTAACTCATCTTTTCAATTGTCCACATATGCAATGGGATTCAGGCTTGCATTTAAAGGTAACCATATGCTTGATTTGTCCAAATGTATTGTTTAAGAAAGACTATAATTTCATAGGAAAATGGAAAGACCTGTATTTATTCAATAGAGCTTAGATTAAGAGACTGGAGACCAGATCCAGAGATGCATTTAGGCACCAAACCAGGAAATGAATAGAATAGAGTAGAGTAGAGTAGAGTAGAGTAGAGTAGAGTAGAGTAGAGTAGAATAGAATAGAATAGAATAGAATAGAATAGGTTGAACACCTGTAATATTTCACTGGTCTAGGCCTTTCAAGTCTAAGTAATATCTGCCCCGAAATGAAATTCCCCAACATTAGTAGCCCAAAGCATTGTTAAATCAATCTTGGGGATATTTGTTATGCATTTAAAAATAACATGCAGGTAAACCAAAGCTGATAAGGCTGAATGTTTGACTCATTGATTTTTACTTTTTTTTTATTGTTTGCTTCTAAGTATATTTAACAAAGCAGACACATCCATCATTAATTACTATGTTTAAAGCTTTTCCCTGAATGGTAAAGACTAAAAATGAGTTTCTAGTTGCCCTTTTTCATTACATTTTTATCAGAAATTACCTCCACGTGCACAGTTAGTTATACACATCTGTCTTTCCTGCAAAAGAAATACTGCTCAACAACATATTGTTCCTGAGAATTAAGAAAAAGAAAACAAAAATTCTGCAGATTAATATACAGCAGAATTTCTGATGCTGAAGCTAAAGGGATGCAGTTCAGCTGATTACACCACAAAATTGATTTACCTTTAAAGATGTCTCATATTACAGCTCTTTACTTCCAAACTCCCAAATGTGGTTCTTTTGGAAATCAGTCTTCATTGACAAATGTTTTTGATAAAGCAATAACAAATGAGGCAGGGAATGGCTCCAAGCAGTGTGCTTACTGCTCTCTTCTCAGAACACCCAAAGGCACTCTTAAGACCTGCTTCATTGTCTTTGCTGATAGTAAATGTGTAGCCCAACTCCCTGTTGCAGCCTGGAAAGCATCTTCCAGAGCACTCAGGACCCGTATTTAAAGCCATGATTGTTGGTTTAATGTAGCTTGTGGAAGCATAAATATAAAATCCTGCCAAGCATTTCTGGTCAGGTCAGTAACAAGGTACCTGTTTGCATGGGGAGTTCCACGAGGTTCCTGGGACTTCTTTTTAAATATACAGCAGATTTAATCAAACAATCTATGAGGATCAACAAGAGCAGAAAAAAATATTCAAGGGCATGAATCACAACTGCGTATCTCATTCCCATCTACTTTGTATAGAAATTAGGCATTTAAATGACATGTGAGGCTCTGAAAAATTCCACCTGCTAATTTTAAAGTGCAGGATGGTAGAATGTTGCAATAAATTAGAAAGCATGTAATTCTGAACAAAAGACATCTTTGGACGGAATCTGCTGCAGGCTCATGAAAGACAAATGTCACTGGAAATGCATTCATTAAATTAGTGCATATATTTAATTCTTTTGTGGTATAAAAGCTGTGGTTTCTGCTGATTGTTAAAAAATTAAGAAATTTGTCCCTTAAAGCCATAGAGAAAAAACAGACAGTAACTTCATGTGCATTAAGGCATAAACGTGTTGGATCTCAGAAATCTGGAGTTTTTGAGGCACAGACCCCCTGGAAAACACTGCTCTGTACCTGAAACCTTGGAAAAGGCTTGTAAATATGAATAATGAGTTAGAAATCACAAATGTGTAGTGGGTTAGATGTGTGTATTTTCACTGCGTGATGGGTTTTAAATTTGGGGCTTTTATAGTATAGTGGTGGATATGGGACAAGATGGAGACTTTTGGGTGGTGTCTTTTTCTTTGTTCATTTTCTTCTTCCGTCTTCTTCATGAAACTCGGGTAGTAGTCTTTGGTTAGTCAGTCAAATGTCACCCTAAGGGTCGTAGGAATCTATTATTGGGTCAAAAGGATAAATAATGTAGGTATTAAACTTTTATTAGTTTGTTTAGCTTTAAAAAGCCTTGAAGCAGACTCAGCTGGAGGCATTTTCCCCACTTCTAGCAAGGAGCTAGAGGTGCTGTCATACTTTCTGTAATTTTTGATAAGATATAATAAACATCCAAGCCCGAACACGAGAATTGCCTCAACCATGTTTCTATTAATCCTAGCTCTGAGGGAAGACAGATGAGACTGATGACAAACCACTAATTAGTGGTGCAAAGCCCACATACACCCCCACATAAAGGAGCATAATTTCAGGTGCTAGCTAAGACATGTGGACCTTTTAAAAGTGTTTCTGCGATAGGCTGTTGCATTTTAGGACACAGCAAATATTTTCCCCATGATCACAGGCTTGCTTACCTCTTCTCTTTTTCCCTATAAAGCAGGGCTGACTTAGGCTAACCATTTCAAAGCCATCTCTGAGGGTTAGCATGTTACACACAATGTGCTCTTTGCATCAACTGATGTGTTTTGCTAAAATCACAGGACAGCATGATGAATTTTACCCACTTGTTATAAGAACTGGAATATTTGTACTCATGGAAACCTCAATGGAAGCTAAAATGGTAGCTGGGATCGTGTTCATCTCGACACTTACAAACATGCACTTTGCTTGCTTTAAAAATTAAAGCAGTTATAAAAGTTGAAGTTTTACACATAATAATACTGAAGGCAAAAATTAAGCTCCAGAGAATAATAGAGCTGAGACCAAAGTCTGGAACATAACTTTTAACTCGAAGTTGCTGTGCTTAGTTTCGGGATATAATATATTAGAAGAATTAGGGTGACATTATACAGACATGATGTGGGGTTTTTTTGGCTCTATGGAAAGAAGAGAGGATAAGTGCAGTTGCTTTTGTGCTGAATTTTCTAGCAGCTGTGTTAAGTCAAACTGCTCAGGCCATGTGTTTTAAGTCCTGAACAAAAGCATGGACCTGAAAAAATATAGCAGGAGTGCCTTCCCATCTAGTCTTGCACTTCTGCAAGCAGTAAGAAAAATGCAGGCTTTGTACACAGCCTGGGGACATGTTTCTTTCTCGTGGAATGCTGTCTCATAATTTGAGACACTTGCAAATGATTAAATGGTCAATTGAGCAGAACTCGAACTTCACAAATTAAAGTGACAGAAAAATGTTTTGTAGGAGTACAAGCATGTTTTGCTAAAAATGCAAGACAATGAATATAGGAAAAGTATAATCTGACACACAGTTCACTGAAAAGATCCCACAGTTGAGACCAGGAATTCATTATGAAACAGCTGTCAGCAAATCAATTAAAAAAAAGTTTGATATCATTTGGAAAAGTACTGAGAAAACAAGACAAAGGACATTATTTTTTACTGTTAGAACCTTTGTTTGCCCATATCTTGAGTCCTGTGATAGGTTCTGATCCCTGCAACTCAAGACCAATGTAGTAGAGTTAGAGAAGGTATAGAGGAGGGTAGCTAAGATTATCATGGTGATGGAGAAGCTGCTTTATGAGATGCTAAAAAGGACAGAACTCTTCAACAAGATAATGGAAGGCGAGATAAAGATTTACAAAATAATTAAAGCAGTGGATAAAGTGAATGAAGAACTGTTATTCACTGTACCACAACACAGGAACTAGAGGTTATCCATCAAAACTATCCAGGAATCAATTTAAAAGAGCTCCAAGGTTGGTGACTCAAACACTTCCCTGCACAGTCTTTTCCATTGCTTGATAAGCTACAGTGAAGGAACTGAAAAGGACTCCTTATATGCAGTCATAGCAGCAATATTGCAGGTCACCATGGGAATATTATCCATATGTTAGTTGCTGTAGACTTAGAACAAAGTATCACTGTGCCTTCCAGGAACTGACTGATGAAAAACTGATTTGGGGTTTTTGGAATGCATGTAGAAAAGCTACACGACCTACCAAGAGGAGACAGGAGATACTCACTCCAACAAGAAAGTGGCAGACAAGCTGTTAGTTTCAAGCATCCCAGCTCCAGCAGATAGCAGTCAACTTCCTGTGGATACACACACATTTAGAGAGCTTGAGAATTCTTTCTCAGGCCTGGACTTCTCTTGCCTCTCAGGTCCATTCCCAGACTGATAAGCTGATTATGGCTTCAGTTAGGGAGGGACTCTCCCAGGATGATAATATGGTCAAAACAGAATAGAATCCGGTGAAAAACAGAATAGAATTCATAATAAAGATTAACACCTGGTGTTTTTCCTGTGGGACACATCCTGAGGTATGGTCTCATGGATGTTTCTCCCAACTGTCCAATGGGCTACTGTCCTGTCTTAGCCCCACGTAATATGCTTTAAATACAGGCTGTCCGTTCAATAAAGTTGGCCTTTTTTCCCTAAAGAGGTCCATGTGTGTTGCTGTCCTTTTTCTCTCTCTCTCTTTTTTTAGTGCAGTAACCACAAACTTCCTAACTAAATCAGCAGTACTGTAGACCAAAAGAACTGTAATGTGTTTTAAAGCACTTCAGAAGAAGGAATGAAAGGTCGATTACCAGAAATTATGCCAAGCTGACAGGCAGAGTCTGTGGAGGGAACAAGGATAATCAGCCTTCTTGGATCCAGGAAACATTAAGACTTGGGAAAAAGCGCACACACATTTTGGGTTTACTGATTTTGTGATATACTTTTCTTGAAAACATTTTATTCCAAGGAAATGTTAGATGGCTTTTAGAAGAGAGCTTAATCACTGTATGAGTTACGATTATTGCCCCACATGGAAAATGAGTGGGAGGATCATTCCTTGCTGAGAAACTCTCAGGATATCCTGGAGAGTAAAGGATAGATAAGATTTGAGGGTAGGAGATGAGCCAGGTGCCATGCAGAAACAGATGATGATGAGAAGCCAAAAGCAGTAGAATGGGGAAGGCTGCACTCTTCCTGAATTGAAGGCGTCTAAGGGTGCTTTTCAGCTGGCACAGCTGACAGACAGGCTTTGAATATAGGGTGTGTTAGTAATTAATTAACTTTACCCACAACTCTGACTGTTAAAATGCCCAGTTTGTGTTAGAAATAGTTCCTACCCATGAGGACTGCAGAGAATGCAGGTATGGCAGCTGGTAAGAAAAAGGGATAGATACCCATCTTACACATGGAGAATGCAAACATGAGATAAAAAACTTGTCTGAAATAGCAAAGGTGTCTCAGCCACAAATAAAGACTGATCCCTAGATTTCTGAATTCTTCTCTCAACTCTCAAGCCCAGGATCTCTTTCCCACTTGCAGTAATACTGTCATATTAGGCAGGCACATACCCAGCTGGAAAAGTTAATACATTGCATTAGAATGACTCCATATAATCAATCAGCTGCAAGGGAGCATCTGGCAACATAATCTTCTTGCTTTCCCTTCCTTCTGCTCCTCTTCTTGTGTCTCTAGCTGATGATTTCTTCCTTTGGATGGAATATCTTTTTACAGAAGAAGCTTTCAATAAGCTTCAATTTGATCTT
Source organism: Rhabdornis inornatus (assembly GCA_013397075.1). Taxonomy (NCBI): domain Eukaryota; kingdom Metazoa; phylum Chordata; class Aves; order Passeriformes; family Rhabdornithidae; genus Rhabdornis; species Rhabdornis inornatus. The sequence goes on from VWZS01009425.1 coordinate 32,106, forward strand.
TCCATGCCTCACTCAGCCATGACACGCACATAGCTCTTTTTATATTACCACAATAACTAAACAAAAGAGTGGAAGAAAAATATCCACTGATGTTCATTGATAGTTTTAATGAAATTCACTTCTGTAATGTTTGTGCCGGTTCTTGTTCTTGTGTTACAGGAGGATTTTAGCCAGGCAGATTACTGACATGGAGGGGAGGATGTGTGTATATGTGTGTGGAAAGCAGGGGGAAAAGAGTGAGACTGACAGACAGAAAAGATCTCTTCAAAGCAGAAAAATGGAATATAACCTACAGGGTAGATGGATAGAATACTCAGAAACTCAAATCAGCCTTCTCTCAACAATTGTGCCAGTCATCTCTCTGGTAGCTTTCCCATAGTTTCCCTTCAGGTTTTTTCATGTTTTCTTCATATATATACAACATTCACATTTAGTCTACTTAGCCTTAAAAGGCAGGTGATGGAGGATAATTTTTTTTGGAAAATCCCAATGTTCTAGGCTCACTGAGTGTCCCCATCACATTTAGAATGAGACAATGGAGGCAAAAGAGCATCTTGAAGAGTCATAAAACACAGATTGTCAACTTCAAATGACCAATTACAACACAGCCTGTATTTAAAGCACTTCTGTTAATCACAAGCTTGAAAGATAAAATTTTAAAAATGCACATCTAAAATTAGTACTAGGAAGCTACAATTTGCTCATAGATATTTCATGATCTAAGAAAAACCCATCAGATAAATTGTTTGCTGTGAATTACTCACTTGGGTCTCAGATTGCTGTGTGTTCAAGCAAATACAATGAAAACCTATGACTCCTTGTCAATGGATTTGCTCTATGGGAGCTGCCTCACACTCACTCTTTTTAGCAAAACAGGCTTTGTGTGGCAGCAACACAACAAAAGGATTTTCTTGCCTTTTCCTCTAGATTTTAAATTAGCTTCCAGCATATTCATATTATAACTCTACCTTTCACATACAGACTCTGACCCAGCAGAAGATTTCAACTTCCTTGCCTGCAGTTAAGCAAGGCTGAAGAAAGATCTTAGAAGAGAGCTGAAGGATTGTATGGTGAAGGGCACGGTTATCTTCCCTGTTGAATTGTCACATTAACATGTTTTGTAGCTGATCTGAACTTTACATTCCAAAGGCAAATATTTTTGTCTGTTAACCTAAGCACAGCTGAGGGCTGACAAAGGCCATGTTATTGCTGCCCTTTAAGCTGCAGCAGCTTAAGAGCCCACCAGAGCACAGTCCTTTCTCCTCACAGAAAAACCACTGGGCATTGCATAAAGAAATGGTTAAGTAAGGAGCTTTCAAAAAAATCTCATAGGCAAGCAAAACAAAAGACTATAGAAAATAACCTTGCTACTGCAAAGTTATTGCAGAGAATCAGTTACAATAAAACCGAATCAAACCAAACCAAAAAACTACAATACATTCACTCAAAAAACTTAGGTCTACAATGTGAATCTTCTTTCCCACTTGAGCCAACCAGATAACTTATTGTTTTCAGTTTAAGAAGACTGGCTTCCCCTCCTGCTTGTTATATATGAATACACTCACAAAAGGCAGTATTCTCCCCTGCCCAGCTCCCTATATTATGATCAATAATGAACTTATATTTTGTTGCCATATCCTTGCCAATCTCCTTCAGCATTTTTGAAAAGCATTTTTGATTATTTCAGTTACAGAGTGCTTAGAATAGTACTTATATTTTTGTTTTGTCCTGCTTCAGTCAGTAGTCTTTGGATGGATGACTCAAACATAAAGCAGGTACCATAAAGGTACAGCTGATGCACTATAAATCTGCACACCTAACTGTGATTAATAGAGATAGGTGTTTTAACCAGTGATCGTACGAGGGATATTGGTGAGGAGGAAGAAAAAGAGATCCAAGAAACCATAGTGAAGAAAAAATTGTCCTGACAAAAGTGACTATATATATATGTGTGTGGATACACACACATTTAGAGAGCTTGAGAATTCTTTCTCAGGCTTGGACTTCTTTTGTTTTTTAGGTTTATTTCTAGACTGATAAGTTGATTATGGTTTTAGTTAGGGAGGAACTTTTTCAAGATGATAATATGGTCAAAACAGAATAGAATTTGGAGAAGAACAGAATGGAATTTATAATAAAGATTAACAGCTGGTGTTTTTCCTGTGGGACACATCCTGAGGTATGGTCTCATGGATGTTTCTCCCAACTGTCCAATGAGCTACTGTCCTGTTTTAGCTCCACATAATATGCTTTAAATACGAGCTGTCCGTTCAATAAAGTTGGCCTTTTTTCCCTAAAGAGGTCCATGTGTGTTACTGTCCTTTCTCTCTCTCTCTTTTTTTCTAGCACAGTAACCACATATATATATGTAAATGTTAACTATCTGCATAAGATAAATGGTGGGTCAACAGCAGAGAATGTAATTTGCCATAGTAAAAAACAGTCCTTTCCTACCAGGGAGCAAGACAACAGTGTCTTTGGCGGAAACAAAAGTACAGAAAGTACCTGAAAGCATTATTTTTTGGACTGTTTCCCCAGATAAGTACCTTATTTACTTTTCCCAACCCTCTACCTCCTGACAGGGAGGCTGAAGGAATAACAGCTCTCAGGGAGTGCTCTCTTAAACTGTCAAGCGCAAGTCTCTGGATGCATCATGAAGTACAAAGGGTCATAGTCGGCCTATGGAATCTTCTCAGGCTCTTTCATCCCAAGCTGCAGGAAAGACTCCCATTGGTACATGAGCCTTTGGGTCAGGTCCTACAGATATTTTCAGAAGCCTTGAGGTATATCATGCAATAAGCAAAGCAGCAAGCATGTAAATTTATCTTCACTTGGAGAAATTCAGCCCAAGACAAAACTAAATGTCTTGGATCACTTCAAGTTTAAGAAAAAAGTTATTTAGGTTGGTTTCTAAAGGTCTGAAGAAGAGGTTGAATGAGTGACCTCCACATGCCAATGAAAAGAGTGCTGGATTATTTTAATGATTACCTGCATAGAGGAAAGCCAAACAGTGCCTGCTTCTCACGTGTCATCTCATGTATATCCATACAATGAAAAAAAGAAAGTTATAACTACCCCACAGCACGAAGATATCCCTTCAGAAAGTTGCCAAATAGCACTTCAGCAAAGCATGTAATGGTAACTTAGAGAAGCTACCATGAAACTAGATAACCTTTCAAATTCACTTATCAAAGTAGTCACATTTCTCATTTCAAAGCAAGTGACAGATAATAAATATAGATCAAAGGAAGCCTGTCAGTACGTAAAAAGTTGTATTGAATGAAAAATTGATCACAAAATACCATTATATATTTTATAGCCTCTTCAAAGCTCCTATTTAAAAACTGAGTTTTGTTTTCTACATTGAACCTTAACAGATATCATATCACATAGCTATAACCCTTGGGGAAAAAAGTCACAGATTAAAGATCTGTAGTGACTAGAGATGGTTCCAACCACAGTCCAGAAATGGGATGTGAATCCTTTCAGATTCCAAGGACATCTAAAATGAGATTTCAGTTCAGAAACACAAACAAATGCTTTAGTTAAGAAAATTCATGCTAGAAACCAGATTCAGTAAATGCCTTCAGCCATTCTGCTGAACGTACACAGAAATTTTAGATTTCTTTTTCTGAGGTGCAAGAGAGCAATGCATCTTCCCATCAGACAAGAGGCATTCCTGGTGCTTCCGATTGTGTAGCTAGGAAAAGCCACAGCCCTGGGTTTTGGATGCAGATTGTGCCACTTGGCAGGACAGTGCTTCACACCAGGTCTGACAGGTAACCAGCTCCTCGGCAGCACCACGGTGTCCCTGTTTCTTCTCCATTTTGTGATGTCATCCCATGATCCCACAGGTGATCTCCTTCACAGCTGCCCTTGGTAGGTTTATCAGGACAAAATGTCGGAGACAAGCCCTGTCAATGTGGGAGACAAAAGCCCTTCCTGCAGGGAGGATTGAAGGAGAAATCAGATGGACAAAGCTCACGCAGAGTGCCCAAAACTTTACAGATGCGTGGATGCAGTCACCACTGCTGCCCTTGGGACAAACTGAACAGTGGTGCCAATGACCTTCACACACAGCCTGCTTGACAGTCCTCTGCAATCCACCAGAAGTGACAGTGACAGCATGCGGCGTCATTTTCACATTCCCCGGCTGGTTCTAGCCAACCTGGCTCCCTCATGCACAACAGTTTTCTTTTTGAACCTGACAGCACATATGGATTTTCTAGAGAGCTGAAGTCTAAAATTTGTCCATCATTTCAGATTTTATAATGTACCTTGTAATTTCTGGCTATTGGATCCCTTCCATTCCTACAGTAAGAATTGAAATGTTACCTTGAAAATGCAGAAGCTGAAGGAGGGATATTGCATCCCCTAATGCCTTAGGGATGTTTGACTGTAACATTTGTACACAGTTGGTTTGTAAAAGATCATTATTTTAATATATTTTTTTAAATGGCAAGTGTCGCTTTTTCACTTAATTTTTCAGGATAATTCACTCACTGGACGTATTACAGAGAAAATTTTAAATGTTCCATCGATTCCAAAGCATATGCTTGAAGTTTTGTTAGAGTTTGCAATGCATGGAGTGAAATCCTAGCTTCTGATCTGGAAACAACAAATATTAAAACTCTACAGAAAACTGCATGAAAATTCTATAGCTTGTCAGATCTAAAGTGCTTTATAGAAAAAAACATAATTTCTACAGATTCTCCTGCATCTGAAAGAGTTAGTCAGGAAAACATGTTTTAGACATAGAAAATACTAATAAAGCAAAGCCAAGATGCCTCCAATGTTATGATTCATCCACTATTTTTTTTATTATATAGAGTTTTAATTCAGATTCCATTCTTGTGATGCTGACTTCAAGCATTACTCTTTCGATGTGAGATGGTTACAGAGTAAACTCCCCTAACTGCAGGCAAATGTAACAGTTGGTGATGGTAGTGTGGAATATTAGAGAGAACATTCAGCTCATCTCCAAACCTGCAGTTTGTTAAGGTAATGCTTCAAATACTGTGGCTGGTTCATCAACCATGCGAGGTTCAATAACAGAAAATTAAATTTAAAATTTAATATATTAAAGAACTATTTAGGTACAACAGGGACGGGCTCCAGAGAAAAGGAGATTACTGTTTACTGTTACTCAGAGCACATTTCCACATTTTCTCCTATTTTCTCTCCCTACTTACATAGGAAACCTCTCAGATGTTCAGACTATGATGCACTGGGATTTTACACCATTACCTAGTCTGGTGGATCTATCAACCAGAAAACTCTTCCAAATGTGGGAAGGCTTCTACCAATTTTAGTATCTGCAATACAGACAGGAAACATGAACACCAGGCTAAAAGAAATTACTAATGTCAACATTTCTAAGCTGAACTGCTTATGCTAAAATCATTACCAAGAGAAATTGGTGTAGGCACTGACATTAATCATTCTAAAGTCACATTCATTCTTCTGAGAGAAAAACATATATATAATGATAATTTTTTTTAGAATTAGGTACATACTGAAAAGCAAAACTGTTTTATTATTAGCATGGCAAATGTAGCCAGCAAGATTCTGGATGGAAAAGCATCTGGGAATTTGCAGAGCTGAGCTGATGAGATATGAGTGACTGGAACAGCAGTGTGAATACCTGCCCATTCCTTTCTCAGGTGACATGGTTATGAACATGCCTGTTCTGGTGAATATGAATTATTTATACTTCATCCATAGTTTGTTATAGCAATTTTTAAGTAAGCAGACAGTTATGAAAGGTTTAAATTCACAGAAATGGAACATGACTAATCCTCATAAGAAAACCAGGTTTGAGGATGTCAGACTGATTGTGCATCCACTGAAATAGGATTAAAGCAAGCAGAAATCTGCATACAGATATGTTCTAATATGTCTCTGCATAATCTACATGTACATTAATGCAAACAGACAGGCTTACCTGCAAAGAGATAAGACCTATAATTACAATGATGGCTTCATTTTATTTTACAAGCAATAGAGATAACCTTTGAGTATCCAGGCACTGATGTGTGATAAATATGGACATACCACACTGAGAGTACACACACCCTTACATTGGCCCAGAAGGTCATTCCTGCTTCGTAACATTTGGTCAAGATAGCTTCTATTTGGTGTCCAGCCTCTTTATCTCTGCTAGATCAAGTCAACGTAAACCCATGAAAAACTTATCCGTAGATCTTAAAGCACTTTATAAAGATGGGTAGGTATTATTTCAACTCAACAGATGTGTAGCAGATAGGCCTAAACTCATGCAGGGGGCTTCAAGTCTTTCATCACATGCAACTAATCACGCAACCCTTCATGCAACAACCCTAACTGAGAAAGAATCATAGAATCTTAAAATCATTTTGGTTGGAAAACACCTCTAAAATCACCTAGTCCAGCCATTGACTTAATATTGCAAAGTCCTACTACTTAATTGTGTTGTTAAGACCCACATTTACATATCTTACATACCTCCAGGGATGGTGATTCTACCACTTCCCTGGACAGCCTGTTCCAATGCTTGTCAACTCTTTCAGTAAGGAAATTTTTCCTAATATGCAACCTAAACCCTGCTGGCACAACTTGAGCCCATTTCCTTTTCTCCTATTGCTTGTTTCCTTGGGAGAAGAGACCAACCCCCACCTTGCTATAAATTCCTTTCAAGAAATTGTAGAGAGTGATAAGGTCTCCCCAGAGCCTCCTTTTCTCCAGCCTAAATACCCCCATCTCCCTTGGCAGCTCCTTATAGGACTTGTGCTCCAGACCCTTCCCCAGCTCCACTGCCCTTCTCTGGACATGCTCCAGAACCTCCATGTATTTCTTTTAGTGAGGGGCCCAAAACTAGACACAACACTCGAGGTGTGGCCTCACCAGTGCCCAGCACAGGGGGACAATCAGTTCCTTGGTCCTCCTGGCCACATCCTGGCTGATACATGCCAGGATGCCGTTGGCACACTCCTGAAATCCCATTTAGCTTCTCCGTATTGCACTCTCTGCACACAGGAGATTCACTTCGGGAAGAAACCACTAGAGGTCAGGCGGGATATAATCATGGCAACAATGAGAAGGGAGATTGTTCAGAGTGGCACTTATATATTTAAAAAAAAAAAAAAAAAAAAAAATTGCCAACTTTTATGTGCAGGAAGAAAAATCNCTTATATATTTAAAAAAAAAAAAAAAAAAAAAAATTGGCTACTTTTCATGTCAGGAAGAAAAACTGTGCTCTTGAAAATTAATATATTCAAGACAGATCACATGCACTGGTATGAAATTATCAGAGAGGAAATAGTTTTATTACATAGGAAACAGGTGTGCAGGCATTCTATATAAATTGAAGTTGTTCAATTTGTAAACAAAGTTGCTAAACAAACACTCAGAAAGTTCTCAAATCTACCCAAAGTTTCTTGTTTACTGTCTCTTCAGCTGCCACCTGAAACAGGTTTTCCACATTGCTTTCATTATATAAAGGTGTGTCTGGGCAGGACAATATGTAGAAAAACACTATAACACTCTTTTTTTCTCCTCTGAATGAGAAATGCAGTCCCAGTCTTAGAATACATGTAGAATATTATACTGAAATGAGCACAATTGTTCAGCAGCTGTTCTCTGAATCTCCCACTCAGTTGTCACTGTTCTGGTGTTCTCCTCAGGGACATCTATTCTTTCAGTGGAAATGGATAAGTCAAGCTCATGGGCTCATGTATGATCACTCCCTGTCACAAAACCGGTGGCACCACTCAGTGGGAGAGCTGATCTGCAGCTGCCACAGCCTCCTTTAGCCTCATAGTTTTCCTGGCCACAGGAAAAGTGCTACTTCTGATGAAAAGATCTCTCCCCTCTGATACAGATACTTATATTCCTCTGCATCCTCTACAGGGCTGTAAGCTCAAAGGCTAGGTGGCATTTTGTACTTCAGAGTACGATTCAGAGAATTTCCTCAATCACGTTTCTTTTTCCCCTGTGCCACTTCACTACTTGGTGCACTCATCATCCTGCTTGATTTGCAGCTGAGTGCTCTAACAGCACTTCTGTATTTCCTGGAAGCTTATTTCCCAGGAAACACTTTAAATAATTCCACCAACACTGACATTAAGGTAAGCTGAATTATCATAAAGAAGGCTACAGTAGCTTTGGTTTGTTTACTCACTTGCAAATAGCCATATTTATTTTATCAGCTACCATATCCTTAGTGAACAGAAGAAATTATTGAAAACTCAGTAACATTTACTAAGCTTCACATCTCACTGTATCTCCTACATTCCTAATTCAGTACAGATCTGTAAATCTATAGTGATACTTGTATCTGATAGCACCGTCAAAAACAGCACATCCAGAAGAAATATCACTTAATTCAAGTTAGCCAAAATCTGTATAGGTACTTGCCATCTACTAGGCTGTGAGATAGCTGTCTGAAGTGTGAAAGTCCTTAATTAGGCAAAAACAGAAACACAAAAAATCTACACCTACTTGCCATAATATGATGAGAAATGAAAAATGGAAAACATGAAAATATGTTACTCATTAAAAGATAATCTTTCAATATTTACTGATTTCTGACAGCTCATGTCAACTTTAACAGATATTTAAAAGTAAGTCCTACATCTTCTATTTAGCTGCTTCAATGTCAGAACTGACATTACACAAAGCAGGAAAAGCTGGGAACCCTCCTGCTCTGATTTATGTCTGAATAGACACACAAAAATTGATGTCTAATTGCTGCCTGCAATGGTGTAAACTTGTTTCTGAAACTGTGGCTCATAGTGACTTGATTATTTGCCCCTTACCACTATGAACAGGGTCTACAGAGGCAAATTAAAAAGTGCTACTGAAGTCTGCTCTGGTTCCTGTGTTCCCATACATTATATACATGTGGCATTGCTGTTTTAATACTTCTAAGTAATATGCATAGCTAAAATCCATGTATACTTCAGTTTCCTTCAATTCAAATTAAAAAAGCACCCTTCAAAAAAACCCCAAACAAACAAAAAACTCCAACCAAACGAAACAGAGGGCCAACTGTTCCTCAGTTTCCATGGAGAAGAGGAACAGGGAAATACACAGACATAGGAAAAGTCATCGTTTTTCTCTTGTTTGTATTTCACCTCCACTGCTAGGTCCTGAATTTCACTTTGCATAGCAGCTGGAAATTGGGGAGTAACACCTGGTGGACGGATAAAGAAATAAATGTCACATCTCTGTGCATAGGCTTTATTATTACCATGTACATAATGTGATCTGCAATTGCCTTTCAAACCGGAACTGTGAGAAAACACTCTAAATACTCAATCAGATGCCATTAGTGATTCTGCAAGATAAGGAAGACCATGCCAGAAAAAGGGAACAGATATGGGATGAGGCATACACAGCATGTGTTGGCTTATCCAGAGAGGCTGTATTAACACACTGCTCCTATACTCCATGCCCTCTGGCAAAGACAGAGTAGGTACATCCACAAGAATAGTGACAGAGCTCCTGGGCATATTGACTGGATGGAGAAAAGCATGGACAAAAAGTGGCTCTGCCAATTCATGGGGTATGAGCATGAAGCTTTAAGATCATCTATAGCTGCAGAAATATTCTGGGAATAGGACTCTCTCTCTCCTTTTCCGTGTTGAGACTTTATAACTTCATTATCTCCTAAGGAAATAAACAGAAGTATCTATTAGCACATGGTTAGCTAACTGAAAGTACAAATAAACTGAGAATAGGGGGGGCTACCGTAGCCAGTCTTTTCCGTTACTGAGGGTACTGCAGGCACTTTGGGAGGCACGGGATAGCACAGTACAGAGGCACCTGAGATGGCTCCACTGCTCCAGCCAGGCATCTCCTAGGATGAGAAAGAGCAATGCAGACGTTTTTGTGCACACAGTGATGGAGAGCTGCAGTCTGTTAACAGAGGTGATGGCTGTACCCTGTCACTGTGCCTGTCACTACAAACATCAGTGGCTGTGCTCCTGGAGTGTGACATATACACAACAGGAGCAATCTGACAGAACACACTGAGCATTACTTAGCTGTTCTCTTGAGAGACTCCTGCAGTATTCCCACATACAGTGTTGGAATAATGAATGTTAGAGGATTGCTGGGGCCTTCAGTAACTTCACTATGAAGGTGAAAGATAAAATTTTAAGTCATTTCCGCTTAGGATGGCATTTAATCCTTCCACTGCCTGCTAGGACCGTGGAGAATGCAACAAAAACATTCCTTGGGAGGACAGAAGGAGCAGTGTTGTAACACAGCATTGCTCCAGACTGTACTGTACTGGAGATGCACGCCAAACTGAGAGCAAAAGGTTTTATAATCCATACAATCAATGTAGCAAGATAAAATATACACCCACTCAAGGGAGCTATTCCCTTCTGAAAAAGAAGGCACAAACTCTTACATAAATGGATTATGGTAAGAGCATTACCACAGTTCTGCCTCTGTTAATATGAAGGGATAGCCCATGTATTAAATAAGAAATGGACAGAGGAAAGAGAAAAATATGGAAAGAGAAAGAAAGAAAGAAAGAAAGAAAGAAAGAGAGAGAGAAGGAAGGAAGGAAGGAAGGAAGGAAGGAAGGAAGGAAGGAAGGAAGGAAGGAAGGAAGGAAGGAAGGAAGGAAAAAAAATAAAAAAACACAGCTGGTCCTTCAAAGTAAGGCAAAGGTGGCTGATTAAAAATGGACACTAAGTCATTATCATTAGCTGAAAAACACTGGAGAGCTCTCAAGCACAGAATTTTTAGTTTATATAACCTGCCTGATTTTTACAGGAAAAACATAACTGGAGACACAACTGAAATATAAATGACGTAAGAATATGGTTAGTTACTGTGAAATAATAACATTTTCATTAATATAGAAGACTAAGCATTTTCACTGTTGTACCACAAAAAATAATTTGTAGTGTGGCTATGGTCTTTCTTGCATCTGTTTCCAAACATATTTATTTTTTGAAACAAAGAGTTGCAAAAAAACAGAATATGTTCCAATTTGTGAAGAAATCTACTTGTCAACAAAGTATCCTAACTCTTTTTTTTTGTTTTCCCAATTTTTCTCCAAAGGCAAGTAGTAAGAACTGTAACTGATTCCTTACACTTGTCTATTCTGCACCTCAGCATATGATTGTCAGGAAAAAACAGCATCAATATTTGCAATATTTTTCACTGATATAACATTCTTCATCTGAGATTCTCAAGCTCTCCACAATTGTAGAAAAGTATTGGATTATGGATGGGAAAATGAAAGCATAGAAAATGATGTCTAGGACAACCGAGTCACCCTGTGGCACTGTAAGCGTGGCTGTTATTGCTTGTTGTTTGTTAAACACCACTAGTGAATAAGGCAAAACCCAAGAAAATAAGGAATTTACTGTCCTTGCCCTTATAGTTATAAGAAGATATTTGGCTTATGAAACACATCGGTAGATTCAAAATATTTCTCCAAGTATTAGACTATATTAATTAGCACAAACATACAAAACCGAATGGGGGGGGGGTTGTGGTTTGGGGGATTTGTAAAATTTTTTGGTTGTTTGGGGGGGGGTTGGATTTTGATTTGATTTGGTTTTCTATCTTCTGATAAAAAAGACAACCAGTATAGGACAACCAGTAAAAGCAGTGACCAGCCTACACAAAGCCAGGCCTATACTGCTCTGAAAATGTACATCTCAGGGTGGAACCCTGAGTGGTACCTCAGTGGTCCCCATTTGATTATGATAGTGAGTGGACTATGAGCATAAATTTTTCATCACTGTTTTCAAATGTTCAAATATTAAATCCCCTGTGTATAATCTGTATGATTAAGTTGGACATTCTGAACTTGAAAACTGTTGGTTTGATTAAAGTAGATTTACTCCTTATCTTGTAATCAAAGCCTCTGTGTTTTCTAGAACAATGATAGCTTACAGTACACATGCAGACTATATGCACTGTAGAGTTTCAGACAGTGCTCAATACACTTAAAATAAGAAACTCTTTAAAAAATAGTAAGATTTGGAAGCCAGCAGTCAATGTCTCTGCTGCTTGCAAAATCTTGCCACCATGAAAAAAGGGGTCTCAGGAAATTCCTATTAAAGGTAAGAAAACCCTAAAACACGATGAAATACATAGTCCATGAGCGGAAAATTGCAGATCTAGCACGCAAGAGATCCCAAGGCAGCTTCCTTTAAACTTTAAGACATTTTCTTGTTTGTTTGTCCTAATTCTGGTAATACCCAACCTCTCCAGTTCTCCTTTCACCCAACATATAAATTAGACATATTTATGCTCACTTTCCAAATGTAACTTTCACACAAACTTTCACACCTTTTCTGAATTAGGCTAAAAATACATGCATATGTGTAATTTTTTTTCTCAATGGCCATCATTTCCACAAAAGGCAGAATTTTGCTATCCAATTCTTTCATAAAGACCTGGGGAATTTTCACTTTTCTAAGTGCTTGTAAAATTCTAGAAAGTCACTTACAGTATTACTCTAGGCAGCTGAGAAAATGCAATAATAATAATAATTTATTTTCATTGAGCTAAAAAAATCACATTGGTATTACTTTTAGTAGTCAGTTGTTTATTGCTTTAACAATGAGTACTGTGAGGGAAATGATGTTGTTACATTTCCTCTTTGTTAGTATCAGTCCCTAATACATCCAACTCTCATTTGCTTACTAGCAGAAGATTTCACCTTTGTCAGCACTGCAAAGCCCAAACTGCAACCTATTCAGCCTCTGGCCCCATCAGCAAAGCTTTGGGCTAAATTCTCCGGATTGTGATGCTCAGCTGTCCTGAACAGCCCCTGCTTTGGAACAGGGATGTGTTGACATTCACTGCCAGCATGGCAGTTAAATACCCTGATGCTTAACCCTTCATTGCAAAGGTTTGCTGAAGGCAATTCCAGCATCCAAAAGAAAATCAGAGACTGAACCTTTTCAGTCATCCCTTGTGAGGCTGCAGATGGAGTACTGCTTACAAATTTGCATTTCCCAGGGCAAAAAAGACAGGGACATACTGGATTTAGTCCACTGGAAGATGACCAAGATGATAAGCTGACCTAAACAATTGACATGGGACAAAAAGCTCAAAGGAATTGGCTTTGTTCAGCCCTGGGATGATAAGGTTAAGGTACAGGGATCTTATTGCTATCTTCACCTATCTCATGAGAATACTCAGAGAAGACAGAGCCAAACATTACTGAAGTGGTACGTATAGGATAACAAGTAACAAATAAAAAGTTACAGCAGTAAAATTTAGAAAGAAGAATTTTTTGTTTGTTTTGTGGAAGAAGTCAAACATCAGAATAAACTCCCAGAAAAAGTTGTAGTTTCATCTCACTTTGAGATATTCAGAACTTGACTGGTTGCCCTGAGCAGCCACATCTAAATTAGATCTGCTTTGAGCAGGGATTAGATCAGGTATAACCTCAAGAGGTTCCTTCCAATCCAAATTATTCTGTTTCTAGAATTTTATGACTTTGATTTAAAGAAATAACAGATTATCAAAAGAAAATTCCTTGAACTTCCATTTTCTATGACCTGCTCCTGAAAAGAGAGAAAATGTTACAGAAATAAAAGGTAACTTCTCTAGTGTGAAGGCACAAAGATTTTAGTTTGCTTTAGTCATGGAGAATAGAACAATGTAACAGTGACTTACATGCATACTCTCGTAAGTAACAGAAGGTGCAGTACTTAGATGTGAAATAAACAATGAAAACTGTAATAATGAAAGAAAGGAAACCCACAGCCAAGAGGAGATTTGTACTCTGTCCAGCCTGGTTATGTATTATGGGTCAAACTTCCAAACCATTATTCACTTTCTGATTTGGCTGAGAGTATTTGTCCACATTGAACCATCCCTTGGTTCAGTTTTCAGAGCCAGCCTCCTTTTTAGCAACTGCTAATTGTGTTTACTACACAGTGTCCAAGGAAAAGGCATTTCTACTCCATGGGAAGATGCATTTCCACAGAATGACACCCTTCCTCACCACCAAAGGCTGGCCCCCACGTGTCTTTCCGAGGTCCAGCCTCACTGGGATTCATGAACAGGCACCAAAGAACTGGTGGTGTATGTCTGACTTTGTCTGCTTCCCCTCTTGCTTCAAGTCCAACAATGAATACAGTCAATAATTGTTGAGTTTCCCTGTTTGCAAGCCTCGCTTGACCTAGGGAAAGAAAAAAATATTTCCTCTTTCCTTTTGCTTTCCATTCCCTCTTCCTTCAGTATAAATATAACTAATAAACAGAAAGAAAATAAATTGTTCAGTTTTCACCTGTCACTCCCAGATCTCTTGTGTCAGTTCCACAACTTTATCTAGGCTGCAATCTGTCACCTTTATTATTTTCTCCTCAATAGACTGAGTTTTACATGATGGTATTTTATATTACTGCTTGGCTGTTGTTGCTGAACTAACAGCTCTTGTGTATGAATTGTTCAGGATTACACAAAGGGAATGTAGCAAGTATGAGATCAAACTCATGTTTTTAAATAAAACCTGCAATGGGACCAATATGTATTTGAGTATCTTTCTTGGATGTTGTTGTTGTTGTTGTTGTTGTTGTTGTTGTTGTTGTTGTTTTTTAATTTGGATAGCTGAATTGATTAGAGTATCTTTTATTCAAAACTGTGCACTGGATTTATGCTTTATACAAGCAGATACATTATAGAATACTAACAGTGCATAACTGACTGCAGCAATGAATTCCAATTTATTTCTTGAAACAGATAGGGATACTTTACCAGTAGGACTTCAAAACAGAGCTTAGCCAGTAAGAAGAAAGTTGCATTTTATCTCAAAGGGAGTAACTGGGCTAGAAGAGGCAAAGTTCATTGATCTAGAGTCTTCCTGCACCTTAACTCATTATCATAGAATGATAGGTTCACAGAATCATAGTATGGTTTGGGTTGGAAGGTTAAAGATCTATCTAGCTCCAAGCCCTGTGCCATTAATAGGGACAACCTACATTAGACCACATTGCTCCAAGCCCCATCCAGCTTGGTCTTGACACTTCCAGGGATGGGGCATCTGTTAACTTCCTTGGGCAACCCGTTCCAGTGCCTCACAACCCTCATGGTAAGGAAATTCTTCCTAATCTGTGTATTTTCATACTATCTCCAGTCATCTGGAGATGTTCAAGGAAACACCTTGTGGCACTCAGTGCCATGGTCTGGCAGACATGGTGATGCTGGGTCACAGGTCAGACTGGATGATCTCAGAGGTCTTTTCCAAATTATTCTGTGATTCGCACTGGCTACAGTCACTGCAGAGCAGCTCCACCTCCAAGGGTGTTTGGGATGCTGTTTGTCAGGGGGGAATTAGGAAGAGGGGCTGCCTGTTGGCAGACAAGCCTGAGTCACACAACAGGCTGCATGTCCCATACGCAAAACATGTGGCTTTGGAAAACAGATGCAACCGCTGAGTGCCAACACATTAATTAACCACCACATCTTTCCTTCCCTGTCTCCCTGCTGCTGCTCTGGAAGCATTATGATAATTATCCGCAGCTCAGAGCCTCGGGGTTTGCAGAACAGCTATTCAGAGACGTGGTTCTCTCAGCGGGAACAGACTGTGAGGCTGGATCCCGCGTCCCTGCCGTGTCCGGCTGAGCTCGGCACGGCTCGGTCACGGCGGGCCCGGCCTAGGCCGCGTCTCCATGGCAACCGCGGGGGCAGGGCGGGTGCGCGGGGCTCAGGGCGCATGCGCAGTCCTCCTTCCTCCCTCTCCCCTTTGCCCCCGCGGTATCTCCGGGAACGCGGGGACGCTGGCGGCGCGCGCATGCGCCCTGCGCCCCGTGTGCCGCCGTCCCGCGCGGGCGTCGTGGTGGAGCAGGGGCCGGACGTGGCAACCGGAAGCGGAAGCGCGGGCGCGCGCGAGTGCAGCCGCTCCTCGGCCCGGNTGCCGCCGGCCCCTCGCCGCCTCGCTCGCTCGCGTCCCCCTGCCCGGCGGCCGTGATGTCCGACAAGGAGTTCATGTGGGCCCTCAAAAACGGAGACTTGGATGAGGTGAAGGACTATGTGGCCAAGGTAGGAGAAGGCGGCGCGGCCAGAGGGGGAGGGAGGGAGGGAGGAAGGGAGGGATGTGCGTGCAGCCCTCGAGATGGGACAGGGGCGGCGGTAGCCGCGGCCTGGGCGAGCACCGCCGCTCGCTGAGCTCCGTGCGGAGCTGAGGGCTCCCTCCCCCTCCTCGGGGCCTCTCGGTTCCTCAGCTTCCTCCTTCTTTCCTGCCCTCGGCCGCCCCTCGCGCATGCCGGTGGAGTTATTCCGTGTCACTACTCGAAACTTGATGGATTGACAGCTAAGATCCCGGTCCTGCCTCGCTGATCTTGTGTGGATTTGTGGCCTCGGTTTGGTTATCCTTCCACTCTATGCCTCAGGGCTCATCCTTAATAGGACGATGCTAAGCTGCTGGGTGTCCTGAGGCTTAATTCATTAGTCTTCCGGGAAGTGTGCTGATACCTAGCTAGAGCGAGGGCTGCAGGAACAGCATACACTTGTGTGATGGCTGAACAGTCCTCAGGTACATGGCAGTATTTGAAAGCTGCATTCTGTCCTCATTTGCTTTCTGTTGTCACTGAGGTTTGTGGGAAAAGTACATAAGGGCAGCATTCTGCTTCAGCGAATCCTTACTGTTCAGGAGTATTGTCTGGGAACTGTTGCATCACAGCAGAGGTGTACATCTAATTTACCTGTAATTATTTAGATCTCCCAACAAGTTAATGATTGTCTTTGGGAGCTTGACACATGCTGACACAATTTGTCGTGGTGATTTAAGTTCTTTCTAGTCCAGTTGTCAACTTCCAAACTTGTAGCGCTCCTGGCAAAAAGGAACGTGTGCAAGTACTACCAGCTGCTTTAGCACAAAGTCCAGTAGCTTAGCCTGAATAGTCTTCTCTGACAGTTCTAGCTAAGCTTCTGGACTTTGATGCAAAGTGGCTGTGCACTCACATGCTCTGCCTATAAAGTTCTAGAGGAAATAACTGGGAATAATGTAATTATCCTTCTTCATCTATTTGCTAAAGGTTGTGTACCTGTGTCTGTGTAATTAAGTTGGGTAATACATTGCTATGTCTAATATCTTCTCAGATTTGGGGACTTGAAGAATGTGTCAAGCATACTTGGGTTTTTCCTACAGCTTTTAAAGGATTTCCATGTCTAAAAAATTAACCGCACGCTAGTAATTATTGGATCCTGGTGTATCTTTTGCTGAGGCAGAAGCTTTAAAGCTTTGACAGTGACTGTCTTGGTTCAGTTTATATCTACAAATTTACTGCAGTACTAATTAGAAAACCTTTTTTGTATTCCTATTCTTCCTGAGTGGCGCTGCAACTCATGTAGCAAATGGATTTATGTGATCACTCTTCATCTGCTTCAGTGCCAAGTCGAATACTTGGTTCCATCTTCTACTGAAAGAGGCTTGAGCCAGCCTGGATGCTGCCGTAGTAAAGAGGCTGTAGGCTATCATCTAACTGCACTAATGAGGCCGAAATCCTTAAAAGAGAGTTCCTCACTGGGGTTAGATGATTAGTGTAAAAGAAGCCTGCAATCCTTGAGCACTCTTACATTGTAGAACTGCTTCTAATGTAGCAGTTGAATAAACTCTGGGCGTTTTCTGTTGGTTTGTGATCTAATCTTATTCATACTTTTCTTTCACTTGCAAGTATGTGTTGTCTTCAGTTGTTAAACAATCTACAAGAAGTCAAATGTTTTCAGTCCTTTTTGTTTCCTTGACAGACTGTGGACTAGTAAACTCTTAGGCTGGTTTCCTATGGAAACAAAGTATATATATCAAGTTTTGACTGATCCTCGTCCTTCGTAGTGGTTTGTAAATTTTTTTTGTGTAAGTTTTACAGAGGTGCAGGTAGGTGGGTTTTGGGAAGGTAAACCAAATAGAGGGGGTGCTGTCAGGGAGGAAACGAGTACAAGAATGAGTTTGTTTTATCGTACAACAGGAAATGTATGTTGAGGAGGGCCAAGAGAACTCCATAAACCATCTGAATGTCGGAGAAGCCTCAGCTGGAACTTCACTTTCTCAGTTTTGAGATTAATGAAATATGTAAAGACAAATCATGCTTTGGTAGTTAGAGTTCTCAGGAAAGTATCTGTCTGTTCTTTCTGACTTTCTTCCTTATCAGTTGTATGGCTTCTGCTCCCTGCTACTTTCCTGCTCTAAGTATGATTTAATGTTCAGGAATTTTACTTATATAAACTTTGCAGTGGCAGGAATTTCCTCTTCCTGTAATGGGGGAGGCAGTCATATATCTTACAGCCTGCATCTTCATAAAATTCTTCCTTGTCTGTCTTCCTGAAACTTTTGTTTCCCAAATTCTCATTTGTTTTGTTTCTTGTTCTAGTCTTGTTTCCTCATTATTTGTTTAGAAACAGTACAGCCTTTAACTATAATCTTGCAGTTTTGCCACCAATTACCACATGAAGGGTTTGACCCCGGATTTTGTTTCATATCTGAATGGCAGTGCTTGAATTACTCACTAGGTGACCCTGGGTGCTTTAAAAATAATAATATAAATGGATGTTACCAGTGGGACTGTAGGAGTTGAACTATTTTAATCAGACAGGACTTTTCTTAATTTGTGTGTAATAAGGTGTGGAGGTTCTGTCTTTGGAGTCATAAGTATCTGTTTGTTTTTTTTTTAATCTGAGGTTTGGCTAGTAAATATGAAGAAGAAAGAGAATGTTTCTGCCACTTCAACAGTTCCTGGACAAAGAAAGGATACAGAAACAGAAGCAATGATCTCCATTTGCATTACATATTTTTCTACGTAGGGATATTTCATTCTCCTGAAGGTACTTTCTTCAGGAAAAGAACTTTTCACCTGAAGAATAGATCTGAGGGGTGGCAATGAAATGGGCAGTGCCAAATGATACCGCTTTGTTGCTTAGCAAAAGAGATCTCAGTGTTGCCAGTCTTTATTTGAAAGATACTGGTGGCTTCTATTTGATGAAAATATCAAATATTATTTTTATAGTTTGAATAATCTTGTAAGATATCTTTCTGTTTTTGTAAGAGACATCATATTAACATCTATATTTCTCAACTTTTGACAGTGTCAACTTTTTCTTTACGGTAAATGTAAATTTCTCCTGGAAAACTGTATCTAGTGTGTTATGCTAGCAGTTAAGTACAATGTCAGCTATTTCTATGATGACTAGATTGAAAAGTAGTTTTTACTGTTTGCTTTCTTTGATGTCTTCCTCCTTAATATAGCCAGCATATGTTGGCTTCAGAGATGCCTACAGGATTCTAAGGGATTGAAGGAATTCTGCACTCTTCCCACATACATCCACTCACATTTTTGAAATTCCTCAAGAAAGCAGAAACTTCCATGGGAACAGCTGAATCAAATATGCAGCTTAATGGGTGAGGAGGACCCACGCAGCTGAAAGAAATTTACCTTACTCAAGGTAGGGAATATGTTAAAAAGTACTAGTTGAAGAAGAGCAAGTTATATTAAGCCTAAAGAATTTCTTAAACTGAATGGTGTTTGCTCTTTTTCCTTTTCTTTAGCCATTTTTCCACAATGGAATTACATAAACTGTGCAGTTGCTTAGAAAGGACTTCTCTGTCAGCATGTGCACAGAGCATTTCCAATAGCAGTAGATTTCTGAGGCGAAGTACAATTTCTTTTATTTACTAGGCATAAAGTTTTTGGCAAGATAAACTTCGATTTGTAGGAGAGGCTTTAATAAATGTTTGTTCTGAAGTAATTCATCTCCCATAGCTTAACTGAGAATTCCCCACTTTTCATTGCTTTAATCCCTTACATCATTTCCTAAACCTATCACTGCTTACAGTTAAGTTTGATAAATCAACTAACCTAATACCATAAGAAGATAGGACAGGCAACCAAACTGGAAGCACCAGACTTTTACTGCTCAGAGGACTGGGAGGCTGAAGTGATGGTAGGCTGTGAAATGGATGTTTGTAGAAACTGGCCTAGTAGGCATTTCTGGTGTGGAGTCTTGTTTTTTTAAATAACGAAACAAAACCAAATTCTTGGAGGACCTCCAGTATGTCATCTAGACAGCAGTGACCACCTGTGTGTTCTTGACAAAGCTGTGATGCTGCAGTCGTGCAGTTCTTTGGGATATAGTGAAGTTTGAATACATGTCTTGAGAAATGCATAAAACTTGACTACTGCTAAACTATGGAGGCTAAAATAAAATAAACTGTTTAGAAGTACCTTTTTGAAATAGAAGCAGCAGTCAGGGATATAGTTAAGTGTAGTGAAAAAGAGAAGCGACTTAAATATATATTCAAGAGGAAAGATTAACATGGAGTAATAAATAGCTTTTAATTCTTGGGGGTAACCTCTGCTTTTTTCATTGTCCATTCCAATGACTTCTACACCTTCAGTTACAAACTAAATGAAAATGAGTACTGAAATGGTTGCTATATATGAGTAGATTACTTGATTTACAGATAAAGCATACCATGGTTACATTGAAATTCTCGTGTCATCATGCTGAATGCTGAAGTGCACATTATTATTATGGCTACATTGATACCTGAATTGCCTCTGGTCAGATAACAGGTTTCCTGCTCTTGAGTGACAGCCTGGAAGCCTGTCTGGATTACACTGCAGGGTAGCTGTATCTCACTAGATTGTCCAGGAGCATATCAGAGCTAGCCCTGACCTGGGATCTGCTGGACTGAACTTATTCCCTGTGGGACCTCTTGGATATCTTTGTATTGTAACTTGCTAGTGTTATGCCAGCACTTAGTTACTGTGTGGGTTTGTCTTTTTCTGCAGATTCTAGGAGTTCTGTTATTTTCCACTTGATTACTGTTGAGTGTGCTGAAGCGCTAAAGATAATTTTGTTTTACTGTGTAGTTCTAATTAAACGTGGTATTCAATTTACATTTTGCAAATTTGAGCATGATGACCTAAATCCTTCCTTTTATGGAACAAGAGAATTATTTGCTACTGTAACCTGCCCTTAGCAGTTTCCATATTCCTAGTGGACTTACTCTTAACTAAAATGTTAGGAATGTATTAGAAAAACTTCCAGAAAAACACAACACAACTGCCCCTTCTTAGTAGTGTGTGCAATAAAATGAATGAGGTTGTTGAAAACCACCTCTTCAGGATGTTTAATTAATTTCCCCAGTCCGATCCAACAGAGTCTGAGGACATGTGGCAAAGAATTATTCACAGATATTAATAGTTTGTGCATCAGTTCTTAAGTAGTCTATAGGAGCAGCACGGAGTAACAAACTTGTCTGCAAACCTGGCATTGCAGTGGAATGTGTGACTCACTGATTGAATGGACATTTCAGGATTCTCAAATCTCCCTTTTTTTGTGAAGGCACAGATAGAACTGATTCTTCAGCCATTTCAATTTGAAATGTAAGTAGAGCTCACTTCAGCTGTGATCATTTGAATGATCATGAGTCTGGAACTGCTAAATGTAATATCTTCTTTGAGATGTTGATGTCAGGCTGTGGTGATTTTGTTCATTGAGTTTGCTTCTGTGCTCTGAAAATCTTGGTGGCTTTAACATATTGCCTAAGTGATTCACAATTGATCTTTCTATGCTTAAAATCCCAAGTCAAGTACTTCCTTGCTTGATTCTGTCTGGGCTGTTCTTACCACGCTGACTTGTCCTGTACTTAATGGGTGTTTACTGCAAAAAGTTAAGGGTTATTAAGACCAGATTGTAATAAAACATTGGATTTAATTTTTTTTTTGGTGATGTGCTAATGTATCCCATGTACTAATGTATTTCCTAAATTGAAAGCAAATTATATTTCTGAAATATATCCTGTTTTGTCCAAGTTTGTGGTATACAGCATATGCATTTCTAAGTATGATAGTCAAAGTTTGGAATATGTTACGAATAGCAAGCAGAGAATTCAGTGGTGTGAGGAAAATATTTATTTCTACCGCTGCTCTTCTTTTTGCCCTCCCTTATTCTAACCAAAATTTTCCCTCTTGTGTCAGTTTTATCTTTAATAAATCCTTGTTTTTCAAGCCTAGCTCAGTTAGTTAACTTGGACTTCAACAAGAGGGCTTACAGGAGATGAGCTAAGCTTTCTAAAACTCCAAGAGAACATTTCTGCAGTGGTATGGATCTGTATCCATTTGGAATAATATGTGGAAAGTTTTGTTAGATGTGAAGATTGTGCAGTGAATGTTTGCTTGGGTACTATGGCATTGGTGACTCATGCAGGTCACATAAATAAAAAATACTGAATGAGTGAATCTTGCAGCAGTGTCAAAATGCATAAATAAGGATTCCTTTGGGTAGTTCTCAACAGACCAAGCAACTTCTGTGTGCCTTTTCTGAAGGACTCTAGGCTTAGCTGGTAAGATATCAGGACTTGAAGGTCAAATATTCTACTTAAGTTCAAGGAGAACATTGTGAACTCAGGTTCTCATTTCCAAGAATTTTTATGCCTGATCAAGGGTCAGAAGAGAAAATCTAGGAAAGATGCAGAGAACCAGGAGCTGTATATGATTGTATTGCTGAAGTTGTGGGGATACAGTTTTATGTGAACCATCAGTTTTTAGCATGTTTTTTATGACTTTATGTTTATGCTTGTTTGAACTTCTGAATATGTCCACACAAAAGTGTGAGCAAAGTTACTTCTTTCTATCTAATTTGTCCATTTCTCAATTTGAAGGTTTTTATTAAATTATTCCTAATTTTTCTTCCCCTCCATAGCAAAATGAATGTTGAATTTCCAAGTACAATTCTGTGGAAAGAAGCAGTTGTCATTTCTGTAGACAGATCTATTGCTAGGACAAAAGCATGAGCTGGAATTAATAAGTGCCAATAACTGACCAGTTGTTCTTCTTACAAGTTGCAGTTTCAGCAATTTTGAACAATTAGATGTTTTTCTGCTTTAGCTCGTTATGAGGAGGGATAGGTATAAATCAGCACAGCTCATATTAAAGTGAGTTTAAAACTTTTATTGGATGCTGTGTATGAGATTAACTTCTTTTTATAGTATACTGGTGTTAAAGCCTATGTTAATTTTGACCAGTGATGGCAAATTCTACAATTACAGGCCACAGATGGGGAGGGAAACAATACTTTCATTTAAATGGTTAAGGAACTACTATCTAGTGTTGCTATTTTGACTTGGAATGTAATCAGTACTAATAAGTCTTATTGAACAAGCTACAGTTCTTGTCTTAATTCTCTGATTGGAGTGTACTTGTGTGTGTTTTGTGTGAGGTTTTTTGTTTGTTTGGGGTTTTTTTTCTCTTTTTAATGAAGTCTAGGGTTGCAAATAATTTGTTTTCCCAAAAGCAACTGAAATCCTGATGAGGGACAGTAGGAAGAAAGAAAGATACGGTCTTGAAAAGTCATAATGCACATGAATATGGCTTTGAAGTAGCTTGGGGGACTTGGGATTTGGTACTTTTAGCACTTCTGCCTATCTTTACGTCTTTATTAGTATTTCTTGGTGTAATTCTGTAGCTCACTTCTGATACACTGTCTGCCAAGGGCATTGCATTTCTTCAAAGAAAGAATTTTTATATCTCTTGCTGCATCAAGAATTAGAGACATTGCTGCCTTCCTCAGTGGTTACAGGCCGGAAGAGAAATGGTGAAATCCTTTCACTTAGCCTTCAGCTATGCTTTGGAAATCAAACAGAGTAATTGCAGGCTGTGGCTAATAAGCTGAGCAGACCAAAACATCACTAGATAGGTGTTCTGGAGACTGCCCTGTCGCACTTAGCTAAAGTTCAGAGAATGTTCTCAGTCAGTTTATACAACAAAATTGTGTGCTCAAAGTTTCTGATGAGCTAAGATCAAGTCTTGATAATTATTGTTGAATGACTGATACTTTCATTTCCCAAACTCCGGTCATTTATGAACTTGCTTTTTAACACACTTGTGACCTATAAATTAGTGATTACCTTCAAGCAGGAAAGATGAGCTCTTAGGCCATTTGAGACAATAGATAGAGAGCTGTCCATAGAATAGTTACCATCAGCATCTGTCATTTAAACTGATTCACTAATGGCACTATGAAAGCAAATACCATAGGCAATAAATGTTTAAAAAGTATTTTTCTGTTTGTTCAAAAATACTTCCAGCGCTTGATCCAGGTAATGCAACTGAAAGTAGAAGATTTCAAGTCAAATAAGAAGGAGGTCAGGAGAGTTCCTGTAAGGTGAGATCTGCATTTCTGTATATGCCGTGTATTAAGAAAAACCAAACATACCTACAAAAAACCTCACAGAATACTTTGTACTCAAGTGAGGTATTTGTAAGAATCTTTATTTCTTGGATTGCTGACTTCTCAGTAACTTCAGTAATTCTGTTAACTGTTTCTTGGCTAAAGTCATGGATGTTTAGCATGGTTTAAAAAACTTGAATTTGGCTTGTGATAAAAAGAGTAATTGTTATTTAAATTTGTCTTGGGCATAATGACAGTAAATACAATCATTTTCAAAATAGGGTCCTCTAATTTAGAGTATAACATGAAATACAGTCTTTAGTTCCATTTCTGTGACAAGTTAGTAGGCTGTATTTACTAAGACATTTCAACAGTAATTCCTGGAAACCTGGAGAAAATAGCTTAACTTTTGTAGGTGGGTTATTTCAAACTTAAAAGTGCAATACCAATATTTATAAGTTTTAGTGAAAGTATTACAGTGAAGCTGAATATTCAAAGTGTGTATAATCGGCTCGGGGAGCCATTCTGTAGTTGTTAATGCATATGTTTTTAAGTATATACTGCTTAGAAAGCAGCGTTTACTTTAAGGATGCAAAAATAGCTTTTCTGATTGAGTTTTTTTGCTTCCATGTTTTGTTTTTTGCATGATTCCAATCACCAACTGCTTCATCGTGTCAACAAAACTCTGCATTAAGGCACAAAACCTCTAGAACTCATTAATGCTGCTTTTGACATTTCATATCTTTTTATGCGTTGCTGAATGGAAAAAATGTGAATTCAATGTGCGCAGGAAAATAATGCCTGTTAATCTTATAGGAAAACCTATTTTGAAGCTAAGCTTCACTGCTTTGGTTTTGATAGAATACTTGGTTTTGCCTAGGGACATATCTTTTGTTCAGTTTCTGGTGAAGCAATTCCTGCTTATGGTCCTTAATAAGCCCCAATTAAAGCACTTAAATTCAGGGGTTTTTTAACCATAGCAATAATCTTTGGGAGATACGCTCATCTTCCTGTTTATTCTCTCATACTTTCCTGATACAGTACAACCTGAACTTTGAGAATTCACATTCACTGTTGTGGGTTTTTTTTTAATTATCGTGTCTTTAGATCATGCAGAGAATTCAAAATACCAAGCTGGCACCTATTGAAACTAAAACCCAGTAGCTGGTGCCATGTGTTTGCCTCAAAGGAAGACATTGACTTCCTTTCATTCCTTGGACAAACATGTACTGAGCAGTTTAATACAGAACTTGATGTGGGCTTCTTCCAGAAACTGAAAGTGTTTTAATTGGGATTTAATAACTCAATACAGAATGTGTGGTAGTGGCTGGGATCCTTTGCTCAGCCTCTCAACTTTTGGAGTAATTTCTTACCTGTTAAGCTTGAGAAAAAAAATTCTTTTTTGCAGTAAGAGGTGTTGTTTTGTAGATTTTTCTGTTTTCATCATGTCGTCTGTTGTCAGTTTGCTCAGGTCTAGTCCTGAATTATTGAGGCAGATTTACTGCTCTGATTCCGGGTTTATGTATGGTTGATGGCTCCTGTTTAATAGTCATCTGGAATATCTTGTACTTAGTATACCCTTAGAGTAGGCATCATCCAAATCACATAATCCAAAATGTAGCGGGAAAACACGGAATCTGGCCAGTCACTTGTAGAATAAAAAATCCAACTCTTTCAGGCCAGCTCAGTGTTGCCTATGAAAATGGACACTGCAGTGTGTTCAGTAGATGCAGTGCTTAACGCATCTTTTTAGAGTGAACATTAGGTTTATGTCAACTTAAGGTATAAAGTCATTAGATTGATCTGCATTTCTTTAGAATTAATGGTTAAAGGCTTTTACTGATGTTTGTGCCCCCCCCCCCGACAGGTGAGTCCTGATGCTATAATTAAAGCATTTTAACTTTAATTCTGAGTTCTAACAGTCTTTCTAAGCAGAGGCAGTTTGGAAAGTGTCTGATCATTGGCTATTTCAGTTCGTGATCCAGAATATTTCGTGCACTAGCATTCATCAGTTAAAGAGGTAGTCTGAACAGACAGTAATGATACCTTTGTCTGCAACAGTTTATTCTGCCAGAACTACTTGCTGCCATTACTCTGAGCTGTTTCCTAACTAAGAAACAAACTTAAAAATTGAAGTTTTGGACCTTACAAATGGAGATTCATAGGAGCCAAGAGAAGCTGCACAACTGGGCCCTTCATTCCTGTTTCATCACTTGGTAGTGCAATTAGTGAGTGGGTTACATTATTTCTCACTCAAGTCTTGCACAGATTAAGGATTTTGGGGAGAGGAGAACAACTGTTTTCAATAACACGTGTTTGGCACATCTTTGAAGCTGGGATTGTAGCACGAGCTTCTAGAAGCTGTAGCTACGAAATGGTTCATTACTGTTCTACAGAACAACGCATGTATCAGGTTTGTTTGTCTCACAAAATGCTGATACAACTGAAGCACAGATGGCTCAGTAGTTCAGTTTATTTAGCAGTTGTTTCTGGAATTGTATTTGTTTGACTGACACAAAGGACTTCAGATTGCATTTGATTATTGTGGATAAGCTAGATACTTGTTTACCACCAAAACCTGAAAAGTATGCTTGTTAAGCACCTTTTTGTTGGCTTAAGCCAGAATAAGTGTAGCAGTGCTTTAAAAGCTTTGCAGAGTTACTTTAGATACTATATCAAGACAGGCAAAATTCATCATCAGGTTCATAATTAATTTTCTTAAATTTTACAGACCAAGTATTAGTGTTATTATTAGCAATTAAGGCTTCTCCTAAAGCAGAGAATTGCAAAGTAGATATCCATATTTTACATGGACATGTACATCTATCTGGTCTGGTTGTAGAACTTGCTGCAAAATGCCAGCTGGAGGGACACGCGCTATCCTCAGAACAGAAACACCTTTTTGATAAACTTTTGAGGGTCTGTTGTGCTGAAATTTTTTGAGTAGCCTTTTTTTCTTATTTTTAAAAACAGAAGCTCAGTTGGATGTTGCAGGCTAAATGAATAGCAAATACCAGAAGTGAATCCAGAAAAATAATGAAAATTTGATACCCATGTCTGCACCCTCTTCCACAGGGATTTAACTTTCTGTATTCAAGTCCCCTTCTCAACATCTGTTAATTTGGATTTGGTTTTTGATCACTATCTCTACAGGATTTCTTGTGGATGTTTTTGCTATTTCTGTTTGTTCAGTAAGATGTGATAAGGGGGAGGTGTAAAATCAGCTCGTCCATATATTTCCCAAAGCATTCAGGGTAGAAAGAAGACATCTGGGAGAAAATTCCTTTTTGCTTCAAGTTATAAAATTTAGAGGACAGGGAATGAAACACCCGAAAGAGTTGAAAAGATGTTATTAAATACCTGTGTGGATAAGCAAAGAAATAATTGGTAGGAAGGCTTAGCTAATGCAGTCACTCTCAGCTGTTAAACAAAAACCAACAAACTTCTAGGTTTTCTGAAATTCTCCAAGTGAAAAGTGGTTATCCTACACAATAAATGTAGGTCATTTGCTTCAGTTGTTTGCAGACAATCGTAGTCCACTCAGGCTGCAGTTGGAGAGCTGCTGGAATGGTTGGAATATGCTGAACCACTGAGCAGCAACAACAGTTGTCTCTGTGCAGGCTGTATGAGGCCAGGTTACACTGATTTTTTTGGGTGGACTGAAACAAAGTAATTTTCAAAATATAGGTGATTCACATGATACTTTGGATCGGGCACAAAATTTTTGCAGTTGCTGTTGGAAGCTGCCTGCTTGCAGTTACAATGAGTTGACTTCCTTGGCTTTGGCAGGATCTTATTGCAGGTTTTTAACTGAAGAAATCTGCTTCAGAATCATAAACAATTCACAGCTTACAACATTAATCTTTTTACTTATCTTTCTGCTCTTTGAGCTTAACCCAGACTTTGAGTTACTAGTTATTTCACCAGCTTCCGCTCTTGGTTTGAATATTATTGACTGTTAGTGAAACATGGTCATTCTTCTTGTGTACCAAAAGATAGAGACAAGAAAACTTGAGACTCAGTAAAGTTGCTGAGCAGAAATTATAAGATACTGTTGCTTTTTCTTAGGCCTCTTGCATTGTTTCAGTAGTTTTTTCAATAAAACAGCTTGAGTGGAAATGTGAAACTTACCTTTTCGCTCTGCTCTGCCCAGTTCTTAGGTCTGCAGTCCCTGAGGTATCATATGTCAACAGTGTTTTCCATTTATGGGAAAAAAAAATGTACAGAAGTTTAAATGATACCTTGCACTGACTTGTTTTGAGCTGGTCATTTGAATTGTTCTGGCTCTTAGTTAAAAAAGATGGGAATGTGAAAACAGCACATTGGACTAGTGTTATGATGAAATACACAAAAGCTTACATAAACTATTTCCTTGGCTAAAATACTGGACTGGTGGCTCCGTTACCTTCAGATTTGTATTAAGGCAGATGATGTTAGGGTCTGTCTGCTGTATCAGTGTAAAGCTGTGTCAGTTCCTGTCATAGACACAAATATTTAACCTCTCTACCCAGCAAAAACTGCTTCAGGCTGGCACTGATTTCAGTTACCATAACAAAGTATTTAAAGGAAATTTTATAACCAGCTTGGAAGAAGAAATGAATATATTATCTCTGCTAGTCAAAGGTTTTTAGAGTAGTGTTAATTTGACACTTGAAAACAATAAATATTTTTTTTAGAAACACCATGAAATAGATTTGGTAATTCATACCTAATGTCTTTTCCTATTGGTAATCTCCAGGGACCTGTGAAAATGCTAGCATGGATTTTGGTTGGCTAAATCAATTTGTCTTGGCAAGAATGAAAACTACTCATCAAAGCCTGTGCTGCTTTTTAGACTCTGAGACTCTTCTATGGGGTGAGAGCAAAAGTTGAACTACAGCACTACTCAAAAGATCGGTTGGAATGTTGTGGGATCACTGAAGTAAAGGTCTAAAGGGCAGATGGGGTGACTACTTTTGTGTAGCAAGCTGAGTTGTTAAGACCTGGTGTCCTGCAATGCTGTCAGATTTCTTCAACATATTTTATAAAAATACATCTCTTGCGTTTGTAGGTGTTGTAGGTGTGTTTCATTCCAGCTTGCAGTTAAGGTTCGCAGTGCGTGAATCACTGCTGTAGATGAGAACAAAGTTTACAGAGTGGCATCCATACAGAACCACTCCAGAGGCAGACTGAGGAGTAGGAAAGCACTCTTGTTCGGGTCATATGGGAAATCTAGTACTTCTGCACATAAGCCCAAGGATTGTTTCAATAGTAAGAAAACTGGGATAGTAGCAGTTGAGTTTTCATTGGTAAAACTCAGCCTACTGTGTTGGCTTTTTGTGTTTGAACTCATAATACTCAATTTTAGTTCTTCTCAAGTCTTCAAAGTTAATGGAGAAACAGAGCATTTGAGGTTCCAGTTCTATGCTTGAACAACTCATTTGTGGAAGAAGAATTCAGAGGAGGAAAGCTATATAAAGTTCTTTTTCTATGAAAGATCAGATTGCCCTTTTTTGTGTTGTTTCATGGAATTATAGAATGGTTTGGGTTGGAAAGAACTTAAAACATTATTTTGTTCCAACCTCCCTGCCGTGGGCACAGACACCTTCCACTATTCCAGGTTGCTCAGAGCTCCAATCTCCCTGGCCCTGAAAATTTACAGGGATGGGGCATCCACAGCCTCTCTGGGCAACCTGTTCTGATGCCTCACCACCCTCTCAGCAAAGAATTTTGTCCTAATATCTCATCTAAATGTTTCCCAGAGCTGAACACAGCACTCCAGATGAGTGAAGAGCAGTAGAATTGACCTGCTGACCCTATGGCTTTAGGTCCAGTCCATGGTAAATTTGGCTCTCAGGGCTGCAAGCACCCTTTGCTGAGACATATCAAAGATTCTCATCCACCAACACCCCCAAGTCCTTCTCCCCAGGGCACCTCTCGATCCAGTCTCTCCCCAGAGTGTACCTGTGCTTAGCTGTACTTGTGTGTTTGAATACAGATAAAATGTTACAGCGGCCTCTCTGAAGTGAAGAAGCTCAAGATCCTTCAGGGGCCTTTCTTTAGAACCTGGAACTCTGTTACATGAGAGCAGGAGAAATGCTGAGTGTTTTTCAGTGCTGCAGCTTGCATCCCTGGTCACATATTTTGAGGAATCTATAATACTCAGAATTACTGAAAAGGGGGAAGCAAAATAGTCCACTGGAAGGAATCTAGAAACATTGTACAAATATGCAGAGATGGAGGAAGTATGACAGCTCAGGTTCAGTTATAGTTAAGAATCTGGAAGGCATAGGAAGATCTGTACAAACTGCTTTATGGAGCAAAGGACCTGTTGAAAAAAATATAAAAGCTTTTTTACCTCTATTTTTATTGGTAGGTGAAGGATGTACAAGTTGATGCTGCTAGAATTGTGGTAGGTTGTTTTTTGGGGTTTTGTTAGTTTTTTGGGTTTTTTTTTCCTTTAGGAAGATAAAGGGAAGATTTTATAATTATCTTTCTGTACAAAGGGCAGGATATAGAGAAGTTTGCTTAGTTGTGCACAGTGAAAGTATAAGAAACAACAGTTCCAGTTGAAATGCAGAAAATTCTGATTAGGTATAAGAGAAAAAATACTTCCCTGTGAGGATGATCAAATCCTGGGAAGGGCTTATGCCTGGAGAACGATTGTAATCCTGAGTCCTTGGGAGCTCTGTGGAACTCAGCTGTGCAGCCTGGTCTGATTGGACCTAGTTTGTGCAAATGTTAGACTGCATAACCTCCAGAGTTCCCTTTCAGCCTTAAATAGTCTGTAATGGCATGAGTCACTAGACTGACAAGCTTGTAGAATTAAACTCTCCTTATATTTTTAGATTATTAGTCAGATTTCAGGAAGTACGGTATTTGAGTTTTTCCTCATTGCCACCAGTGTTTATGCCTATGGATTAGCTATATAAAAAACATCAGCTTGTTTTTACTGTTCGAGTGAGGACTGAAGTTTGTGCTTGATTTACAATATTTTTAAGCTCACAGTTTTTATAAATTGTAGAATGATTGACCTTGTGTGTAGAAAATGGGTGGGTTTTTTTCAGTTGTTTCTGCTCTATTGTTTTTAGAGATTCTCAGTCAAGGTGTTTACATCTTCAGAGCTAGAGAGGTAACTTTTGATTAGATGAGCCCCAGAGTTGACATGTGGCCGCAGTAAACACTTGAAAACTCTATGAACATACAACTGAAACAAGCACAGACTAAGCAGTAACATATTTTTGCTTAAGTACTTAAAAAACAACAATTTTGAGAATTTAAGTAGAATGGCAAAAATGACTAATGTATTTTCATCTTTGGAGTACTTACCTGGTGTCTGTGGATTTTTGAGGCCTAGGGGAGTGGGCTTGTGGGGTTTTTTTGTGGGTTTGTTTTTTTTTTTTTCTTTTGTTTTGTTTTGTTTTTTTAAATCGTTTCCAAGTGATGAATGAAACTGGAGAAAGTTATAGTGGAGAATGATGGAAAGGGTGTGAGCAGACTCACTCTGAGAAAATGAAACAGTGTTTGGGGAAGATTAAGACATAATCAGTTCATCCATGCCCCTCACATACCTGCTGTGGAAGTGCAAGATTGTTTTCTAAACTGTTTGAGTATATGGCTAATAATTTTTTCTATAGGTGTGATTTATCCAAGCTTGCTCTTCCTTCAGAAGACTAAGGAATATATAGTTCTTAAGTGATCTCAGTTTATATATGTTCTACTTCAAAACACAGAACTTACTATTTCAGGCACTTAGTTTGATTTAAAAACTAAAACTTAGTTACATTGGAGGGAAGGATTTCATTCAATGGATACCAATATAATTTCTGTTATAGTAAAGCATGTCTTGATAATCTCTTTGAATTTTTAAAAACAAATAATACAACCAGCATAAACAAAGCCTGTGGAGAAAATAGTAAATATAAAGTTTTTGGAAGCAGTATTTTCAATATGCAGCAAAATAGTAAAAATATCTCATCCATGGGACTTAAACTTTTCTTTATAGAAAGAGGATTTTTTACTCTTTCCCACTGAGATAGCAATGATTAAGTTGTTGCTATATGTAAAATGTCAAAGTTATCTAATACACTGTAAGGGTGGCTATCCCTTGTATGCAAAGAGGTGGAAGTAATGCAACAGACAGTACAGTGAGTTACCTTCTTTCCTAGAATAATGAAGACAGGAATTACCCAGTAGCTCCTGCAAGATGCTTCCCTGCACTCTAAAAAGATCACTACATGGAATCTGTTTTCCTTCATTGAAACTGAAATGAAAGGAATGCATGAAAAGGGGAGATGCAGTTATTTTTGCATGACAGGATAAGTACAGATAGGGGTATGGAGTTGCTTCTAAATCTGAAAGAGCATTTTAATGCCACAGGTATTACAAGCACTGATCTGCTAATGCAGTTAACCTATGCAGTAGGGTTTAATGAAGCCACAATTGTCAGTTTCTATTCCTGTGGTAGAACTGCAGTGTAAATCCCAGCTACTAATTGCTGGTGTGTTCTGGTACTAAGTCATGCAACAGATGGAAGGAATGGTCAAATAAATTCTCACACAGATTAGTTCCTTCATTGGAGTCATCATTCAGCCTCTAATTGTGATGCAGGGGTGGGAAGGGTCAAACTTTGGCTGGAAGTAGCAAAGCTGTTGCTGCCACACAGGAGAAAAGTTGGTGCTAAAATGAAGGGTGAGCTGTGAAATTTGTAGCCTGGCAGTAGTGTTCCAGAACAACACTTCTGACAAACCACAGTGTTCATGTGAACACCTGGCTCAGGTTTGGTTTCAGTTCCTGGGCCGCTGCAAAATAAGCCTGTGCTTGAAGCACCTGGAGTGTGCTGTAGGGGTGCTAGAATGGCACTAGATGAGGTTAAACTTGAGTTTAGCTCATTTGGCCCTAAGTGTTGATGCTTCTGAAACTGGCAGGAGCTGGGAAAAGAGGGAGTTAGCAGATAAAGGGAGACTAAGGCAGGCATGGAATACAGCCTCGTGTAATAAAGGCTACAGAAAGGCAGGGGCTGTTGAAGGATGGAGTCAGTTTGATGTGGTTAAATAATCTCCCTGGAATATAATGAGCTTTAGAACTTGTACTTTATGACTAAACTTGTTCATCCAACATTTTCATGGAGTTGATGTCATAGCGTGCTTTAGGGACAAAGTCAGCAAACTCTGGTTCATTCTTTTGACAAGGGCTGCAAAAGAAAAAGGAATTAAATTTGGCACAACTTATTCAGGGTAGCTGTTAAGATGCAGATCCTTCCAGATTACTCTGGGACATCAATCCAGGTACACAGGAGGGTTTGGCTGTCAGGGTCTCCTCTCTAAGCTCGGGAAGAAAGGAGGGGAGCATAAAAAGTGGAGTTGGGGGTGGGTACCCAATGATGACATAGGCACTTTCCCAGGGTGTGCAGGGATGGAACTAAAAAGCCCAAAGCCTTGACTAGAGCTAAACTGGAAAAGGATATGAGATATAACAAGGGGTTTTGTGTAGGTATATTGGCAAGAGAAGGTAAAGCAAGGAAAATGTGTGAGAGAGAGGGCAATGAAAGAATTAAGTTCAAGAGTAACTACTTTTGACAGTATTCACTTAAGAAATTAGTTAGAACAGATCTTTTTATGCATTAAATTGCCCCATTACAGAAAGTGGGTGATAGTTGCATTCATAGGATGCTATAATGAATCCTACTCTTAGTTACTTAAAAAGCAAAGTTCTTAAAGGTACTTGGAAGTGAGTTTCCAGTTTTGTTTTCCTGTCCTTCAGTAAAAAGTCAATAACCATGTTTCAACTGACATTGATACTTAAAGACCTAATTGAGTGTTCTTCTGCTAGCCATTTTAGTTGACTTTTTGAAATAGGATGTAACAGTCTTCTTTTATATCATCTTGTTTAGTAATTGGAGATTCACAGAGGCTTTTCTTTACCCATAATCAGATTTTAATAGAGGGGATTAAAGCAGATACCTGGGAACTGCTGTTCCTGATGTTTCATGGCTTGAATGGGTTTTTAATGTTATTGCATAGCTGGTGCCCTGGGTCTTTGATCTGAAAAGAAAAATGTTACTAATGTGGTTTATGCCAGACTTAGCCTTAAATGGCTGACTGAGTAAACTCAATGTGTTCTGGAAGGTCGTTAAAGAGGTGGTTATGTCTTTTCTTTTGCATGGGCAAATTACTTTTTGAAGCTGTGCACGTATATTTGCATAATTATTAGTGGATTTGTGGGTCTACTCTAGCAAATGAAAATAAATAATCTTTCAGGAGAAGCGTGACCTATGACTGAAGCTTTGTTTTATTTTGAGGATGATACTATTCTTTGATCCTGGCTTAATTGTGTCTTTTCCAAATACACAAGTTAACCTCCTTGCTGCTCTGTTAGACTCTAGAAGATGGCAGAAGTCTCATAAAACTTCCTTGAAGAATCATGCCGTCACCTTTGGTCTAGTGCACAGAAGATTTTGCTCCTGTGGGTGTAAAGGAAGAACTGTGCTCAATTTTGTCAGTTCATATGGATTCTGACCATGTGCCTCTGCAGGGGATGGTGATTTTTAATGTAAACCTTCAGCAGCTTAGTTTCAGCCCACCAATATATTGTTTACTTTGCTGTCTCAGAGTTCTGTATTGAGAATCATCACCTCATAAGATTGCTGATACCCAAATTCATAACATTCATTATGGCATATTTGGCCAGTATTACTCAAAAGCACAGTAAATTTGGAAAACTTTATGCAGAGATAACATTTTTCTTTGAATCTTTACTTGTGTGCTGTTTCCTGCATCAACCTGTGACAGGGCTTGAGAGACCACTTTGTCTCCTCATATTGGCATAATTAGCCATACCTTAGCCAGAGCTGTTTCACTTCTGAGGCAGGGGCTCAAGTCTTTATCTTATGCTAAAAGATTTAGTTCCAACCCCCTTTTATGGATAGGGGCGCCTTCCACTAGGCCAGGTTGCTCAAAACCCTATCCAGCCTGGCCCTGAGCAGGGGGATTGGGACTTGATATTTAAGGCAACTTCAGTATGTACTCCTATACTGTGTAACATGCACATTATAAAATATACCCCAAAAATGGTAATTAAAGATGAACTAAAGATGCAATAAATGCTGTTTTTCCATTTTATTAATAGTGCGATACATATTTTCTTCTCACACCCCAGTGGCTTGTCTTGCACACCTCTCTGGGTTTTCACACCTTGCTTTGGAAACCACTGCTTCTCCTACAGAGAGATGCCCTAGGCAACATAAATAGAAGATCTAAAGCCCAGAGAGAAATTATCTGTGAAGAGTCCTGCAAGTTTTTTTAATGTATATGTATTAGTGACTGCATTTGAAACAAGTGGTTTTGCCTGAGTTTGATCCCTGTATATTAAATACATTGGTTTCTCTTTCCTTCCTACTCCTGTATTTCTTGAACTGGCAGTAAGAAAGACCAGGTAAAGCTTTACAACATTCACTGGTCTGTTTTACAGTGGCTTTTCATACCTATGAAACAACTGGATATTTGACTTGGTTTATTGTAGAATATATGAGTACTTGTTTTTTGTGTTTTTTTTTTGTAACTTACATGATGTCTTTATTCTGTTAATTCAGACTAAAATGTTCTGATGTTTAACTTTGAGTGTTAATAATACATGTTCTTAGTGCCAGTATTCAATAGCATGCAATCTGTGTTTGGGACATCTTTATTTGCAGACCTTTTGCTAGGTACTCCCCTGTAAATAAGTTTTCATCATCTTTATGGGAATCTTAAAAAAATCGGAGTTTGGGTGGGGTTTTTTTTCCCCCCTGAAAGTTCATCATCCACCAGGAATTTATTCCACAGCCAGCTTAGGAGAGAACAGAGGACCTTTGTTTTATTCTTTAAAAACAAAGAAAAATTACTATCGTATAAGCCAATGAGCCAAATAATATTTATAATCTTAAGGAAGTGGGAGCTTTTCTGGACTGTCCTAATCTTGAGAAGTGATGACTCTAACTTTCCTTTGGCTGTGAACTTTGTGGCTTGACTGTGTGCTGTCCCAGGACTTAGCTTGCCTGCTGTTCTCCCATGCTCCTTCACTTACCATGTCTTGACATGTGTCAGACTTTTGGAGACTGTTTTGTGTTGGTTATTATGTGGCTTTCATGTGGTTGGTTTCTCAAACTTCTGTACCCAATCCCTAATGTATCAGCAAACATGATGGGTTACGTAAATGCCAGTTGTTTTAAAACTGTTTGGAAGAGTCCATGTATAAATAAAAGTATGCGTAGAGTTTACTGTTCAACATTAAGTATATGCTGCTTCTTTATATGCTTTCCCAGACTACTTATGTGCTATTAGCATACTTTAATCTGGGTGATATTTTTTTAACTTGAACTTAATTGTCAATGAAATTCAGCAAATAAGAAGCTACATCACAATACTATCTGCTACAAGGGTATAGGATGAATAATTTAATATCCTATTGAGAAGAGAGGAGAATAAAGAGGTCATCTTGATACTTGACTAGTAGTGTAAAACTCTGATTACATAGAACATCAAAAGCAGAGTAAGATTTCCTTCTGGCAATCTTCTCTTCCATTCTTAGAAGGGAAGTAATATGTCAAGGAAGTAATATAGAAGGGAAGATATATGTCAATCACTCTATTCTGTGCACTTTCTAGAACTTTGGGACAGGAGTGAGGGAACTGCAGGGGCTAAATTTAGCCACTTCCTAAAATACTATGATTCCTTGCACATAGGAACAAGAAGCCACTTACCACACAGCTTGTTTCCAGTAACTTCTTGTCACTAATGAATAGCAGTAAATCAGTTTATCCTTAGTTGCACAACCCAAGGTGAAGAAACAAAGCTGATTAGGTACTCAGTAAATTAAATTTTGTTTACGTCTTAAGAGATATCTCGATCCACTTGTACAAGGGGCATTAGAGTACAACTTCCTGTGGCCTGATTTGGTTGACTCTTCAGACTTGTTTATATCATGTAGAATTGGCAAGTGCTATTTGTAAAACAGGGTGGGCAGTTTCATAATTGGGTTGTAAATTATGGATGGCCTGGACTCATTTGCTGGTAGTTATGATGCTGAATTACTTCTTTGCAGCTGGTTTGTCATTATGCAAAACTTTAGTATTCTTAGAAGCAGATAAAGGAACTTAGCCAGATAACTATTATCCTAGCTGTAGGGCAAGAGAAGCAAAATGAGCCAAGGGGAGCATTTTATACAAGCTCTAATGATTTTTTTTTATTGGTTTGGTTTGGGTTTTTTTAAAATCATGAGTTACCTAGTCCGCTTGGTACTTGTTACACCTCAGGTGCAGTACGGAACAAGGGATCAAGGTTGTCTTACAGTCATAAAATGCAGATGTAAGGGAATAGAAATTGAGCAACTTAATTTTCATTTTTCTTGGGCAGTGACTGAAATATTAGGGTGGAACATTCTTCAGTATGTTTGAAGGTGTTGGATTTCTTTCAAGCTCTTCCTCGTGTGTTAGCTCTAAAATTTTGCTGATTGGATTATGTTTTTATTGAAGGGTGAAGATGTCAACCGGACACTTGAAGGTGGAAGGAAGCCTCTTCACTATGCAGCAGACTGTGGCCAGCTTGAGATTCTGGAATTTCTGCTCTTGAAAGGAGCTGACATTAATGTATGTATAAATGTATTTGCAAACAGGTCTTAAAGTCTTCCCACACACACTGAAGGGATTGGTGTAAGTGGCTAAATGGTCACTGAAAGACATAAATCAAACCTAACAATTCAATGCATTTAAAAATATATGAGATGTGGGATTCTAGAGATTAGAAGCTTACAGTTATGTTTATTAAATGTTTTAAGTGTCTCTTTGGACACACTGGAAAAAGTTGTTTGTAGCTATAAAAAATTAAAATTTAATTTTAGCACAATTAGAAAAATTATTCCAGTAATCACATCAGAATAAGGTTTGCAATGCATATTTGCATTTGTTGGAAGGGGTTTCAGAAGACATCCTTAGCCAGGGCAGAATCAGCTGTTTAAATTAGTGTGCTTTTTTCTTCTTTGGTGACATTCTTTCTTATTTAAGTCATTTTGCTGTAGCTTGACATGTATGGCTTCTTGTTTTGAAAAGACTTGACTAAGCTATATCAGCTCTCTGGAAGTTAAGTTCCTAAATACTTTAACCATACGCCCCAAATGCTATGCCTTGGAATGCTTGCCCAAAAGTTAACATGTAAGACATCTTATATAACAGAAATGCTTGGATTTTTCTCCTGGCTGTCTGGAAAGATTATCTCTTCCTTGGGAATTTTTCTAGCTGGGGAAGAATTAAAAATAGCATTTCAGGTGCTCCATTTCTTATTCTTTTCAGGACTGTAGTTTAGAGAGAAGACAGATAAAACAATCTTTCAGCCAAAGTGATGTTGGCTGTGAAGTGGGAAAATTAGGAGTTTTAAATAGGGCAAAATTTGTCAGCTGAAACGGCATGATTTCTATCATCTGCCTAAAATTATGGAGAAGCTTTGGGATACCTAGAAGTCTTGTGGAAGAAATATCTTGCTATTACCTGTAATTACCTCTTTTTTAAAAAAGAGAGAGAAAAAATCCAGTGGAATGCATTTCTGGCTAATATTCTTAATTTTTTACTTCCTCTGCCATTGATTATACAAAAATTAAAAAGTTCTGTGAAACCTTATAATGCTGTGTGAAATTGTTCTTCAAATAATTGTATCTCAATTTACAGGCTCCAGACAAACACAATATCACACCACTCCTATCAGCAGTTTATGAGGGCCACGTTTCCTGTGTGAAATTGCTTCTGTCAAAGGTGAGATACAGATGTTTCAACCAAGGTGCCCATTAGCAAAGGATATTACTGTGATTGTTTTTTTTCAGAAAGATTACGATGCTCCAGATATGTTCAGAACATCAAACAAATGCCATTTGTATTGCTAAAACAGAGGGTATTCTGAGCATGGTGAAAGATAGCTGAAGGACAAAATTGCAGAACTTCTGTGGTGTGACTATAAGAGTATTGTGGGCTCCAACTATACAGCAGAATTGCAAATAAGTAAGGGAGGAAAAAAAATGCATTCCTTCAGTGGATTTGCCTTTGGCAGCTGTTTAAGTGTTCCATGTGATGGAATCTCTGCTGTGAAGTTGCTCAGAGGTGTGGTTTCCCTCAACTTTTGCCAGATGGCTGAGAACCCATCTGGGTTGGCAGAAGGAGGGGAAATAAAAGTAGGAAGCCAAGCTTTCTCTGCCCTACAGCTTGTAAATTTTGTCCTGGGGATAATAAGCTTTATCAGTCTCACAAAGGTAAATCAATTTTGCAGAGCCAGTAATTAATTTAAGCAATCTTTTGCCTCCATTCATATGCACTCCTTCATGATTACACTTACATCATTTGGCCAGGGGATTTCTTGCTGTGTAATATTTTCATATGCCACTTCCAGGGTAAAGTTTTCCTTAACTGCCTTAATGCTGCATGAATGTCACTTAACTTCTTTGTTCTTGTCTGATATTACTTTTGCTTTTTTGTAAACAAATGCAGTGACTGTTAATTTAGGATTCAAATGGTGTATCCAACTTGCTTAAATTTATTGTGAGGATTGAGCCTTCATTTAGGGTCAAAAAATAAGGTATCCTTTATCACATGTTGATTTATTTCCATTTCTGGTTTGGGGGGTTTTCCATCCTAGATAAGTTGCTCAAATAATAAATTACTTTCAGATTTCTTCATGCAGAGTTAAACATTGATTGCTTCCATTTACATGGGCTAGCTGATTAAATATTTATAAACTGAAAGTTGGCTTATCAGCTCTATCTATTTGAGGCAGCACTTATACATAGAGGTGGTTGTGTCTCTTAACACAGTTATTTTATGATTCTTGTTTAAACATTTGTTTAAACATATCACGCCTTTTTTGTACCATAGTCATATATTCTTTGGTAGCAGATACCTGGGAATCAGGATTCAACCCTTACTGAAAGATGTAAAAATTCCTGACTGTTTAATGTTCTTCCCGGTTACTAAGCCAATTCTCCATTGCTTTCTATGGTGGATGGACTGTGGGGGTGTTTGTAAGCCTTTTATGTGAGACTCTTGAGCTATTGAGAGGGAGGAGAAGGAAGAGTATTTCAATAAATGTTTCAAACACTGATCTATATTTTTCTTTAATAATCTGGTGTTTGATTTGTAATGTAAAAAGTTGTGGTTTTTTAGTGTCAGAGAAAGCACTATGTTAAAACAGCCAAGTAGCAGTTTGAAAGCTTCAAATGGAGGATGATCCATTTGTTCAACTTCCAAAATAGTTCTGCTTTTGTGTTGCAAGAAATACCCTGTTAAGTTGGGCAGTTTAGTACCTTTTGTCTTCTCTGACAGTGGCAAAAGGAAGAGCTGTGAGTATGACCACATCTGCTCACTCATTCCTCTCATTCATGGTTTCTGTACTGGGGTTTTCAGAGGTACACACATCTGTCCCCTGTTCAGATGTGTTGGCAGATCTGTTGTCCATTAATTCATCCGTGTACTGTTTGAACAAGAAGACATCTGCCTCTGTTGTTTCATCTGGCAACTCTTTTTAGCAGTTTGCTGCTTGCTGTGTAAACTAATCTTGTCCCAGCTTTGTTAAGTGCCCCGAGTTCTGGTTTCACAGTTTGGTGGGAGCTCAGCTCCCATCATGGGTTCTGCATTTGTTGCTTTGGGTTTTTTCCAGAACTGCAGATGGAGCAAAGTAGCTCCTGTGTGGCTCTCAGAGCTTGTCTAACATTTGTGCTTTGCCTGGTGGCTTAAGTGGGCAGACGTTCTTGTTTGTTATTACCCTACCAAGGAGAGGGGGTTTATATTTGTTTGTGTATGTGTGTTTTCAGAGTCAAACATAAGACAAATATTAGTAACTTTTTACTTTGGGGAAGTGGAGAATGCTATGGAATCATTGTACTTTTTATGAGTTTTTTGTTAAAGTTGCTTCCAGGCAGTGTTGTAGTTCTGCAAATTAAAGTCCTCTTGACCTGTCCTTTATTGTTTCCTTCTCTTTTTATTGAATGTAGGCAGGAATCTTTCTTTCTAGCTAATGGGCCATTTTCTAAATTTATTAGTACTGAGTTTAATAAACTGTGTCCTCTATAAGTAGTCATGACCCTCTTATCCTACATTCAGTAAAGCTCTTTTAGAAACCCAGGTCTTACATATCAATAACTTTTGTGAAGTATTTTTCTGAGGGGGGAGAGCAGTCCTATATTAAAATTAAAGCCTCTCTTTATACTTCAAATTTACCTCAGTTAACTGTTATCTTTGGTGCCCTAAATGCTGGTACATAGGTGGAGAGTTTTATGAATTAAAGTTCTTTAAATTCTGTCAGGTCAGTTATGGCATAGTTCCATTTTTCTTCAAATCAAGATTCTCTGAGCTTAACATCAAGGAACAGCCGTGAAGCCTTCTTGATTTCCACATAGATTCTAATCTGAGTGATATCTAAGCAGTAGAAATAATCAACTCCTGCAAAAGAAGCTATTTGTACTCTTAGTTGACTTTCTTTTCCATGGACAACTAGGATTATAAGTGTTGAATACCTGCTAAATCTCTTGGGATTTTCAGGGGAAAAATAAATGTTTTACAGGCAATGTTCCCATGGTTTCAGCCCAAGTGTGTGTTTGCAGTAACCAAATTGTCACTTGTTGGGAACAGGCTAATTCAGCTCATGTTCATATCGCAAAGAACTGCAACATCCTTGTACCATTTGGGCCAAGGATGTTACACAGTGATTGGAGAGAGGAAATACTATAATTGCTCCTGTCACTGGAGTGAACTCAATGCACCTCTTGCCCTGAGAGTCTCTAGGGACCACAAGGAAGATGAACAGCTCCGAAAGGATCAGTTTGGCCACTAGGCCGCAAGACTGGCAGTGCTGCCTTAAAAACCACTGCAAAACCATCTTTTTTGAATGACACGTTGAATGCATGCAAGTCAAGAGTGTACAAGTTTCAGAGAGGGAAATATCCTACACTGTGAAAAATAGTATTGGTGGCACATCACAGTGGTATCAGATCCAGTTTATTATACTAGTAGAAAGGTTTAGGGAAGTGAGAGTTGTCTCGGGAGCAGACATGGAAGTTCAGTGGGGCTTTGTGTGTTTAATCAGTAAAGAAGCTGTGGAAATTCTAGGTCCATTATGTTCTTAAAACTATTCCATTTCCTGAATAGTAACTAACAATCTCCCTTGTAATTGAGATGGGATTTGTACTTACTCTGTGGAGAGCTTATGCATAAACTGAAGACAACCCTCTGCTGTACACAGTTTTGACAAAATGTGTTTGTACCCAAAGTGTTTTTCCTGTCGTTTGACAGAGCAAATACACATATTTTCAAGCAACATTTGCATATCATCTTGCAGAGTTGTTCTGAAATCAGTCCTGTGATCTCTAATAACTTTTGTCCCCTTATTTAGCTACCCTGTTTACAGTTTAGTCTGTTTTATTTTTCATTAATGTGATTACACAGTGCTCAAAGCAAACATGACCAGTTAATCACTGTTTCCCTTCTTTTGTTCTCCTCTCATAAATCTGGCACTGTGCTTGTGCTTACTTGCAGCAGTTTATTCTAGTTCTTTGATTTATCCAGTTGGTGCATTATCCTCCAATTTATCCAGGTGCCTCCCTGTTCTGTTTTGTTGCCTTTTAGGTGTACACGTAACTCTTTCAAAACAAACCTGAGCAGTTTTGGACTTGGAATGATTTTGTGATGTTGTTTTTCTGATGTATCAATAGAGACTTTTTTTCAGAATGGAGGAGAAGCACAATCCTTGATGACTGTGACCGTTTTATGATATAGAATGAATATAGTATTGTATGTTAGTAAATCAGCTCTTCCAGGTCTTATCTGTCTAGTTTAGCATGTGAGAGCTTCTTGCACCATCGATTTTTGTAGAACTGTGTAACAAAAATTACGTGGCTTTTTTCCTTATTTTTAAATGACAAAGTTGGAAGCTCAGATTAGCTGCATGCTGAAAAGTTCTGTACCTAAATCTTGTCTGGTTGGTTTCTGAATGAAATACAAGGCACTGCAGTAAAAAAGCTGTATGTAATCAATATAATTATGCAAGGTATGTAACTTTTGAAACACTTTGTACTGATGCAGCCTGGCTGTACGAATTGACAGTCCTTCTCATTGTCTTTCCAGGGTGCTGATAAGACTGTGAAAGGCCCAGATGGACTAACTGCATTTGAAGCCACTGACAACCAGGCAATCAAGACTCTTCTTCAGTGATGGATGGACTGATATCTTAAATGTCTTTCCTGTGGCCTCACACTGCTGCGTCTGTCACTCTTTGCATCTTCCAACTTCTTCAGCTAAATACTTTGGGGTGAGGGAAATTCTTTATGAGTCAGACTAGTTAGGGGCTTGTATCAAAGATAATCTGGTTGGAGAGGGTTGAAAACTATTATGAACATTGTCCCTCTAGGACTTCTTTCCAGTGCACAATCTCTTCCCGTTTCTAGTGAAAATGGAAGAACGAAGACAGACCATGCTGAATTTTTAGCTTGTAAGCCTCCTAGATTAGTACTAAGATTTTTCTAGTTGGATAGAAGTACTTCCTTTAGAAGGAAGTACTGTGCTATGTACCTGAAACTAATTGTGAAGGAGACAATAGTCCCATGCTCTTAGTGTCTGCCATAATCTGAAGTGTAGTAATGTAGGTGGCTGGGTTGCTCTTCTCTCTTCTCGCTCAGTGGGGAGCTTAAATTCTTCTTCTGCCTAAAGCTTCTGTTGCAATTTTGAGGACTTCTGATACTAGTTATTGGATCTGTTCTTTATATTGATTAATTGGATGTCACATTAATGTTTTCTGACTCTTGAGCAAACCAAGAAAGACCGATTGAGGCATGGTGGTGTTACACTCCATAATATCTGCCAAGGTACTTTTGGATGCTTGAATTTGAAGTCTTTCTATCCCATATTTGTTCCAGTCCAGGACAGAAATTTTAAGTAACTGCTTTTGAGAGAGAAGTCAAAATTTCACTGTAGTTTTTTTCTGAAAGGAATGTAAGATGAAATTTCTTTACTCACCACATCAGCATAAAATTCCTAGACGTGTGTGAAAGCTCCAGGTTGTTTGGTACACAGGGATAAT
Source organism: Rhabdornis inornatus (assembly GCA_013397075.1). Taxonomy (NCBI): domain Eukaryota; kingdom Metazoa; phylum Chordata; class Aves; order Passeriformes; family Rhabdornithidae; genus Rhabdornis; species Rhabdornis inornatus. The sequence goes on from VWZS01009425.1 coordinate 76,301, forward strand.
CAAGGCAAATGTGGAAAATGAACAGTAGTTATTTAGACATCCATGCTACATGAATATTTTTGCGAAACTTTTCTGGTAAACATGGAACATTTCTAAATTCAGATGTAGAAGCAGGAAGATGTACAAGCAGAAGTCTTAACTTGCTCTAACTACTACAGAATTTTGTAAATTGTGCGTATCTTCAAATCAGTGTTTCATTGTCGAATGGATGAACCTCTTAAATTCCATTAAGGCATAAGGCTTGTTCTGGAAGTTCCCAGTGTGAACATACCACATTAACCATTGACTTCTAGATCAGATTTAGCAGTAAGTACGACAGTCTTGATCATTCATGGGAAGGTATTTAATGATGTTGTAGGCACTCCTGTCACATCTTATGGTCCTCAGGAATGCCTGAGCTGCTTGCTTTCATCCTGAAAATTTTCATTAGACACCTGCTTCACCTAAAACTGAGTAACAGGTTCTATACCACAAACTATACATCTTCCTCTCTGTTGGAATACAGATTTCAAACTTCCTGGTAACCACAAAACACAATACAGAAAAACAAATGTATATAATGTGTCATGCTGAATTCTTAAACAAAAGCAGCTGATATTTTTTTGATATCACTGTTGAAATTGAGAGGATATATAGAAGTAGACTGGTGACTACCACTTGTATTTAATGGAGACTTAGTTTTACTTGAATAATGTTGCATTGTCCATGCAACCATGACATGCATATAAGGATTGAATGTCTCAGCTATGAAAAGCATTGCATGTAGACTGTAAAACAAGAGCAGGAACTGATTTACATCTACACATACCATAAGAAAAGCAATGGAGAAGACAATCAACTCTGGCCACAAACTGTACAGTGCAGTTACTCTATTTCTTGGAGATGGGTGGCAAGGAAGAACAGAAGGGTTGGAAATCAATGATAAAACAATTGGTGAACTGCTGATAAAAGAAAAAGAATATTTGGTGAACAGTGCTTTTAATAGCTATTTATAACAGGACTCTTCAATCTTATCTCTGATCAGTCTGGATTGTCATGTCATTGTAATATTGTGAACACCGACTATAGGTTTAACTCTTTATTCAGCTATGAAAGTTACAGTCTTCGGCATCAATTTGCCTCCATATTATACTATTAAATACTTAGCTATTCAAATACTAGTCTAGAAAACTGTAATCTGTTTTTATGTGGAGAACTTGATTATTCAAGTTTTTTGTGTTGATTAGTGTCAAGTTGTCTGGCCATAGTGGTTTTGTATTTTTGTTGGTTTGTTGTTTTTTTTTTTCTTCTGTATTCTTTCCTGCCCTTCCCTTTAAGTGAGCAAAGAAACATCATCTTTGTACTAACTCTTCTGGAGATTCACTGAGGCAATTTTGCCTCCCTTTTTCTACAATTATGGGGACACCTTATTTTTTTTTACTTCACCCTGGGGGGGGAAAAAAAGAAGCAAACAGACTTCAGTGAGTCAGGTGTTAATTTGGCTGTAAGATATATATCCAAGCTGCCTTTTGAGATAGTTAAAAAGATGGAATTTAATGTTTGGCTTATAAAGAAGAAATACTTTTCTGCTTTTTGCACTACATAACTGGTATTTAATCATCTTGTCCAGGATTTAAAAGAAAAAAAAGTAAAAATAAAAGCAAAAATAAAAGCTTATGCATTTATAATTGTCTAGAGACTGGGCTTGTTTATTTGTTTCTTTCTTGTTAGCTATTTTGTGGAAAAAATAATGGGTGGCTTCCTTTATCTTTGAGTAGGTCGTAACTAGATACAAATATCAAACTGTAAATTATTTTTCATTCTATAAACAGAATTTAAATACTTTGTCAGACTGGAATTGCATATACTTGGAATTCCACTCTGTTCTTAAACCTTTTCCTTTGAAATTTGTGCTGAATAAGTTATAAATTTAAGTATATTTTGGATTTTGTACCCTCTGCTCCCTTTTTCTTACAGGGAGCAAATAAGAAAAGGAGTAGAATAGTTAAATGGAACTGAACATAACATTTGTAGAAGAGGCTGGTAAGAATGGTGTGTCCTAGGTCAAGCAATTGCAGTGTTGCATGCAAAATTTCAAAATGAACTTGTCTTAATTATGTTTTGTAAATGGATAAACAATCATCTTTTTATGCAGTGACAGAAGAAAAATTAGTGCTCTGTGCATTTTGATATTTGACTTTCTTTTTTCACCATTGTTAACTGTTTTGACACAGTTGGGTTCATCATTATCATGGTTCATAGACACCAGAATGCTAAATGATACTGTATTTTTAAGTTTGTGTTGCAAGAATGAATGGAATAAACTTGAATTGTGCGATATGAGAATTTGGATTTTGATTTCCCTTTCTGCTCCTGTTTTTATTAACCTTGAGCTACAACTTCTTATTTGCCTGGAAGGCATCTAAGTTCCAGTTCACATGTACAGTGATTAAACTGTTTAGCTGCTTATAAGACTGAAATGTGGAATGGGAGCTGCTTTGAAAACTAAATATATAATGTTCTTTGTGGTTGTTTTGGGGGGTTTTAAAATACATCTATTTAAGGGGGATTTTGATAATTTTTGTGGTCTTGTAGTCTCCTTTTCCTGCTTAAATGGTAATGCATAAGGTTGAAAATCTTCTATTCATGTTAAATTCTAAGATACAATCTGTAGAGTGGAATGTTTCTCCTATTACCTGTGAAGACTGAAGCAATTTGCTCTCTCCTTCATCAAAGAAATTGAAAACAATTATTAACAGAAATGGCAGCTGAAGTATGAATAAAATTGTATAGAAATGTTTATTCATTATTCTTGTGACATCTTTACAGCAACTTTGTCAGAACTTCCTTTTTATAACATTTTATAACTTTGCTTGTCAGTAGAGATTTGAATTTAATTGCCTGAAGTGTTTGATATGATTTATTTTAAAATAGACACTTAAAAGTACAGGAAGATGTGTCAAAGTAGAAGAACTATAAATAAAAAAAAAAAATTCAAAATAAATTTAATTTTCCTGGTTTTCTCTGCTAAACTTTGAAAAGTTTACAGAACTTCTCTTGCTGTATGCACAACCTTTCAGTCAAATATTGGAGAGAATAGGTGTGTGTTCACTATAAATGCCAAAGCAGTTCAAATGGTGCCAGTGGCAGCTGATGTGTGTAGCCTTCAGTCCTTGTGTTCATATTACTGATTCTTTGTTTTGTGGGGTTTTTTGGTGTGGCTTCAGGGTTTTCTCAATGTGCAGTTTTTCTACAGGAGAAAATATTCTCTGTTCAAAATGCAGATTTCTTTCACTCTCATTCCTCAGTGACTGGCAAACCAAATTTATCTGTGCAGGTAAAGAGTCTCTAATATTTATCTATCTATGGCTGATCTTTTGAAAGAGAATGGTTTCCCAGCTCCATTCTAAAAGGATGTTGGCCCAAGAAAATAATTTTTTCAATTGAACCACTTGATTGTTTGTCTCCGTTTGGAGAAAACTGTGCTCTCAGTGCTCTCCTCAAAATATTTTTGACTCATGATCTAACATCTGGGAACAGCTTTCAACTCTTAAGCTATGCCATAAACTTCCTAGATGAGTGTTTGAAAAGCACTTGGTTACATGCAGTGCCTTCAGAGTCTTCAAACCCATAGAATTTTTGTCTGCTTGGGAGGTGGAGGAACTTTTTTTTCTTAGGATCAAAGCTCCTCTCTCCCCACCTTCGCAGTCAAAAGAGTGTTTTCAAATTTTAAACTTAGAAGTGTTGCATTTAAATACCATTTCTTGCTATTGTGATCTAATGTTTTGGAGAGCCTTCTTTTAAACAGAAATCCTGGAATCTCTTGAGTCTTCACTCTTCTTGGAGAGCACCTGAGTGCACCTCTCCATTCTCCCACGTCCTAAATGTCTCATGGTTCGGTGCACTGCAGGCTGCCACAGAACAGAGGATTCTTTTGTGCTTTTTGGTCCGTTCTTGTTTACTACATAATTTTGCAACACTTCAAAATTAAGAATAGAGGCTTTCATGCACTGAGGTTCATCTCATGGCCATTCCAGTTAAGAGGAAGGACAGTGTGCCAAAAGCACAACAGACTGCATGTCTCAATCCATTTATCAAAATTCATTACAGGAAAATTTATTTCAGTTGTCTCAAGCTGAACATAAATTTGAAGGGTCCAAAACCCAGCCTCAAAAATAGTTTCTTGGCCAATGAGCTCGAGTTTGGTGTATATATTAAATAATTCACCTCTGAAACGTCTTTCTGTGTGTTTCTTACTATTTTTCCTCGAATTGAAAGTATTTCCTCATTACATTTGGAAGAACATTCAGTTTGTTCAACTAAAACTTTTGTCTCAGAGTAAAATAAGATCTAGTTTGGATTAATGTTTTAACTCTTTTGTCTGAAAAGTATTTGGAGGTAGAAAGTCTTGAAAAGTATGTAACTCTTCATGGAAGTTAAATTATGCTTCCTCTTTCCTTTTGAAATGCACTTTTAATTAAGATTTGTAGTCTTTGAATTGAGTAGCAGCATCTTGTGACCATGTCCAGCCACCATTTTTTTTTTATTTTCTTTCTATTCTTATTTATTCTTTTATTATTTTCAGTGGAAAATCAACAGATCTGTTTGATTGACACAAAAGTTTGGTTGGTTGGTTGGTTATTGCCAGGTTCTCAGTGCAGCCACCAAACCAGATCTATGGCAAATAAATTTTGATTCTACATTCCAGAACTCTTTCCAAAAGTCTATTCTTGTCACTTACAAGCATTTTGGTGGGCTTTGTCTTGCAACACTACTTTTGGAGGATTTTTTTCATTGCACTTTTGCATGAGGCAATAATTTTACATTTTACAGTGGAAATTTTTCTTCTACAATATTTTGGCTCCCCCCAAAAAATTTAGCCTGTATTTGTGTGTATCTGTTATATAAGAACATTTGTGCTGAAGGATAACTCACATCTATCATCTATACTTTTGACAAATTGCTACAGAAAACTAGTGCAGCACCTCGTACCAATATCTACATGTAGATAAGTCTGGGACAGTTTTTGAGATACTGGTGAGCTGCTACTAGAACTGGGATCAATACAACAGCAGCAGATTTTTTTTTTTTTTTTTTTGTGACTATGCACAAACTTCTCTGTACTTTTAAATTTCTTTCCTTCTCTTTTGTTCGCTTAAGCTGTAAGCTGCTGGGAGGATGATCTCTAGGTCTTCATACACCTGAAAGGGTTTTTTAGTGCAATTTGCAGTCAATGTCATTAATGTTCTCAAGCACAGAAGAGCACGTTTAGAGAGAGATGAGACAGGTGGAGGAAGCACACGCAAATTTCTAGTGTCAGAGGCTTCAAGCATAAGAACAAGACCTAAAATTGTAACTTAATGAGATTGCTGAAGGTAGCTATGCATTTTAATATTTACAAAGCCATATTAAACAGTAACTTGAAAGAAAATAGACCTAGCCTACACCAATGAGGCTGCATAACCTGTACACTTAATAAGGAGGTGCTTCTGAGGCTGTGTTCTCACTGTAACAAGCTGAATATATATTGGCCATTCTTTCTTTAGGCTTTAAAAAAAACTTTAAAAAGTAACTGGCAGTTACTTAACAGTTGCTTTGGGGAAAAAATAATTCCCTTTTTACAAGAATTCCCTTTTTCCCAATTTACAAAGCTCAGAGGTTGAGATTGAATTTTTTTTTTTTTATTGGTAGAGGCGAGGTTGAGAGAGACGTACAGAGAGCGAAGTGTGCCATAAATTACTGCCCAAACCTCCCTGAGTGGTTTCAAAAGATTTTCTGTCAAAATCATTTATTTTCCAAAGCTGGCCTGTGACACCTCTTCCTATTCTCTCATCCTTACCTGCCCCTCCTGAATGCACAGCTTCCCAAAGCTGTGTTTTACTTCTGCTACAGATTTCCCTTTTTAATGGGTGCCTTGAAAGTAGGCAGAGAACTTTTAGTAGATGTTACTAGAAAAAACTCCCTCTAAGGCTATCTGTCATCTATAACAGGAAAGGAAGAATTAAAACCACAGGACGAAGGACTGAGGAGAAATTAAGTAAATGAAAGGTTTTCTCTATCTTATGTCCTTTCTACTACAGGCATATTCTTTAAATATAAATAGTAGTTTATATCTTTATATATATATTTTTTTAAAAGATCAGTTTTACTTCTTTTTTTCACATCAGGGGTGCTCAGAGTAGTTGCAGATTTGGAATACCATTATTTACTTTCTCCTTGTTTCTTTGGGATTTTTTGGGTGTTTTTCCTGAAAACTACTAGGAGACAAAGTAGTTGCAAGATACTGTAATGTCAGTGGTGTTACAGACATCCTTGGTGCTATCCTGAAGTAACGTGCATGTGACAGAAGTGGTTTAACTTGCCTGTTGTTTCAGTTCTTGAAGCCCTTTTGACTTCCCCTCTGCTAATTTATAGTGAAAGGTGTCCCTGCCCTTGGCAGGGGGTTGGAACTGGAAGATCTTAGAAGTCCATTCCAACTCAAGTTGTTCTATGGTAATGCGACAGGTTGGTAGGAATAATGTAAATTACTGCATTTTGTTTCAACCTTTGCAGCAAGATCATTTTCTGAAACCTGCAAGGTACTGAATTTATCATACTGAACTGCTCATAGTTAATACATCATACTGCTGGCAGAAATAGAAGACATCACGTATTAGTATCCTGCAGCTCTTTATGCTGTAATTGGCCTTGTGATTCCGAATGTTTGTTTAGTTGTGATATAGCACAGTTCAGAATACACCTGGGCAAGTGCACACCTCAAAGATTAGACATTTTTTGATAGAAGGATGACTCAGAAACAGACGTTTTTGAGTAAAGATCAGGATTTAAAAGACCATCTGCAGTGTAGAAGAGTAAAAAGACAAATGTAGGAGCCCAAGAGGAGCTAGACTTGGGCTTTGCAGGATTTTAAAATATTGCAGCAATGAACAAGGCATGCAAGTGAAGGATAAAACATAAGATCCCATAGCAACTGAATAGTTTTTCACAGACCAGTTTCTATTTCAGGCCGATTTCTTCACAGTTTCTATTAGAAATTAAATGCTTTTCAGTAACAATTATAAGACAAGTTTATATAAATCTGAACTGCAGACTAGGGGGTTGGAGGGCAGTACATGTTGAGGTAAGGCAAAGGAAGTATTGCATTCAGGTTTTGTGTTTGACAAATCAGTCTGTTTCCCTGAGCACCTGGTAATTTAATGAAGATGTTTTTCTGCATCTGTGAGATATAATTCATTAAAATTGTTGGCTTTTGTTATAAATATTTTGAGTTTAAGTGTTTGATAATGCTTGTGTGTCTTCATGCTGAACATGTTTTTTGTTGCCTTCCTGCTTCAAAATGATAGATGAAATGTGTTCTCTGTGAATTGGATTACTTTTTTTTTTTTTTTTTTTTTTTTTTTTATTTTTTTGGGTTCCTTGTTCCTCTGTCCTTTTGNTTTTCAGAAGATCTTAGGTGTCCCTTGCTCCTGAGCCATTTGGACTGTAAAATGCTGTTTTTCTTGCACTGGAGTTCAGCTGTGAAGCAGAGGCCTATGTCAATGCAGAGCTGCGTGCTGCACACACAAGCCTTTTCACTCTAGAGAACATCTGCGACACATTGTAGACCTCCAAATGCACTGGTGACTGGGAAAACCCATCAATAATTGCATGGCCATCTAGGCAGAAAGCTGTTACCTTTTAAAAAAAGGTTTCAACCAGATTGTTGTTCTTTTTATCTAGGGACAACATACCAAAGCGAGGAAACACTGATTTGAAAGAGCTTACGTGAGTTTGACCTGTCTGGTGAAAACTTCCTGCAGATAAAAAAGTGTATCCTACTGGAATCTCCCCCAAGGAAATTTTCAAACCTTTGCCAGGTAGTAGGTACATGTGCTAGGATGCACCCATGGATGGGTCACTTCTCAGTGATTTTCTGAGGAGTTGGAATGTTTGTTCAAAAGTTCTGTGTCCCACTGTTGAGAAGCCTATGGCCAAAACCCCCAGTGTAAAGCTTTGTCACTCTTGCCAGCAGTCCCATTAAGAAATCACTGTGGATGCACACTGAGATGGTAGCAAGTTTCTTTTTACGTTTTATTTAGTATAAGTGCAGCAGTGATAAAGGCACATATCTAGTCAGGGATTCAACTTTGTAAAGTAATTGACTAAGAGGAAATACAAACCTTGTCTTGCAGGGGCTTTGAACTTACATTTTTTGACAGGTTAATAGTAAGAAATGTCACTTTTTAATATGTTATCAGCAGTTGGGATTATTTTTCAGGGTTTCTTCTGTTATAATGAGGAATTAAGGTTTTTCCCTTGTATTCAAAAATTTATCTACCTAAAATGGTAGATGAATTCATTATTCTGTGTATTTTGGCTCTTTTAAAACTGGGAGTTATGTTGTGTATGTTCTTTGATTAAAATAAAATAATGCCTTGTTGCCTGAGGGAACCTTCTGTATGTGTAAACAGGCAGAGTAGCATCCAGCACAGAAGTAGATCTTTTTCCCTTTAATTACTGTTCTTTCATTTTAGGAAGAAAGAAAGAGGATAATTCATCTTACTCATGGACCATTGATCACCAGGTAATAAGAGGCAGGAATTTCCCTGATTCCTGGACTTTGATAAAATTTTTTGGTTAAAAATTGATCCTTTATATCTCTGGCAGGGTTAGTATAAGAATAAGAAGTGATGAAGTTTTTGTAGCAGCTGAATGCTACGTAAATGGATCACATCAGACATCATTGTTATCACAATTGGTACCTAACATATAAGAATTTCCTCTTGAGAACTGAAGAATTTAGGGCTATTTAATCCAAACATTTTCTTTGTAACGAGAAATTAAATGGTTGTACTTGGGTTTGAGAGGCAGCTGGTAAGAAATATGAAAAACTGGTATGAAAATAACCTTGATATTCTGCCACTTCCTTTCCAAATGTAAAACAAACAAATAACCTCCTACCCTCCCCTCTCAAAAAAAAGAAACCTTACTACAAAAAATGGAGAAAACAAAACAGAAAAAAAATGACAGCAACCAACCAACAAACAAAAACGACAGAAAAAACTGCTTTGTATTTCTGCCTGGGAAATTGCCACTTACTCCAGTTCTTACTGGTATTTTGATACCTGCACCAGTATTGGTAGTATCTTATAACTGGTTTCCCCAAGGCTGTGTGACTACATCAGAGAAATACGAGATACTCAGCTTTGCAGGTCCATGTGTTAGCAATCTGCTCTATTTTCCACCATGTCAGGAAGCAAATGTTTCTATGTGGTGTTGTTTTCATTGATATCCAGGCCAAGTGTCTACAGGAGGCCAGCTCTTCTCAAAAACTTTGATCTTTTCTACTTTTGTGAGATGTAGTGCTTCCCTCACTTGAGAAATACTAGGGAAAAATATTAGGGAGGGTGTTAAATAGTTTCAGTCTTTTAATCTGCAGCATTTAGCTCTTGAATAGATAAAGTTGAACTATGAGTGTTGTTCCTGCAACAAGTTATTTTTGCAGCAAAGGAATTCAGACTCATACAAGAAGTATGTAGAGAGAGGAAAAAAGATAATTTTGTTGATTTATGGCTCTCCAACATACAAATAAACTTAGCAAATCTGTGCCTCCCTCAGTTTCACAGTTATTTAGCAAGCCTCTCCTTGAAAAGATTTGGTTTGACCTTGCCAGTTATGATTTCCCTCTGGAAAGATATGATCAAAAGGAGGAAATGCTCATGAGTTCAAGCACGGTTAACCTGTGCAGTGCAGTTGCCCAGGATATTACCGCCAAGTCGAAGAACTCTGAATTTGTCCTGCTTGCATGTCAAGAAATAATACTTGGCTGGAAAATTAAATGTGGTTAAAAAGTGGAGCCAGTGGTGGGGAGGACTTTTTAATAAACACAAAACAAGAAGCTGAAGTGTGCAGGGTCATGTGAAATTCAGGTGGCTGTGCTGTCAAAGTAGCTGAGTCCAAACTCTTGCTCTCTTTTTATTATGAATTGATGAGTTTTGGAGGAAGTTGCATTGGAAGTTGATGCTACAGAAAATATCTCTAGTGTCAATACATAAGAGGGGCAAAGCAGGATATTTTTAGTGTTATTAAGGAAATCAGAAAATTATCAGGTAGCATAATAAAGAGGAAAATAATTCAGAGTGTGCATTGCAAAAATTCGTTAAAAAAATACAAACGGCAAAATGATTCTTGCAGCAAAGATGTCTTGGTGGCTGGGGCAAGAGAAAGAGTTTTAACCTGACAGGAAAGGAAAGCAATGAGTATCTGTTGCAATGCATTCATTAATAAATTTCAGGTTTACATATTCCAATAGTTTCTGTTGTAGCTGGCTTTGATTCATTATAGTAAGACAAAAGTTGATAAAGTTCAGGTGACTTTTTGTGCTGCAATAACTTGAGATATTAATTATAATAGTTTCAAGTGAATTAACTGCTTTTTCATTTAGCTTTTTTTCTTTTATTGTAGTTACAGTTTTAAATACATGAAAGCTGAAATAGTGAATGTTGCAGCTTTGAAGTTCTTTGGCTCAATATTTGCTTTCTAAATGGTGCTATTATTTAATCTTGAATGGTGAAACCACTATATTCTGCTGAGTTGAAAGAGCATTGTGAAATACAGTATTGCAAAATGCACAGGAAAGCAGTTGTAATGTTTCTTCCTGAAACAGGCAAGTACAACAGCCCTTCTAAAATGCAAAAGCGTATTTAAAATCGGCAGTATATAAGTGAACAATAATTACCAAGTGCTACTTTCCACAGGCTTTCTATGCTTTCAGACTCTTGTCTTCTTTTTGAGAATGACCACATTCTATTTATTTATCTACAGCTGACATGAAGTCGTGAAACTTTCTTCTGATTTGATTATACAAAAAAGTTTGCGAACCACTCACCCAAGCCAGTAATCCCAAATATAGAAATAACCAAGATAAATGTGTATTTCAATAAAATAAACAAGCACTAAACTCTTTCCATTCTGGAATACGGAATCCCAGTGGAGGTTAGGAAGTACAAATCTATCTGGCTGAAGGTGAGCTAATCCACTGTGACAAAGCTGTGGGTTCTCCTGTCCTAGAGGCACCTCCCTGCGTCCTACCTCGCAGTGACAGGAGTGCCTGTGTAGGGTGGCTGCAAATGACTTCATTTTTCACAGCTGTCACCTCTGGGATTGCTTTAAGCTCTGCTCAACACCTATTTTTTTGTCTATGGTCTTGCAGGCCTTGGTTGATGAGCTTCCACGAGACACACTGGAGGGAGAGGAAAATCTGTTTAAAGGGTAACATATTGGGGTCTGGTGTGAAGGATCCTTATGCAGCTGGTGTGAGGTACAATGATATGAACTGTCCTGGCTTCTACAAATCTGTTGCCGTCATTGCAGCAGTGGTGAGAGAGTTACAGGTACCCACAGAAAAACACAGTGGGCAGCCAGGAGAATACTGCTGTTCAGTGCTTGCCCCTGCTGAGAAAAATGATGTTCCAAATGATTAAGTGGCTGTCTCTGGATTCAGGAGAGCTGATTTCCTTGTTATTTTGTTTGATCTTCAGACAAATCATTTGTGCTGCAGTTTGATGAAACAGTTAAAATAACAAACGCTGCTGAAAAAGCAGAATTTCCACACACTTCATCGTGGTTTGAGCCCCAACCTCCCTTCCTGCGTTAGCGCTACTTCTCACCTGGTCCTGAGGAAAGCTGAAATAGCAGAAAATGGAGCCTAACAGTGACAGCAAAACTATGGTAACCCTGAGACAATATTTTAAGTGCTGTTAGGGAGACAAAGCAAATTTGTCTTTCTTAATTTACCATACTGACAAAAATTGTAGCTGTCTGTGGATTCATCACGTCTGGCACATTCCCCAGGTCTTTGTTAGGTCTTTCCATAGTTTCTTGTAATCCGTAGTGGCCACAAGAATCTAGAATAATCAAGGGGACATAGTCACCTTGCTGTCCACCTTCCTTTTCAACTCATTAATTCATGGGTTCAGTGTCCTCAGTCCAGTCCTGAGGCTGGTCCCTAGGTCACTCCAGTATTAACCTCTGTCAACAGTGAGAAATGGCTACTGATATCCAATTCATTCTGTCTCCACTTCTAAACTCTGCCACGACTTTTATCCATGCTGATTGCCAGATTTCTTCAATAGCTTCTTGTGAAGGAAAACTTTTTTTTTTTTGTCCAAAGTCTTTGGAAAACTTAAGTATTTTCTGCCTAGAAGTTTCTCTATTTAAAATCAATTGGCTACCAGGGGTGAGGGGCAATAGAAAAGAAATGATCTGGACAATTATTTTACAAAGCATATTTCCTTAACAATCAGTAATTACCCTGCAACTTTACAGTCCTTGGGGGCTGTGGACTCTGACTTCAAAGGAAGCAAGAATGTGAGCATCCCAAACATGTAAATTGTCAGGCAATTCAAAATTCTTGTTTTTCCCAAAGTCCTTGTGAAGCCTCCTACTCTAAACTGCTCTTTACGAGGGTGAGCATATGCTTTGGGGAGTAATCGATTCCCTGCCCCTGCCTCTTGTAGCGAACAACAAATTACCAGTGGCTGTTAAGGCAACTTCAGTGCATGACTTCACCTAAACTGAGTTTGGATAGATCATTAATACTGCAGGCCCTGGAATGGAGTGAACTTGTATCTCTGCAATATGTTCCTGAAATGCATTGCATCTGAAAATTCAAGGTTTCCAGCAGGCTAACACTTTGAACAGCCTGTGACAAGCCATCAGACTGTCCTGTGTTTCAATTACTTATCATCAGTCTGTGAATACACTAGACAATCCTTTGGAATTTGAAGAAATACTCTGAATGGAAATGTATGAACTTTGCTAGAGTTCCCCACTACAGTGATAGCATGGGCATGAAAAAATTAGTAATGCCTGGTTCTTATGCACCATTTGCATGTGGGAGGTTTGACAGAGGAAGCAGACACTTGGAGATAAAAGCACCATGGTCAAGGACAGAAATAGAAAGAAAATTCAGAGTCTCCAGATTCTCAGTCAAGTTCCTCTGGGGCTTGCTGCTACTAAATCTATTTAGGGCCTTATAGTGGTGTCCAGAAGTCCAGGCCAAATACTGGTGTCTCTCTTCTATGATACAATGCACACAGGTAAACAGCTTAGAGCAAGCTAATGTTTGACATCAGCTGCCACTTCAAATGTTTCTGAGAGATCAAAAGTCCTCAGTTTCAGTAGGATAAACTCTGAATGCTCTTCACACAGAGGAAAGCAGCAAGAATGATCAAAGGTCCTGGAAACATGCAATAACAGGCCTTCTGATATGTAAAACACTCTTGCAAAGAGGAAGGGAAGCTGTCTTTTCTCCATGACCATGGCAGATGAGATAAAAACGAGTATAAACTACAGTGAGGAAAGTGGTATCAAGAAATAGTGAATTTCTGAAACATTTCTGAGGAAGCCTATGGAGTCTCCATTGCTAAATGGTTTTAAAAACAGATATGAGGGAATTTTTTTTTAAGGAGTTACTCAAGAAAACCTTTGCAACAATATGCTTTTTCCAAACTCTTCCTAGGCCAGCAATTTTGTGAAGTTTCATCTTCTTGAGGGGTATATATATATTTAATGCAGCTAAATATACTTTTTAAAAAAGCGTTAAAATACATGCCTGACAAAAAATGCATACAAGGAATGCATATTTATGCAATTTATATGGATTATCATGTTTTAAAGTCATATAAGTTCAGCTGCCTTTCTGGGCTTTTTTAAGGTTGATTTTGGATTTGGTATCCTCTGAAACTGAGTAATTCAGTGTACTTTATAGATACTTTCGATGTTTTCAGATATTGTGCTTGTTGAAGGCAACCTCTGTGTAGACCTTATGGAAAAAGAAAATTGGAATTTTAAATTGGAAAATTTTAATAAATTAAAAAATAAATTTTAAATTTGGAAAAAGAAAATTGGCTTGGAATTTTAAAAAGAAAATTATAAATCTTGAGGATGGGGTTGTTTTTTTACTTCTTTCTTCCAAGTTTACATCCCCTGCAGCTGTTTGTATTGATTCTAACACTGACTACTCTGCAGAATCCTACTGAGTCGCTGTGACAGCTCAGTCTATGAAAAACAGATTGCAAACCACCTGAAAAATATTTCAAAAATGGCTCTGCGAGCCATGCTGGATGTTGAACAGTGTTAAAAACACAAAGCTGTTCAATTGATCAAAGTTCAGTTCTGATGCCTTACATAGGCATAGGATATATGCTGGTGTCATTAATTAATTTCAAAGTGTAATACTTTATTTGTGTGTCTGTCTGTGTTCCCACTGCCTGTATTAGTAGTCTAGTGTGAAAACAGCTTCTAGCAGTAAAGTTTATTTCTATTCCCACTCAGATATGATGTCTGCTATTGCTGGCCTCTCTTCACTCATGCCATACTTAGCTGCACCCACAGTGCTAAGGTTGTGCTTCTCTAGTTTAACAGGTCTACAAGTCTAGACAAGATTTTTTTCTTTTTTTTAATAGGTTTTAGTTTCCTTTATGATGTATTATTGCTGATTTATGGATCTTTACTTCCAGGAAAATGGGATTTATAAAAAACAAACCGTATGTCAACTTCCTTTGGAGATTTCCCACATTCATTTTAGTTAATTGAAATTATAAAAATTCTGCAGCTTCTCCAGCAGAGATTTCTCTGCAGAGTACTACTTCTGGCCATGCTTCACAGCTCGATATTACTTCAGCAGATACAAATAAGATATATCAAAAAATGTGTGTTAAAAGGCCCCATTAATTTGAAATAACATGGCCTGGGGTATTGTTTTACCCTTTATTGAACACATTAGGGGTTGTAAAAAACTTTTTTTTTTCTGTTATGAGACTATTATTCCCTGAGTTTTAAAAAATATTTCAGGATAATTTATCTTCTGTTACTCATTTGTGCTTAAGTTACAAATCTGATGTTATTATTGTCTTTTTATTACTAATAAATGATGTTCAAATGAAAGGAAAGCCATGGTCTGCATGCAGGCTTTGAGCTTTTAAAGTGTGTGACTAGATGACAATTTTAGCTGCAGGCCACATCTATGATACCAGGACCAGTAGTGTGCTATGCTAGAAAAATGCTTCAGGAGTGAACAGAGCTGCAGTAGGAAAACCATGCTTTTAATCAGTCCAGACATCACCCTGAGCAAAAAAACCCACACAAAACCAGCAAAAGGTCTGGTAGGGCAAGATCTGCTTCATTAGCTTCAGTGGCCAAATATGTCCACACAGATCCCTCTTGGTTGCAAAATTGCACCTGCATGGGTTGTAGTTTAAACTTTCTCATGGAGGTTGGAATTGATCTCCTAAGGTTTCTTAGAACTATGCCATAATTCAGATTATATGTTGCGTTTTGCCTGAGCGTTAATATTTCATTCAGTTATAATTTGAATTCATACATACAGAAAAGAAATCTTTCCAAAGATTCTTCCTTGTTGTTTTTCTGAAACTGTAGGATATTGGTGTACTTTAAGTTTTCAAGTCAAGTGCAGGCTAAAATCAGATATTTAAAGAACAATCTTACTAAAGCTGGCAAGCAATCCTTTGTAAATGGACTGGCATGTTGCAAGTCTCAGTGAGTCAAACACATGCTTCCAGTTTTGATCTAGGTTGTCCATTTTACAGGTGAAGCAACCCTAGCAATGACTTTAAATAGCACTTTTCAACTGCACATGGGCAGTTTTAGTAGCTCAGCCATTGAATGGGGCTTTGGCAAAGCACAGGGGCCTGACTGGCAGCAGCCCCCTGCCTCATCCCTGGGGGTTGTACAATTTCTTCCAAAAGGTCTTGTGCCAGGTCAGCACTGGTACCAACATGGGCAGTGTTGTGGTGGGGGTCTGTGCGCCTCTCTGACCAGGCAGAAGTGGGTAAGGCCTTCTTCAGGTAACTGGGAGAAGCCTCATGATGGAAGGCCTAGTCCTTCCAGCAGGCTTCAACAACCCCAGGGTCTACAGGAAACATATTTGTGGCAATATAAAAACCTGAAAACCAACACAACTTGCAAATAAATATAACCTCAAAGGACTCCAAGACACAAAAGCATATCAACCATCAAAGTGGCTTCCTTGAGCCAGTCCTACATTGTTAGGGAGAAAACAATGAGCTGTAAATAATCAGAAAGGTGATTTCAACTGTACTTGCAATGAAGTATCAGTTAATTCTAAATCGTATTGTGCTACAAACAAATCCATGCTTTTTCTTCTCTACTTACTAGCTTTGTATTAAGTTACAAGAGACAAATACAAATAATTACAACTCTAAGAATATCTGGAAGTGGGATGAAGCTTTGACTCTGGAAGGCTTTTAACTGCACCTAATTTTAAGGATCTTCTCACCTGCTTGTCAGCTGATAATGCATGAAACACTTGTTTCAACACCTAACAGCATCGCTACTATAACATATTCCTTTCTAGAAGAATGGTCTGCTGTGCTCTACTTACCTGTGACAACTGTAATCTCTTGATGTGATAAAATGTAGGATTTTCGTGTACACATTCCATGCCACACATGGCTTGATCTGAATCATCAGCGAATCATCAGCGAATCATCTCAATCATCATAGTCCTCATAACTCTCTAGCTCTCTAGTGTCATTCTAGTACAGATTTTGTCATTCTGAGGCTGACAAATGAGATAAGGATCAATCATCAGAGAAAGGGCCAAAAAAAGGAATGAAAAAGAGAAAAATGGGAAACCCTTTTCCCACAACCTGGGAAAAATGGTTATGAGAGTCTAGATATACACACAGAGCCTTGAGTGAGCTAAGAGCATTTTGGTCTTCAACAAAAATGTGTAAGTCTGTGATTGATCTGGATAAGAAAATGTTTCTTTCCAGTTTTCTTGGTTTGGCTTCTCAATGACTTATTTCATCATTTATTGAACTGATCCATATGGCCTCATAATGAATAGTTAATGCTATTAAATTAAATGTCTTCAGGCTCTGAAGCTCTGTTTCAGCTATTATGAGATTTGCCCTTTTCATTTTTAGAGAGTTCTCTTAAAAATACACATAGAAAAGTTCAAAGGTACTGCAGGCACCTTTTTTATCCCAGGTTTTTTCTTCCTGTTGCCTTGGACACTTTTAGTTTGCCTTTGCAGAAGACCTCTGTGGGGGCACTAGAACACATCAGATACACTGAAACTGAAAAAGGGACCTCCATACCTCAACGATAGAAAAGCTCACTTGGTTAATAGGCTTCAGGGAAAGATAAACTTTCCTGCTAAAATGGATATTTTTTATATAACTAAGATAAAAAGAAACAAGTGGGGAGGAGGGGAGGACTAGAGGAAACCTTAGAAAACCTCAGAAAACCTCACAGCTTTAGGATTTCTTGCTTTTAAAAAGGTGCAATATTGAAAAATTGTGTTGGTTTTGTTATTTATTTCCCTATTAGGGAATTAATTATTAAGTTATTTTTTTTAAAATTCTGTAGATGAAAGAATTCTTGGTTACTTCCCAAAATGTCTGAGTGCTCTCATACCCAACATTAGCAAAATAAGGAAAACAAAAGCTGGCTTCAAGATCTTACTTTATTTCTACAAGTCTGTTACACAACAGACGTGAAAAAAAAAACAAAACGTGTGGGCTCTGTCAATAACTTTCAGAATTGCAGAACCACAGAATACTCTGAGTTGGAAGGGACACACAAGGATCATCGAAAATCCAATGCCGGCCCTGCACAGGACAGCCACAAGAATCACACCATGTGATATCCCATTTAAAGCAACTCATGTTTTGATCTGGAGAGGATTTTGTATTATTTGCAGCACCATGTATTCTATGCAGGGTGAATCCTGGGTTGCCTTTTCATGAAGTTTCACTACTGCCGTGTTTGGGGTAGAATATCTGACAATGAGCAAGCCTTATTAGGAACCAATAAGAATGGTTAAAAAGTCAGATTCCAGTTCCAAAAATGGAATCTGACTTTAATCTTCATCTGAATTTAGTGAGAACAGTGTTGCATGCTAAGTTTGGTTTCCAAGTACTTTTGGTGTGGTTTATTTTGTCTATATTTCAGCACTCCTTATTTCAGCCAATTCTAGCAATTAGCAGCAGTGGAGCAAAAAACAA
Organism: Rhabdornis inornatus; assembly: GCA_013397075.1. Classification (NCBI taxonomy): domain Eukaryota; kingdom Metazoa; phylum Chordata; class Aves; order Passeriformes; family Rhabdornithidae; genus Rhabdornis; species Rhabdornis inornatus. The sequence goes on from VWZS01009425.1 coordinate 94,315, forward strand.
TATTTTAAAAGTAACCAGTTTAATTTTGCTGTCTCCTTGTTTTGCACTTTGGATTAGTGGATCAAATTCCCTTGGAGGGCAGCCATTGTCATCAGCTGCAATATTAAATATTTGAGAATTACTTAAAAGCCAGTTTCAAACCATTATGCCATACCTGACTGCTCTTATCTGTGAGTCACACCTAAGAGCTTTGGGATACATCACAAAAGACTGAAATGGATAGAGACAGAGATTTTGATGATGAAACCTCAAAATAGCCATCTTTAGGGCTCCAGTAATTCTGCTTCTTCTCCTGCTCCAGGCTGTCTGGTCCTACTCCCTTTTTGGTGCTTGTATGACAGGTTGAGGAGTAGACTGTAAAACTGCTGAGCATCTGAGCCTGTGAAAACTCCTGACTTTTTGAGGATGATGCCAAGCAACTCTGCTGGCTCCTGATGGCCAGCACCAGGGTTGTTGCAAAGGAGTCGGTTGTGCTATGTGACTCTGGGTGACACCTCCAAAGCAGATCATGTGAAGCCTCTGTGCAGGTGCACAATGAATTATTCAAGTGCTGTTATTAAAGTGGTGACAAGCTAAGTATGGGTTAGAAACAGTACTTGGATTCATCAAATAGGCATCACATTTAGATACTCAATCAGAGGCCCTAAACATAGTGTTAAAGAACATTGTCAAATCACTCAAAAATTAGGAAAGAGAAAGTGCAACTTGGATTAAGCTTCCCATTGCATTAATTTGAAGTGTTGCTTAAAATTATGGGCCTGGAGCACTAACTAACATCTCTCTAACACAAAGTCCTATATTAGGTCATACAACCACAGACACATGATTTAGTTCAGGGCTGGTGTTTTTTGCCCCTTTTTTTTAAACTTATTTTATTTTGAAACAAACTCTTATTTGCAAAGAAGAAAGGCCTCATCTTAGGAAAGGCCTTCCCTTGGGCAGTACTTTTGAGTAGCACGATTTATTTCTCTGGGGAGGTTTCAGGTGAATGAAGAACTTTTCAAAGACACAGACCCTCAGGCAGCAGCTGCTTTTTGGTCACACTCCAGTGTAACACTTTCCATGGCTCTGTGGGTGACAGGAGGTGTGATACTCCAGGTGAATATGTGATGGCAAGGGACAGAAAGAAGGTGCTTTGCTGTGCATTTTGTATTTGATGTTTGGAAGGTCTGTGGCTGGGGCTAATACACTGTCTGCTGGAGAACTGAGAGACCAGGGAAGTGAATCTCATTATAGACCTAACCTGCAGATGAATACAAACCTTATCTTTCATTAAAAATGACATCTGTGAAATGCAGCTTGGCTTCCTAAGAGAAGGAACACTCCAGCTCAATACTAATTCAGCAGCTCCATCCTGTCCTGTGACAGAGTGATCAATTGCTTGTTCTTCTTCTCCTATTGATGTAGCACATCTTCCTCGAGCAGGGAAGCACTTTAATCTAATGCGTGAATTTAATTTCCCCATTATTCTTCCTGCACTGTAGAATATGTGTCTGAGCTATGGGAAAGAAATGTAAATTTTTCCAGAAGGCTGTGGCTGGGAGGAGTGATTGAGAAACAGAGAGCTGTAAAGTGCTCGTAGCAGTAATTGCTTCATGTCCTGTTCAAGCTATTCTTTATGATCTTCTGTGACATGTAAGAATTATTTCCATGCTGTGAAGTCAGGGGCTCCATGCAACATATAAACGCCTCCTTCTCTTGATTCAGAATCGACCTCTGGTGGTGCTGCAATATTTTATGCACTGTCTGGAATTAGTGGGGATTATATCAACCTATGACTACCCCTTTTCCTGCAGGATAGGTGGTTTCTCCCTAATATAGATTTGGAAGATTATGAGTCTCATTCGCTTGTTACTTTTTCTCCATTAAATTTTGATTTTTTTTTTTTTTAAGAGAATGCCAAACAAGAATTTCGTTTCCATGTAAATAAATAAATCAAAAAAAACCCCAAACAACTAAACATGATCTTGCTAGATATGACTGTTTACAGGAAAGAGGAAAAATATAGATCAGTTAAAAAGCATAGAAAGGCACAGTTCTACAGGTTCTTTTCTGAAGACCAGGGAGAGCTGCTTCTAAACTTGTTTCAGTATTACTCACTGGAGTTTGCAGAGGCTTGCAGAGGGCAGCTTGACTTTCTGAAAGCCTGTCAAAATTGTCTAACATAGGGGAGTGGTGCCCTTTAAGAGCAAAAAAACGTGTCCTCAGCCTTAGAATCGAAGCATGCAGGTGGGGTTTCCTTTGTGGCCACTTATCTCGTTTTCTTGATCTAAAAATAACAAGTGACAGCAGATTTTGTTGTAGTTGCCAGCTTATTCTCAAGTTCAGTTAATTTGCTTCTGCTTCTGAAGTGATGAGACACCTTGAACTGGATCACCTGACATCTGTCTTGCAAACACATTCTCCCTCAGGGGTGGAAAGCTAGGCAGAAACTGAAAATAAGGGTTAATTACGAAAGAAAGGATAATTACCTGCTTTTACTTTTTTTTTTCTTTTCTTTTTTTTTTTTTCTTTTGTGTTGCAACCTTCGCTGACCTTTCGTTACTGTTAGTTCATTTCCCATTCTGCACTGGTACCTCTGTGCATTTGAAATGGCTTTGCGCATTGCTTCTCTGCTTAAATAAAACCCTGGGGATTCTTCAGCCTTTAATGAGAATTACAAAAGCCTCTGCATATTGTGCAATTACCTCTCCCTTTGTTTTCCTACAAAATGGATTCAGCAGCTCCCCGGTGAGACACCAGAATCACCACGTCAATATCACAACATCTCTCTGCGGAGTCATGTTGGATTTGTAGCATTCTGATTCGAGGTTATGTGTTTTTAGGTGCAAACCACTTCGAAATGAGCTGTTTGCACCGGCACCTTCAGGGCATGTGAACAGTGAGTCAGTTGTTCGTTCCTGTCCTGGATGCAGGGTCTGTCACAGGCATTAAAACAGTTGCTGTTTAGGGTGAGAGGTTTTAGAAGAGTTTGCTTTTCCAGCACCCTGCCCACTTCTGCTGCTTCTCAGAGTCCTTTCACATGAGACTTCCTCTACTGCTCCAGTAGCTTTACATGGAAACAAATTTTATTTCTCTTCCAGCTTGGCTTTAAGCATTGGAGCCCTAGCAGTGACATCCTTATTTTCAACACATTTCAGCATATGCATCTTCACTATGCTTTTCGTGACATACATACAGTGTGTAGACAGTGAACCTCTTCTAAGAAAAAAGAAAGCATAGATAGATCTTAAAAAACACAGGCCATTCTGAAAAATTTCCTAGGTCAATGATATGACATTGATTTAATGGTGTTTTGAAGGTTAAGTGTTCCAATTAAAGTCTATATCCAGTTCTGAATCATCTGACTTGCACTAGAAGTCAGAAATGTGTCTCAGTTTGCATACCAGAAAAAGATATCAAAAGTACTATTTTTGAAGTCTCTGGTCCTGTTTGTGCAATCTGCCAGAGTAGATTGTGCTCTTCTGATAAGAGGCAGGTGAAACCAAACAACCAGTACAAGAGAGAATAGCAACACCCAGAATCTGGTGAAAGAACAGTTTGCACAAAGCATGCTTTGTCCCTCAGATCTCCATCACTAAGCCACAGCTCTGCAGGGAGATCAGAACAAGCTTGGAAATTGCCACATCCATAGCAGTGCTTCAGAATAAAACCACAGACTAAATGAAAACACCTCACCTCCCATTTCTCTTTGAAACTGATAAGCCAAGTATCATAACAATACTTTCTCTTAGGAGGGTTGTAGTCCACCCTCTTAGCAGGATTGTGCTCTGCCCCTTCTCCGCTCATATGGAAACATTAGCTCTGTCTCTGATGAGAAATTTGTGTGTAGCAGATCTTATTTTTTTTTTTTTACTTTCTTAGTGCACTCAGTTGATTTTGGAAAACATTTTACCCATCCCTTCAAACCATAACTTTCAGAAAAGATAAGCAGTAACTGATGACATTGCAGTGTTTGTTGCTGATGAACCAAGTAAAGAGGTTTGGGTTGTGTGTACTTCTGGATGGTATGATGCTCTCTTTTCTTTGCAAGAGATAATAAAAGGAGCTTGAGCAAGCTGGTAGCTGGATCAGGCCTCATATTTGGCTCACTCACCTCTCCTCCTTTTGCCTCAGTTACCTCATTTGTAAACTTGGAGTAATGATGCTGACCTCATTACAGTGCCTCGAAAAGAAATACAGAGAGCTACTGAGCTCACCAAAGCCCATGCAAGAAATGTGGACACCTACTTCAGAGGTCTGCTCTGAGAGCATCAAAAAGCTGATTTTTTGTACTCCAGTTTTCTGGGCCTAGATCTGCATGTCCTCAGTAGATCATGGTACCTTGTTCACATCAGTTACTGTTTATCTGCTTGTCCATTCTTCTTCCTCCCTTCCTTGCTAAGAACTCATGAAGATGAAACACTATTCACTTATTCCTAAACATATTTTCTCCTCTGCTTTGGTACTAACAGCTTCAGAGGATCCTCAGCCCCAGCAACATCCCACTGGATGCTGCTGGACTTGCTGCTGCTGCAGCTAAAGGGTACCAGAACATTCAATGCAACACGTGCACTGATGGGTTATAGCAGCTCCTGGGGGCTCATCTGAAGGCAGAGGGACCATGACTGTTGTCAGACACAGTGCACAAGCACCTCAAAGTTTACAGCTTAATCAGACAAACAAGACCCATGATAAAAGAAAAGGCAACAGACATCTCCAGCTAGCAGACAACACAAAACAAAATAAAGTGATTTGCCAAGGACAGGGCTGGGCCTTTTCTTGCTGTACCTCTTTGGTGAGAGCTGGGTATGTACAGACAGAAGGCAATGTACCCAATGGATGAACAGACACTTTGGATTTTGAAGTGGTTTTACTCCTTTTCCCACCCCTCCCTTTTGGTCTCTTTGCCTTCATTCTTTTCTCTTTTATTTTTTTTTCAGGCCTGCTCCACACTGTCCCTGGTGTTCTCTGTCTGTCTCTCCAGCCAGGTCACCAGGTGAAGTCTGTCACATCAGTCAGCCCTCGCTTCCCTCACAGAAGTGCTTGCAGGTAGTTGGTGCCAATTCCTCTTTTCTCCAATAATAATGGGTTCCCTGGGACACACTCTGCCTTAGCTGTAATTCTGGCCTCGAACAGAATAATTTGACCGTGCTAGTAGCTGGAAACAACAGCTACTTGGTCAGGTCTTTCTGCCTCCTCCCTGTGCCTGTTTACAATTCCATCTGCTCTCCCCTGCCTTGCCTTGCAGTCAGTTGATCATTCCCTCAGCTTCCCAGCTCTGGGTCCCAGGGGCTGCATAGTTATGGGGAGAGAAACAGCCCCAGACTAGGGAGATCCAGCCTAGGGGTTTGGACAGTGGTACTGAGTAATTCATCAACAGCAGCATCCCTGTAGAAAACAAGTCATCAGCAATATGAGAGGTGTGTGACCTTCCCCTCTGAACTGCAGAGCAGCGTAGGGCTCAGCTCCAAATCCTAATGGCTTCGTATAGGGCTCCTTGTTCTCCGCCTGTGCTCTGAAGTACAAGAGGAAATCTGCTTCCACAGGAAAACACTTCCAGCAAGGTCCATAGGGGTGTTTGCACAGCCCCACAGAGTATCCGTGTAACTCCTTCAGCAGTTTAGAGCTACTGAAGGTTTCTATCAGAAAGACTCTACCCTGGAAACCTCGCGTGTGCACAAGCTGCAGCTGGTGCGCTCTCGTGGTGTTGTGCAGTTATTGCCTGTCCTTGCTGTGGCCAGACGCTCTGTGCTGCTGCAGCACTGGGAACCACAGTACTCATGGCTGTGAACCATGTCTCTGAGCCAGCATCTGAATCACAGCTGTCCAGGTTTCCGTTTTAGTCACAAAAGAAAAAACTAATTTTGTTAAAACTTTGCTCCTGCAAAGGGTGGGGGGGGGAAGAGCTTGGTCCTGTGCTTATCCCAGAAGGGCATTTCTCAGGATACTGCTGCTGATAAACTCCCACAACTGCTCTCTTGCCCCATGCATCTCCTCTCCTATAAATCCTAGACTTTTGTGTCAGTCCCCCAGCCCAATGCAACGTAAGGTATGTGTGGCACAGATGTCCAGTACATGGGTTTCCTGTAACGTCTGAGTCCTGTGCTTTAAAGGGTACACTGGCTTTCCATTCTATACCACTCGATATTTAAAGTATCTCAATTGATTCCCCAAACCTTAACTCAACTAAATTTTTGCTCTTATTGATTTGCCCTGCTTCAATGACCCAAATCAGTCTTGTTAGCTAGGAGAAAGAACTTTTTTTTTCCCCTTCAATTTTCAAAGAGAGAGTTGTGTGGGCCTGCAAGACTTCAAAGCCTGTGATCTGTGGTCCAAGAGCTAAAAACAGTCACAAACTTCACCACCAGATGGATGAAAACTTAAGGCTCATCTTGCTCCTCTTTCTCCTTCAGCAGTACAAAAAAAAAAAGACTTGCATTTAAAATGATCTATTGGTTGGAATTTTTCTCTGCCTGTAACTGGGAAGAAGCTAAGAAACCATGGCAAGATCACAGATTTAGACTAGCTCCAGGATTGACAGTCCTGAGGAGTGTTTGCATAACCAAGTGAGATATCACTCAAAAATGTGTAAATAAGTTTCCCATGGGGAGCTCTCAGACTCTGCCTCAGAGGAAGAGTTTTGCTTAAATAAGCACAAAACAGCTTTGTTGTTGCAACTTTGGGGAGCCTTCAGGCTGCTAGTCCCAAAAGCTGTGCAAGTCCTGGCCAGGCTCACTGAAGAGCAAGCAAATGTGTTCAGCTACAGGCACTGCCTTCTCCAGTCCTGCCAGTGCTCCTCTCCCAGCTCTGCTGCTGCCCTTTGCTAATAATAGATGACTTGTATTTTTTTCAGGGAAGGAACATAACATATGTGGGTTGTACACAGTGAAAGTGATTCTGAAATGCACTTTTTGTGGGGCTATATTAAAATTATTCCGCTTTTGGCTTGCTTTGAAATTAGTGCAGTCATGCTATGACAGTTGTGGATCCTTTTCTTACCAAAAATACAGTGTGAGTTGTTCCTGAAAATTATGGCAATTCTTGCTTCTCTGGAGCAGCCTCCTTCCTGATACAGAACACTGGGATTGTTTTGCCAATATTTTTTGACAACTCTTCCACCTATCCCCAGTATCTGGTTTATTTATCTTTAAACCAGAGATTCTGGGATCATCTGTGCCACCATAAATAACTAATCTAAAGCATGGAACATAAAATTTTAGACATATTATTATCAGAATAAATTACTTTCAGAATATTTTAGAAGAAAATACAGCTTGAGAGATCCAGAGAAAATAGTCACAAAATAGAATGAAAAGGAGGAGGAGGTGTAGGCATAACAGCAGAAAAGGCACAACCAGGAGAAAGGGAACAGAAACTGGATGAAACCAAGGTATAAAACCTCATAAATCTCTTTATTTTAAGGTACAAAAAATACCAAGCCCTAAAATATGATCTTTTCCTGGCAATGACCACACTGTTAAGAAGTTTGCCTTTTGGAGCAAAAAGGGTGGGTGTGCTCAGGGGCATTTTTCCAGTCTTCTGCTTGAGACCTCTTTTCTCCTGTGCCTGTTTCAAGCAAGTGCTATTGCAAGCCACACATGGGCACACACACAAAAAACACTTAAGAAAACAGAAGTAGGCTTTAATTGAGACAGCAAAAACAAAGCAAGTTTTGCATGCAAATAGCCTTCTCTGGAATCTGACTGTCTTTCAACACGTCAGCACGGTTGTGTATCTCTCTGAGTTCCTGTGACAAGAGCTGAGAATGGATGGTTGGCTGTTTTACTGCAGTTTTTGAAAGCAGTTTTCAGAGACTAAGACTATTTTCAAAAGCCAGTTTGTAGAGTCTACTTTCAGAAGGTGCTTGACATTAGCAAGTGACTTTTGCTACTCTGATACTTACTTCAAAGATGACAGAGGTTAAAGGAAAATCAGTCATAAAGGAGAACTGAGTTTGGTTTCTTGTCATATTGTGCTCATCTAGGGAAGAGTTTTTCAGAGGTTTGTCAGACCCAGCTTCATAGCATGCATTCCAACAGTGAGAGAAGGCTGTGATCAAGGGAATAAACATACTCCTGAGTACAATATATCTCCACTGGCTTGGCATGTGGCCTCCTGCATTGATTGGAAAGAAGTGGAATCAGCAGGTAATAAAACATGCAAATTGATTTTGATTGGTTTTTTATTAATTATTTACTTTTTACTTTTTATTTTCCTTCAGTATTTTTGTTCCCCTTGTTGGCTTTCTAGTGTTCCTAGGTTTACTTTCTGATCTCAGTCATTAGGCTCCCTGCCCCAGTAGGAAATCATTCAGCCAGCATGGTAAATGTTGTCTGGCTGCTGTCATAGAAGAGTTTAAATGACTGCTGCTAGTATTAATCACTGTATTCCTGCATCAGTTTTGTAAGGTAATGTCTGGAGAAATGAGAAGAATCATATTTGTCTGACCAACTGCCATAACTCCACTGACACCCAAAATGAGCAGTTCCTTCACTTAGCACTGACTGAGGCCTCTCATTTCATCTAAGAATGCACTTCCCTCTGAAATTAATGTCTGCTTTATACTAAGCATAACTATTCTTTCTGTCTAACTCGGGTCACATCCACTGAATCCAGTAATAGATGAGGGACCTAAACTCTAAAAGATGTGTCCCTTAAACATTGCTAAGAAGCGAAAAGTTGATGTGTCCATCAGCAGTTATTCTCTTTCCTTTGTTCTATTCAGTCAGGTACAAGGACTTCCCCAGACCTCATTTTTTGCACAATTTAATTGTGTTGTAATTTGTTGTAGTAGAAAAGTATAGAACAATAGTTTCAGAAAATCAAGAACTCTAGGGAGAATCAACATTTTTTACTAGCCTTGCTGATATATTTGGAAAAATCAGATATGCTGTCAGGTTCTGAGATTCTGCAGGTGACTCAGTGCTTTAAAATGTTTTATATCTGCTCTGATGAATGATGTTAGCTCTGCTCCAAGCTTCACTTTCTCTGGCCACCAAAGCTACAACAATGCTACTGTCAAAAACCACACAGAGGATCATTCTTTCACCCCAGCCTTCCATAGGCCATTAAAAAAACTTATTATTGTATGTCCCTTAAGATGTTGGTAATTAAGAAGAACTGTTTTTTATATCCATGGACAACACTTTGGCTCTTGTCTGGTGTCAGCCTTTGATCACTCCTGCTTCACATCAGTTGTGATTATCTCAGTGCTGAAGCCAGGCTGTCCTCCTACTCACTTACGGATATTCCCCCTGCTCACCACACAACCTACCATCAGACCAACAGCTTCTACTCTGTTTAGAAACACATTTAATTACTGTCAGCTTCTGGTATCAGCTTTTATAGACATGCAAAATAGCTTTCCTTCCCCCAGCACCCATATGCTGAACTACCATATTACAAAGATGCCCTTTTCTAAAGTTCAAATTTGTGAAGTCTCATTAAATTGAAAATTAACTGGAAATTGAGATTTCAAACAGTTGCCTCTCTTAAGCAGTGCTATACGGCTAGGAAAATCATTCTCTTTGACAAGACTTTTTAAAGCTGGGTTTACTCTAGGTAGTGTATGGTTGTGAATCTCAGAGCTAAAATTTATGTTTTAGTTCCATTTAGTTCAATTCCCAAATGGACTTTCAGGGGAATCTTTCAGCCAAATTTCTGCACCTTGGATCATATGCCTGACATACTGAAGGGAAACAGAAATCAGGAGAGAAAACAGAAGCTGGAGAGAGGCAGCATTTTGTCCAAGGTGAAAGTGAAGGTGGAAGCCAGAGCAGAGCTGCACCATCTCAGCTCCAGGATGTGCACCAGGTGCTGTTCCTGAGCTCCCTCCCTACCTCATGTTTTGTAGCAATTTGTCATGGCTTCACAAGCTGGCTGCCTGGGCTCTTGCAGGCTGAGGATATCATGTGTTTTTGTCACTATAAACTAGATTAATAAAATTGGTGCTTGGGTTTGTATTTATTCATGACCATTTTTTCCAGAATGAGGTAATATATTAAATGCAAATGTTTCTATTAATGCACTCCCATAGCTCCACTTTGGCCAGGAAGGTGAAGCATGTTTAACCAATCTGTTAGCTGCCTACGGCTATTTTCCTAAGGGTTACCACAGTGGATTGTAATGTTCATTTAAATTCCAGCATCTTCCCATGTAGGGCGGGCTGGTATCCTGGCTTCACTGGCCTCCTGTTCACACAAAAATCAAGCAGTGTATATAGGCCTGGCTATATTTGCACTTAACCCAGATACAGACCTGCTGCTGGAAGAGAGGTGTGGCAGAACTTAAGATGGTTTGGACCAGTTCTATGCTAGGCTATATGACGCCGCTCGCCTTCTCCACCCAAGCTCGTTTCGCCCAGCTAGCTCTCCAGGCAGAGAACCAGGAGTGCGGCTAGGGCTGAAAGCCTTCTTGGCTGACAGTGTGTCTGGGGAAGAATAAAGGATCAGGGGGAGTCCCTTTGTGGGTCCAGGATAGGTTTATTGGAGAGACGGGAGGAACAAGAGGCACAACTGAAGAAGAGACGGGGATACCACAAAAGGCAAAAATCACAACTGCACAGCAGCTTAAATATGGGGGAGTTCCCGAGGGAGGGTACAACTCATCAACCAATCAGGGTATTTTGGGGGAGGAACACAAGGCAGGGATCAATACATAATCAACCACTGAGGGAAAACATAGGCGGGGAATACAAAGTAGTAGCGAATAATACATCAAGGGAGGGATAAATGACATAGAACACACTGAAAGTTTGGGAGGGGCCGGGGGGGATGGACAATTGTAAGTGATTAGGGTGATGGATGGGGAACAATCTGGAAAAATGGGAGGGGATTAGGGCTGACAGATAGGGAAAAGGCGGGTATTAGGGCAACCACAACTACAATCAACGGGGGGTTTTAAAAGAGGAGTAAACCATTTAACCTACGGAAACCAGAAGTAAAATAACACAATGCAACAGCTATATCAGCAAGAATACACATAAAGCTTCTAGGTGTTTTGGTCAGTACGGTTATAGCAATTCCAGAGGAAAAAAAAAAGAATCCCACACAAGCATAAACGTACCAAAGCCCATAGTTGTATTGTGGGCGAAACATGTGTCATAGTTTTGATTTGCCAATTTAAATATACTCATTTTTCTGTTGTGAGACAGAACCAGGAGCAGAAGCAAGGCAGGCCTAAAACTTAAAAGGGTATAAAAAGAAATTTATTAACTACACAAAGAAAGAGAAAAAAAGCAAATTCAGAATAAGATCTTCAGCCCACTCTCTCCTCCCTTTTCCCATTCCTTCTTAACAACAACATACAAAGACACTTCAGTCAGTTTCCCACGAAAATAATCTTATTCAGTTCACTTCAGAGAGAGGAGCTTCTTCTTGTTTGGCTATAGGGATCTCTTTCCCAAAAGGGGGAAGGAAACTGTTTTCTTCTGACTTCACTTTCATGAGTAGCAGCTGCCCAGGAACCTGCAATCATGGTACTCCTCCCAACTTCACAGCTTTCCCAGAGCTGTACTTGTGGGCCATGTCGAACTCATGGGGTATTACTTTTAAGACTGAACTGTTCCAAAACAAAAGGTCTCTTCATCTCTTTTCTCTCTGTTTGTGCTTCATCCTCAGAAAACCGAGATCCCCTTCTTTCCTGGGGCAAATCAACACAGGTGCTTTTTGATCAAATGATCTATCAAATAGAACACTCCAACCCCTCATGTCTTTTCTCCATGGTTTATAAGAATCTTGCAAAAGGATTTTCAGCCATCTTCACAGCATTTCCTCATGCTTTTTCCATTGAAAGAAACTTAGCTCTTTCATTTTCCCTTCTCACTCCAGGGAGGATTGAAAAGTCTGCAAGTCTTATCTGAGCATTGAAAGAGTTAAGATTTCACACAGGGAAAGCAACAATGTTGGAGCTGTGCCAAGATTTCAGAAACTTCAGGCCTCACTGGAAAGGGGAAAGAGGGGGGAAGTGGCTGGGATTTCAATCAGCCTCCCTGGGTCTCCCTGGCCACTATGGATGGCCACCTCTCCTCCCCGCTGGGCCATTCCAGCTCCCCAGACAGGGGGACCCGGCCCGGCCCGGCCCAGCCCAGCCTGCAGTGGAGCCAGGCCCAGGCCCTGTTACCTGCACTGCTGCCAGAAGAGAAAGAGAGCTTTTTTCTGGGTTACCTCCTTCAAAATGTGTGCTCACGGAGTGAACTAACTTTCTCCAATTGGTTCTTTAGGCTGTCAATAACCAAACCAGCCTCCAATTGGTCCCATCAACTCCCACAGGAAGTTCTCATAGAACTTCTCTCTGAGTCTGTTCTCCCCAGGTGAAACCAGCACAACTTGGTTGTCTTTAAAATGTGTTGATTAGCAACTGATGAGCTAGCACACCTGCTACATATTTCATTTTTATTTAGAGAACAAGCTCTTGAAAGTCTTGGTGTTGGATATGTTCACATTTCTTGTGCTTTACCCTTGTGCATGGACCCCCTCAATTTCACTGTCTGTCACAGTAGCGGTAGTGCAAGATGCTTTATTCTTAGAAAAATGAGCAGAGACTCTTCATCTCTTGGGCTTTCTTCAGTTTAAGCATTCAAGTTTATGCAGTTTTTGCTGCATTTGTATGTCCTGAAGAAAGAGCAGGTAATGTCTGTGAATGACATATTCATTTGCTGACCTTGTCTTCATCCCAAGTTGAGGATCTTTTTGACTGATTGGCCCCCATATTTCCAAACTTGGATTTGATACATCAGGGCAGAGGCATAAAGGCCGTGTCCGGGTAGAGTCATCTCAGGCTGCGAGATTTCAAACCGTAAAATGGTTTCATCTCTGAGTGCTCCTTGGATTCCATTTTGTGGCAGCTTTATAAAATTATGACTCAGGCCTGTAATTAATCCTTTAAGCATTTCATTCTTTGACAAGTTTTGCAACACATGGGACTTCACAATAATGGTGAAATCATTTCCAAAATGTGTCTATGAGTTCAGCTATAACATTTCTGCTGGGAGTACAGCAACATGTTTATTTCTGTGCTCAGAAAACAAAAAATCCGATAAAGATGGATGTATTCTACCTTAAAGCAAGGAACAAATTATGAGAGTCAAAAAAACCTATGCATATGTATAAAATTTATAATAGGCTTCTGTAGTTCAATTTCCTCATTATGTGCTAAACAGGGAGAAGTGCTAGAAGAACTTAATGATGACTTAATGGGAGAAGGCTATTGAATTTCTGGGACATTGTTCACAGAATTATCTACACTGTTTGAAGGTAACTATCCATATTGCTTTCCAAGACTGATTCATTGAGTGTAATTATTCCAGTGCAGGATTAGAATAAAGATTAATTTAGGTAATTTGCTGTCCAGGGCCAGGAGCAGATGCTTAGAAATGAGTACCAGCTTATGATTTCATAATTCAGCTTAAACCAAGATAAAAGCTTACTGCTGCCAAGAGGGAAAGGTCCTCCCCTTCTTTTCATCTTCTGCACCCCCAGCTCCTGGCTTCATAAACCCCAGACTGCCTGTGCATTGCTGGTGCTCCTCCAGACACAGTAAGCCAATTTACGGCAATGGCAGGAAAGGAACTTAAATAATAACAAAAAGAAGTGCTTTTGTCAGTAGTGAGTGGAGCTGGCTTGCCTCCTGGTCCATCGGGTCGCAGCACCAGATGGAGGGGTTAAACACTTGGGATCAGTGGATGTGGGAGAAAAGAGCAGGGAAGGCTGGATAGGAAAGAACTAAGAAGGAAGGACTAGGGGGGAGTAAGGCTTCCAAGTTGTTTCAGCAGTGAGATATTTATTTGGCTAAACCTTCTATTTCTGCCTGTTTGACACCTACTGGAAAATCCAGCTGGTCTTCCCAGAGCAGCATGTACAGTGGGTGGAAGAGCTCTGTCCTGAATGAAAATATCTCATTTACAATTTATGAAAAAGTCTGTATGGGAGTTGTGGGGGGTTGTTTTGGTTTTTGCACATGTGCATTATTTTATAGTAATTGTTCTTGAGTTTTATTGTCCATTTTATTGTTTGGTCAGTTGACATCATGCAGTCCTTCTGCAGCAGTTCACAGTAGCCAGAGCTGAAGGCCACACATGATCTCAGTATCCAGAAATTGTTTTTTCATCTGAAAACTCCATTATGTGACTTTTTAGCCTGTTTCATGTAGTTCACTGATATGTTAAAGAATAAAGATCCCAGCACTGAACCTGGGAGCATCATGATAACTGCCTTTCCACTGTGTTTAGTTCAGTGTTCTCTTTCCTACTTCTTAAATCATTATCAGTCTTCGAGGGAATCCTTCCTCCCAAACTGAGAGGGCTGAAGAACTTTCAATAAGGAGCACTGTTGACACCTTTTTTGGAAGATGACAAACTCCTCACTTGAGCATTGATTGTGTCCATGTGATGGATTACATGGTTGTCTTCCCTGGACAAAGTGAATGGGGATACATAGATCATACAGATAATATTCACTATTCACTCTCTTCTTTGGTGGGGAATTTTTTTTGTGATTTCCACCAGTGGCAGGTAGCCTCTGTTTAAGGTTGATGCCATACTGTCGCCTTTCATTCCTCCAGCACTTTTTCAGTGCAAAACCGTAGATCACATGTCATGGCAGCTCCATAACTGAAGTGCTTTAAGCTCCTGAGTAAATATCATCTGATCTGGGTAGTTTTTCACTGGTTCAGTTTCTGAATTTGCTCCAAGTCATCCGGTATTAATTTATTAAGCTGAGGCAATTCTTCCTGGCGAAGAATGTCTCCACTGTAGGAAATTCATGGATACTTTTAGGGCCATTAGATGCTTCTGAAAATCTCTGATGTTCTTTTGTAGCTTAGCAATATGTCCTGTCTCAAACATTAAATATATAGTCACTCTGGGGTGTTGTTTGCTCTGTCTCACCCCTGATGGCATGAGTCAGGGCACTTTGTCTTTTTCCTTTTTTTTCACGTATTCTATAACAAAAAGTAGAGGCTTTATTTTGTCTTCTAATGTTCTGAGTCTTGATATACTCTTTGACTGTGTTTTCAACCATTGTTTTTCACAGAATCATCATAGAATCAAATCACAGAATGGTGTAGGTTGCAAGGCATCTTAAAATCATCTAGCTCCAACCTCTCACCATGGTTTTTTTCTGGTATTTTTGGTTGGTTGTCTTTTTTTTCCCTGAACTGCAAAATCTAACACAATATAGACAGAAGTTTAACATAATGGCCTGGGTTTTTTATTAAGATTTCCCTTTATGGAATAGTTATGAGGCAGTTCACAATATGACCATTAGATTACCTTCTTAGTAATTTTTTTTTTTAATTATTCTGAAATTCAGAGATGTTCTTTTGTTTCACCCATTTCTGAAAGCAGAACAGGAACTATTCCATTACTCCCTCTAGCCTAGGTCAGGTGCTGTAAGTGGTCAGCTATCCAGATATTCAGCATACCAAGGAAGGTAGGGCATGTTCCCTGGACAGCCAACTTCAGGGCAAGGAGACTTGTGCCCTTTGGCTTTGAGTTGCTGTTCTTGAGGCTGGTAGGTACCTTTCTTCTTAGATTGATGGTGGGTACCCAGAGGCAGCCTCTCAGCATCAGTTATTTTGTTCTGATAAAGCTAAACTGGAATGTCACTTTGATTTGTTAGTTAATCATCAGAATTTCACTTTTTTTCCCCCTGGAACTTCTTTGAGCTTTGGCTCAAACTGACTTATAGAAACTGCTTCCTCACTCATTTCTCTCTTAGATTTTTTCCAGTCAGGAGAATAATGAATATCAACCAATGTCATTGTGACAGTATTGCAAATATCTCCAAATACTGCCAAACTGCCACACCATAGATTAAGATTTCATTGTGGAAACCAGAATTTGAATGAGAAGAGCACTCTAACCATGGGAATGATTGGTCATTTGAATGATTTATCTGTTGATTGGAGTGGACACCCTGTAAACTGGGGATACTAAAATCAAGGGCACAGAGAATTTTTTAAGGATGTGCTTGTTTCAGCCTCAACAAAAACTATTACAGAAGAGAGAGATGGTAGGAAACAGATATATTATGACAGTTTTTTTCTTTTTTTTTCTCTTAAAACTATATAAATTCTATCTCTTAGACTAGAAATGTTTTTCTGAGTTATTTTCCAGTTTACATGTTTATCATCTTTCTTCACATCTTCACTTGAATAGTAATAGAATAAGTAAACAAAAGTTTTGGGCTTTTATTTCTTGAGGGCAGAAAAAATCCAAACTTCAATTCACAGTCAGCATCCCCTCTTTTTTCATCTCCTATTTTGGTCACCACTGAGGACAGCCCAGCTCTCCCTAGGCAAGTGCTGAAATCAGAAATTCCGTATCTCATAGCTGTCTCTAGAGGGAATTGGCACATGCCAAAGTCCACAGTGGAAAGGACTGGATTTTTATGGTGTTGGGTATTTTTAATATCAAGAAGGATCAGTAGAAAGGGTAGCAAAGCAAACAAAATTAACATGAACCTCATGGTGGAAATAACTCATCCAGTAGACTGAACATCTTTGCTGTTAGTTTTCTTCCTCTTGGAGTGTGCTTCAGTTGAAGCCAAAGATGCTCAAATTCAAATACTCAGACAGTTTTACAAATGAATCTATGCCTCATTCAGTGATGCACTGAAGGAAATGCTAGTTCCAGTTCAGTTCCTAGGAAAAAGTACACACTGCCACACATTCCCTGCTATCATAACTGCCTGTCACCCTTACCTTTCATCTCTCCCGACCCACTCAATTCTTGCTGTTCTGTGGAAAACTTTGCTTTCATACTGAAAAGGGATCTTTATAAGTGTTTACTTAAATGAACAAGATGCTGCTTTTGTACTTGTTCTGTGTTTCTCATACCATTTAAAAAGTCCTTTTCTGTTAATTCTATCGTTCCAGAGATTGGTTCTTTGCCTTCCAGAGTAAGGCAGCTCCTGGAAGGCAGCACACAGCATGGCAAACACCACCTTGGTGTATTGGCTTGATTGTAGCTCAAAGCAAACTTCTTACCAGGCTTCTGTAAAGAATTGTGCTTTTCACTGGTCGCTATCACTTCATTGCTCTAATAAACATTATATCCCTAAAACTTTATTGTTTCAACCAAGTTTTCCTCCTCCGAATACAAGATTTAATCACCATGTTCAGTGATAAAGAACATGTTGACTCCCTTACCCTTTTAGCCCAGAAGACTAAGCACAGGATGTGTCAGCTTAAAGTTCTAGTGGCAATGAATGTTTTTTTCATGTGAATAAAAAATGAGGAAGTGTGTGCATGCATGTTTTCAAACAGGTGGTTTCCAACACCCTCAGTTTCTAACCAGCTGTTTTCTCTGTTCCCTTCTCGTGGCTTCTGCAGCAAACATGTTATTTGGAAGATTAAGATTTTGATGAGGGAAAATAGAAAGTCACCAAACCATTATTTTCCTGCAGCCTGCATGGTTGGCTGGGAAGCATAAGATGTGCCTACTCGACAGCTTAGTAGAAAGGGGTAGAGCCAGCCAATTTATTTTCCTCTGACAGCTGAAAACCTCTAGTTTCTCTCCCTTTCCTGACTTTGTCTCTGCTTCTTATTGCAGGGGTCACTGCAAACTAGTTCCAACTGGTTGCAAACAGCTGTGCTGTTAATTATTTCATTGGCCATAGAAAATCCCAACAGGTAGCATTTTTGCTTGATTTTCCATCTCTTCTTTGTGTTCCTCCTTATCTCTGCAGTGGGAATCAACAACTTTCCCAGTGCAAGAGGTGGATGCTTAAAATAAAAATGTATTAAATTAAAAAGGAGTGTTTGAAGGGAAATGAAGTGCACTGTTCTCAGACATGCTTTGGTACTTCTTTTTTAATTACAGCCTGCAGAAAGGCATTGCTCCATCTATTGCCTCTGCAAAGCACCACAGTGACAGGGTGGGATCACTCTGCCCCCTGGATTTGTCTCTTTTGTGTTGATTATTGCCTTCTGTCTCCTTTTATAAAGCCACATTTTATAGGCTTTTACAGTTATAAAGTCAAATATTATCAGTTTTTTATAAGGAGAAATTAATTAATTATAGAAGATACATATGATATAAAAGCAGATATAAACCAAGATTATTACTCTAAGGCATTAATTCATTCGACTGGTTCTCATAAAGTACAGTAATGTCAGAGATTGCACTAAATACACCTTCATTGCATGGTTAACCCAAACACCACCTAAATTTTCTCCCCAGTTCTACTATTTAGGTGAAATATATTGTACTATTGAACAAATACATCCTCCCCAGTAAGGGTGGCTACCCTTTGGATTCCAGGTGGAAGATATCCAGAAAATAGGAAACAACAAGGACTTAATTCTCCAGTATTGTTTCTATGAATCCCCTACATTTAACAGTAAATAACTGAGACTATTAACTTAGAGTGGCAGCCTAATACTTCTGGTGCTTTTTAAGGAAAATATCTTTCCAAACAAGAAAAAAAAAAAGACTTCTGAGGAACTCATTAGAACCTTCTGGTACCTCCATGCCCTGCTGAAATAGCGTTAAAATTTTCCAGAAGTGATAAAAGGGAAATGAAATTATGTTTCCTGAAAATGAGTGGAATTTCTTAATAAACCTGTTTAAATTTAACTTTGATTGCCCTGAGAAAGATGGTGATAAAACTTCCGGCAAAATACATTGGTAATAATTGCAGCTAAAAGTACAGCAAAACATAGGAATAAATTGTCTGGTTGTTGTGGTGTGCCTGTTACTGATAGCTTTTAATAATACATGAGAGCTAGATGAACATCTTGTCATTTTTGGGGCAGTCCAGTAGATCTTGCCTTAGGGCAGATGAATAAACTGGTTATTAGACTGAGGTCTCTCACAGCTCTAATTTTCTGTGATTGTTCACCATCCCAAGGAAAAGGCTTCTGCTTTTGTCACCTAGGCTGTGAATGATCAAGGTCCTTGGTGCTGTCCTGGATGTCTGGAGCCTTGTTATGTGCCCAGATATAGAGTGGGATAGTGGGGAGGTGAGTATTCCTTCTGCCTTGCTGGTTGTACTGGCTGACACTGTTTTACCCTGCAAAAACCTTTGCAATCCTGCCCACAGCAGTGGTCTGAGCCTGGGCTGTGGTGTGGAGTGTTTTCCACAGGCAAGGGGTCTGGGAGAGCAGGAATTCTGTGGAACACCTGTAGAAGCAATTTCTCAATGTTTGTTCTGTGGAAGACAGCCACAAACTTGGAAGAATAAATCTGGAGGTTTTGCATCCTGCTGCAATGCTTATTTATCTGGCTGGCAACACTGAAATGTTAAGAGATTTATGGTTTGAATTCACTTTCAGGGAGTTGCCAAAAAGTCCAAGAAAACCTGTTCCCTTCCTGTTTAAAAAACTCCACAGTCTGTGGAATGTAAAACCACTGGAAAGGGAAAAAAATCCTTTAAGCAAGTTACATTTTCATGGGACGTTATTTTTTCTTCTATTTTAAATTTAGTGATTTTTTTATTCCTTATACGTGCTGGATGGGCTTACTAAAAGCTTCTTAAGCATGTGAAATGTTTTACCTACATGATTTCTGAGATTAAAAATGTATATATGCTGTTAGCAGCTGATAAAAAATATCTCACTTAAGGTTCATTTATATTGCTTGTGTCATCCCAATAAATTGCTTGGTGCTTGCTTTAAAGCTTGTACTGGAAGTCAAACTAGGTATAAGTGTAGCAGTAATGGAAATTTATGTTTTACTGTTACCTAAAACTTTGCATGACAAGGCGTCTACAGCTGGATGGGCTCAAACTAGAAATTTCTTCATGGGATTCTTTTAAATGGAATTTATTTGTGAAAGAAGTGGAATCAAATGAAAATTCATCTTAAAAGTGGTGCCTTTCTTTAGTCTTTAAAATAAAATTGTAGGGTTTAAGATTATTTACCACATAAATAAACTAGGTTAACAAATATTGTATTGATTCCTTACATTTACATAGGGCTATTCATCTGGGAAAACAGCATCCTGTGCTGATTTACATCCTATTCTCTTTGCATAAGCACCAAATAAGTAGCAGATCAAATGCTTTTTACCACTGCAGAAAAGGATTAGAAAAACAAAGAACTGCCAGGAAAAAGTCATAGGTACATAGATTTATCAATGGAAATGTTTTCTTCGGACTGAGACCAGACCATGTAGGTTTTAGAGAGCTGAAAGTTACTAGAAATAACCTCTATTCTGACTGGCTCCCCAGTAAATAAAACTTGTCTATTTCTTTACGTTTATTCAGAACTGGGCAGGCTTTGTCATAATGGGGTAAATCATTAGTGTGAGGAATTTGTGGAAGTATGTCCTAGGAGCGATTTCCAGGAGTGATCAAATAAGGGTTATGAAAACCACAAGTACAGCTTCCAGTCCCAGTGGATCTATTTTCAAGAACAGGAAGACTTCAGAAACAAAACATTCCTCAGCAATGGTTTTGGGTTTACTGTAAAAGAATGCTATCAGACTGTCAGAGAAAGGATATTAAGGTATGTTGGCTGATGTGTATTTCCTGCTGCTGTGGATGAACCAACCACAACCTTCTGTGCCGGCTTCTTTTTTTGCCTTACAGAAACAGTCTCTGAAACCAGACATTTCTAGACTAGGAAAACCAGGAAATGGTTGATGTTTGAAGTCTCTCTCTGCTCTGCTTCCTTTTCACTTTGCCATGCTGGGAACTGCACACATTGGAGAGACCATATGACCTGCCAAATAAAGCAGGGAATTATCTTGATAGCAGTCCTGAGACAGCATCACTAGGGGCAGAAGTAGAGGAGTGGAATCAACAACAAATCATGACGGAGTAGATAGGCTTTCTCTCTTTAAACCTCATTTTACTAGCTGCTTTAGCAAACACTGAACTTAGATATGACATATCTCCTTGAAAGCAATGTGGAATCCAAAAATGGGACCTTTGGCAACAGAGCTATCTAGGTAAGAAAGCTTTCCCGAGGGTGCAAGTGAGATTCCATGTGCAGTAAAACACAGGAACTGGCAGCCTCTGCCCCTCAGAGGGGAATAACTTAAAATCAGTGCATGAGTCATAGAGACAGGCAGGTACAAATACTCTTGTTAGCTCTCTGAGAGATCAGCATTCCCATCAGGCCACCACCCTGCTATGTCTTGTACACATTCTCCGCTCGAAGCAGACAAATAAGTCATCTGAGAAAAATGGACTTGAAGAATTACAAAACTTCAGTATAGGAAATGCAGTGTTACACTGTTAATTTACTGATTACTTTCAAATATACTGCTCCAAAGTTTGGGTTTAGCTTTAAATATGCTGTGTCTATTTCAAAGCAGGAATTCTAAGGTAATGTAATTGCAACCTTGTGAAGGGTTGCACATCCTTTCACAGACAGCTGAGTGTAGAAAGCCATTCAGGACAAGAATTGCTTGCTCTTTTTCTGTTGTTCTCTGAAACGAAGTCTTTGATTTCTCAGAGTGAAGCCCAATGTTCTGCCAAGGTAGAGAGCAGACAGAAGAGAGAAGGAATGGGGGAAGATTAATGGAAGTATTCTTCTGTGAATTTGTCTCATTGTTTCTGTAATCTGCATGTACCTTTGACTTTGTGAGCTTCCAAATGTAGAGATTTCTTCAACAGTATGAAGTTCTTTTTTTTTTTGTTGCCAAGAGAAAGAAATACCTTTAAGGTCTTATGGTAATATTTGTGCAGCTCTCCTGTTCACAGCTGTTGTTTAATGACAGATAAAATCAGGCATTTGAACATGGCCAATGGTGAATAGTGACTCATTCTACCTGGTTACCTGAGTTATGTTTGTGAACAACTGAATTATAATACACACAGGGAAGATGAACTGATATAAAGTGCAACAGTACAGTCCCAGGCAGTGGAAAAGAGTAAAGAAATTGCTAAAACAAAAAGAATTATTTCTCCAGAGTTTTAGCTCTCAGAATCTTTTGTCTGAGTCTGGTTTCCAGACTTCTCAGAGGTTGTTCTGTTTTTCCTGCTTGAGTCACATCATTTGTGGCTAGAGCTGGTCAAACAGGCTTTGATTGTCAGCAGAAGTAGCCAGATGCTCTCACCTCTGCTCTGTTTGCAGATTCCAAGGAGCACAGAGGAATGCTCCAGGCTAAAATCATGACAGCACTAACAGTAGTCCCAGCACATACTTTCCAGATGATTTTATGGGAGCCAGCCCTTCATGAATGTGAGTAGCACTCAATATCTTTCCTTCCTTCACCACTGCTACTTCTGCCTTAGGACACATGACTACTTTTTCCTGTCTAATGGAAGGGAATCACTTCAGCAGCTCCTCTCAGATGAGAGATGTGGTGGCTACATTAGAGTAGCCACCATGGTGACACCAGAGCTGTAGACTTGCTTGGAAGAAGTGATTGTCTCAGGTCACTGAAATATCTATTTCCCATTTAACATTTTATACATAATATTCACTCTCACATGTATGGCTTGTGAGATATTGCAGCCCTTCTAAGTCAGCTTAAGAATTCCATAACGAATACTTTGGAGTTCATCCTCTGGGATTTGTTCTCAGCACTTTACAATTGCTGGAAGTAAAACTGTACAAATAACTAACAAGTTCAACACAGAACTTGAACTAAGATGTTGTCTTGCTCTTTTTAATTTTCTCTTTTTCTTTTGTTGTTCACATTTCTAGAACCTACAGACAGAAAATGAGATCTCTTTCAAGAAAAGCGGAATGCTGTTGCTCTTTTCCAATTTCTCTGTTCTTCAGGGGCAATGAACTGACACTGCAATCAGTCAATACCTAACAAAAGTAAGGTACAGTAACATGACAGAAACAGTCTCTTGTGCTGTGCAATTTGCTAATAAATCTCTTGAGTGTCAGGCAGATTATCTTAGGCTGGCTCCATGCCCACTCTTTCTGTGTATCATATTTGCCCTAAAAATATTGTATCCAAATTTACTCTAATAAAACTGATTGTGAGAAATTAGTTTGACCTTTGCAGGCTTAATATTGCTTGTATTTCCCTCTCCTCCTCCTTTATAAGCTTTATTTCTTTAAGGGATCTAGTACACTTTGCACACTCTTCAAAAAATGTGTGGCTATTTCCTGAATGAAATAACTAGGGCTTACCTCCCTGGTAATGGCAAAATCAAATTAAATAAAAAGAAGCCTGTCTTTCTAGCTATCATTAAAGAAGGCTTTCTTTGTATCACTTTCATATGCTATTCATGGAAGGTAGTAGAGAAGTGGCAGTCAAAATCCACAGCATCCCTAAGTATCCTTTGCTGCAGTTAAACTCCAGGAAAAGTTTCTCATTGACTTCCTCTGAAACAATAATCTTCCAGTCTCATCCATGTTCATTTGTCTTTGCTGAACTGTCTGTAAAGAGAGGTGAATTTTTCAGACTTACCTTAGCCTGAGCCATGTAGAAGTTACTGTCTCTTTGAAATATGTTCTGACAGACATGAATTCTAATCAGGCACAGATGATTTTTCATTCACTGAAGACTTGAACCAAAAGCAAGAGGTGACAAAGCTCAATCCTACTAATCTTCTTTCCTCTCTTTGCTAAACTTAATCAGCAATTGCTGGCACTGACCTTTCTTTCCTTGACATCAAGAAAAGGATGCTCCTACTGAATTAATCACTTCCAGTCTGATGAGGAGGCTTACACTTCTAGTCAAGTGTGGGATGCAGATAAGGACATGCATTCCCTCTAATGATCAAACACAGGTGACCCCATTGACACCATTTGTGATGTGGACAAAACCCAGCAATCTAAATGCTGAAGTAGAAATCAAGTGATTGTTACACTTGTGCAGATCTTTCCCCTCACCTCAGAGAAAGGTGAAAAAACTTTGCAGATGAAAACAGAATAAAATCACATTCTGGACATTACAGAACATTACTTTGTCAGGTAGTTTTTCAAGCCTAAATGGAATGTGTGCTTGCAAATTAACTAATACAGGACTTGGCCCTTTGTGTGTGATGTGGTGAATCCAGAAGAGCAGTGTACGCCAACGTGTCACACACTGGCCACATAAAGCCTTTCTGCAATGGGGAATTGCTGGTGATGGAAAAAAACTCTTGTGATATAGAGCTTGAAGATTATTATAATATAAGCTTATATTCACTTATAATCAGAATTAGTCTTACTTTCTGAAAAAGATATTTAGAACAACATATAAAACCTGGAATTCTGACATCCTCCTTTATTCATAAGAGATTCATTCTGAACTAAGCATGAAGATATCTCATTACTCCTGCCCTGTATGTCTGGCAGTTGCCTAAAAGATCACAAGACTTTGTGATTAGGGAAGTAACAAGGGCAGAAAAGAGTTGAAACATCTCTGAAATACATTTGCAATGAAAGGGAACAAAATTTCCCTTTAAAGATGGAAATGAAGACACTGGAATAGTATCTCTTTTAGGTGCTAACCTGGAGAAATAATATTTTTTGCATGAAGTTGGACATGAGTCCAGCATAGATGCTCTCTCCATATTTGCCCTCCACACAAAAGATATAAAACCAAGCTGAATCAGGAGATTTAACTATATTCTGGATGTTACTGGGTTTGTTTTTTCCTTAAAACGTGTCTTCAGTTCTGTAAACAAAATGCTGACATTCTGACTTCATAGTGACAGAAGATCTAAATAAAGACTTGTTGCAGGAAAAAATACCCACAAACTGAGAAGACAGCAAGCAAAGGCACACTATTTTTAGCCTTAGTATTATTAGCATTATTCTAGTAAATAGAAAGCATTGCCCACTAAACTCCCACTTTTTTTGGTAGGTATTATTGCCATAATCTAGGAGAAGTCTTCCTGAAAAGTACTTCTTGTAACCGTTTCACCTGGGGAGACAAGGCTATCGCTAACTGCAGGAGTGATGCTTATGGATGCATCATGATTCTGCCAGGCCCAGACATCTTTTGTGGGATCTCATTTAAGTTGTTTACAGCATTTACATTTATGTCTGGGCTCTTTATCTAACCACCCTGAGAGGTCAATGGAGAGAAAAAGTCACTGACTAATCCACTTAAACTCAAGGGGAAACTCAAGGAGATCAAGACTGTTCACTAAAAATGTCAAATTCTGTCCAACAAGCATGAAAAGAGTCCAGGGGGAATCCTGGCAGGCATTTAGACTTAGGCAAAACTAATCTCACCCTTCACTTCAGCAGGTTATGCATAAATTAATAGATCACAGGCACAGAAATAACGAGATCATGTCACCCATATGCCTCCAAATATGCTTGTGCGACGAAACAGTGAAAATATTATTCCATCGTTCCAGTAGCTCTCTATATTTACACCAAAAAGCTCTCACCTGCTGATGCAGCCATAAAACAGCTGCAGAAGGTAGGTCAACATTGCTGGGTGTTTGCTGGCTGCTGCATTCTCTGTTTGTGGCAACAAACCAAATGGAGCACAGAAACCCAACAGGCTTCTTTGGCTTGCAGTCAAACTGGGAAATGGTCTCGTCAGCTGGGCTGTAGCCAACACTGCTTCTCATGTCAGGTATCCAGGGAAGAAATCAGTCAAGCCTGCAATTTCTCTCTTACTTATTCCCACCCTTTCAGACTAAGCCAGGCATTTTAAATTCATCACTCTCCTTAGCCACCTTTCCTGACCTACTTGTCTACATGTGTTTTTCCCCCCATATATATATATCTATGTATATATAAACATATCAATCTGAGTGTTATTACCACAGAAATTCTATCAAGAACTATATAAAAAAGCCATTTCCTTTACCTGCTCCTTGCAATTATAGTCCAGCTGCTTCAATAGACAAAAAAAAAAAAATCATCCCTTGCACACATCATTACTATTGAAAAGATTAAAACAGTCTGGCTATCATAAAGAAAGAAAAATAGCAACCTACACACAGAGGAGCAACTTCTGCATGTAACCATCCAAATGCCAAGACACAACCTCTGCTTGGTAAGAAACCTCTCAGGATGCTGCTTTCCTCCCTCTGCTCAAGCAGCCCTGGAGGTGCTGAAGAAAGAGGAAGGAAAGGCAAAAAGATGTAATTAAAAACCAGCCAAACAAACAACAGTGGGGAAAGCTCTCTGCCTGTAACCTGCCAGGAAAATCAGTCAGTCTCTAAATTGATTTCCAAAACAAGAGAAGAAATTGGGAAGGGCCAATACTTCAGTGTCCGAGCCGTTCTTCAGTTCAGCGGTGCCTGTTTTATTGCACATATGAATTATTTATGATTTGCTCTGAGGAGTGCTAATTTATTATCCCAAAAATATGTTGGACAGCTTCATCACAGAGACAAAAGATTAATGCCTACTTTTTGTGAGACAAGTTTTAGGAGAACTCCTTATTGCTTCCTGTACTTTTGATGAAAATACATTTAGGCTATTTTCTCCTAACCTGGGTCTTATTTGATAGGTTCTGTGTCCTAATTGTAGCATTTCACTGCCCATAAAATTGTTCTCAGGGAAGAGCTGTTACAAACATGGCATCGCAACAATCCCTGGATTGTTCAGCACTCAGTGCAGTGTGGTCACTTTCCTGATTGAGGCCTCAGTGCTCTATTACCATATAAATTATGTTAGAATGAGAACAGGAAATAGGAAAAGTGTTTCTCATTGGTTATGAAGTTGAAGCTGTTTTATAAGCAATGTGGGATAGTTTACCTTGTGACTCATGCAGCTATACAATTCAATAACACCTATCTTATCTATAATGCTATAATTGAGTCACGCTGTTCTTCTTGAGGCTACTGCATCTTTGAGTGCATTCACATTGCAGTGGAAACACTCATTTGCTAAAATAACCCTAGGTGTGTCATCCAGAGCTGTGTCCTTGGCAATCTCATATTACTGTTGAAAGCTCTGAGTCCCTTCTGGCCGTCTTTGATTTCTGTGTGTCCCTCAACTTCTAGGGAGGTTGCTGGCAAACCAGCTCCAGCTGCACTGCTCAGACACCCCAGGCTGCACACAGAGGGCTCTTCAGGTCTGCAAATCTGGACTTTTGCTGGCCCAAGTGAAAGCCACACTGGACCCACTTGCTGGGAATTCTGTGGTGACCCTTTTTCACTTCTTAAAAGCAGCAACATAGTAGAGATGGAAATTTTCTTCTGACCTCATTTGGATATCAAGGCCAGCCCTCGTATCCTCAGGGAACAGACAAGTATGTGGGCTGAACATGCTGCTTTTACACAATTTGTCTTAACAAAAACACTTGGTTTGTCAAAGCGAACACTTGCAAGAAACTGTGCCAGTTATAATTCCATCAGTCCACTGGCCCTATTAAGCACTTTATTTTAAAAAAATTGTCTCCCATTACTGCACACAGCTTTATTTTTTTTAACTTATGCTACTGTCCCAGTGTAGTCACAAAACCTGCAGTATTAGGAAACCCAACTCTCACTGTCTTGGAATTGGCCAGACCAAGTTGGGCTAGGCTGGAAGGGAAGTCACAAGGCCACTTGATTGAGTTTGTGGTTTCTTTTGACTTGGAGCTTTGAGGGCTTCTATTTTCAGCATATGGTAACTTGACACCTTTTTCTGTATTTAGAATGGTTTTGGGAAATGAAGATGAGACACAAAGCTGAAGTTGGAGGCTTGGTTCCTCTGACTAACCATCAGATTTGTTTATTTGCTTGTGACTGCCGTCTCTTATTGTGGGTGAGGTTGTCTATGTCAGCAAGGATGTGATTTAAATTTTATATCCCACGGTAAATAGCAATTACTTCTAGAGACAATAACCTCACAAAGCTGTGCTTTCATCACTCTGCAAGCGTAATTATGCCAGGCTGATATAAGAAACAGGCACAAGAATTGGATCATTCAGAATTTAAGGTGATTCTTCCTCACTGATTATGATAAAAGATGTTCAATATTTGTGCCTCCAGGGTAGGGAAAAATATTTTCCAAGGAGCTCTTTCTGGGGCAATGATAATTCTTCCATTAATAATGCTTTGAATAATACTTCTATACAGTTGTTGTGTTAAAGTTGTTTAAACATCTTACCTTATATTTCTATATGAAAATTTCTTAATTTATAAATACAGCTTACACATTGAATCTATTGGGTCTAAGGAGAATGACAACAATAATACAATGATTTATTTCTCAGCTTGGGTACCATCCCACATATTCAGTTCTAAATGAAATGTTCTTCCTTAACTTTTTAAATATAAAATGTTCATATTTGAGCATCCAGGAAAACTCCATTATGTGAGACTACACTGTGTAAAGGAGGCCAAAAGAGCCCATATACCAGAGAACTCTGTGCTTTAAAAACTTCACTGCTTCTACTGCAGTTCTACCTTATGCAACCAAATACCAGTTACATGAAAAATTGTGGTAGCATTGCAAAAGCTGCCAGAGCTCTGAGATGAGCTTTTGTACCAGTAACAATGAACAACACTAACAATGAGCAGCACTTTTTTCCTGTTAGAGAAAAAAGAGCAACTCAGCACAGCTAACTTTGGAAAGAACAGGCTGCCACTGTGCTAATCTTCAAGCAATTTAAAGGTTCTTATGAGTTCACTCTGCCCTGGTCTAGGACAAACACATAGGAAAGAAGTTTATGATCCTTGTTTCTTAGGGTCTCCCTGATTTTGTTCCACCTAGAAGACAGACAGGAGACGTGGTCTGAAAGGCCACCAATAGCAGAGTAATGACCTCTAGAGGCGCGGTGAAGTTTTGTTATGGAGAAATCTTGGCATATCAGCAAGCAGTTCACTACTAAATTGATGAAGTCTTACCTTCAGCCTCTGCAAGAGCTGAGAACAGGGCAGGATGCATCTGGAGATGATAAAGTCATCAGCATACCTAACATCTGGAGTGGTTACCTGTCACCTGGAAATTTTTCTATTTAAATCTATGGACTTTGAGTGAAAATTTTCAAGTCACTCCCAAGACTCTCCCTCCGGATTTCCCTCCATCAATGTCCATAGGACAGGTTTTCCCTGCCTTTCTGCTGTCCTACTGGTCTGACATGCATTTTGTTGGACCCTGAGTCCTGCTACAAACTTGGGATAATTAAAAAAACAACGAAAGAAGCATTAAAATAACAGAGCTTTAAACTTCTTTTTAAAACCTTATGACATGCAGTGGTCTCCCACTCACAGGATAAATTCTGCAGAAATCCAGAGGCTTCACCCAGGAGAGCCACCCAGAGCAGCCCAACACAGACTGTAGCATAGAGCCTCACTGCATGCATACAGCTGTCTGGATTTTTCTGCAGCTGCTCACCCCACCAGACTCTGGGTTTGTTTACTGCAGAGAAGGATGGACAAATTGCTGAAGTGAAATATGTGACTGAGAGATGAATTGGCATCTCCTGACTACTCGTCTGCAAGGAGCAGGTATTGTAGCTGACAGTGAAACATCACTTTGGTCTTCATGGTCTTCACCCTTTGTACTAGAAGGAGTTTACTGAGCCATGCTTGGAAATGGTAATTGCATTAAGGCAGTGCTCTTTCACCTCCCAAAATTAAGAAAGAGAGAAAGAAAGGGTTGTGGTTGTGTATCCTTCCCTTCTAATTTAAGCCCATTTTGTGAAATTACCATAATGCCTTGGATATGCTGGGCTGCATCTGATAATTGTTCTCAATTATACTGCCTTTAAGTAACTGTCCCTTGGTCTGTGGCTCATCTGTTGTACCTTTGTTAGGAGCCTTACTGGAATCTGGCTTAATTCATACCTAAATCAGCCTATTCACAATTTTCTCTGTGTTTCTCAGTGCTGCTAGTTTCATCTTTTGTTATATTGATACAGTAATGATTGCTGCAGTTCAAAGTCCTGTGGACTCTTTCTTTTCTGTCAGTCAGTCTTTTTTTTTTAGTTAGGACAGTAGTAGAGATTAAAATAAAATTATTTTTAAAGCTCACTGACAGAGCCAGGCTGGATCCCATCTCCTTTTGGAAGCAGAAGCATAAAGGTTATACAAAGAAATACTCCAGAAACACATAGAAAAAGTGTTCCTTTGCTTTTTAGTCCTTTTGTGTGGTTTCTTCTCTCTCTCCAGCAGATTAATAACCTAAGTAGATGCCACAAACTCTCAGCTCCATGACATGGAATGCTCTATACCAACTGAGACCTCAGTGAAGCTATTCATTTTCACTTATGGCTTTGTAGAGAGACATCACTTTCAGAGTCAGAAATCTTTATCTCTGTGAATAGTGACAGGTCAGGTAACTCACATTTGATCTTCTCACTGCAACTTTGCTGCAGGCCCTTAGCCCAGCTTGCTCCTCTGCTGGTACTTCCTTGGCAGTTCACAGGTTTGGCTCCATCAGCACAGGGCTGAATGTTACTGTCCGGCCAAGATGGACAGCTCTAAGGAATAATTTCACAGCACTCTTAAACAATTTGAAATCATGTGAAATGACAAAAAATAATTGCAAACCGTGACAGACTTTTTTTTTTTTGGTTTTCCAAAAGTAGACTACCTAGCAAATTTTTCAGTAGGAGTGTTTCTGGTCTCAACAGAGGATGTCTCCAGCACCCAAGAGCATTGAGAGCACCCACCTCTTCTCAATGTCTGGATTTGCAAAAAGCTTTCTAGGAATCAGGTCAGAAACTGCCAAAATAATCCATGCTTTCCAAAATCATACAGCAAGTTGTATATGCTAGAGAGCAATCAGGTCATTGGCTGGTGGCAGATGGGCTCCCAAATTCCTGAATCCACTGAGACTGCTGTTTTATGTGGTGCTCCCAGGCACTGTGCTTGCTTCCTGCACTCTCTCCTTTGTTTTGCCTTCCCTGGAGGCTGCTGCTGACTCCGAAAGAGAAAATGTCTTGTGTGCAGAAGCAACAGTTTCATGGAAACTGTGTCCATGCTGAAGATAAGACTCCACTTAATGCTTTTACCAGGTCAAGACCAAAATACTGAACATCTTCAAGATTGTTATTGTCCTTGTATAATTCATATGATTGCTGATTAAATCAAGGATATATTGCAATTAGAATAGAGATTAAAACCTCTGATTTGGCACATGGAAAGGTGGGAGCTGAACAAGCATAGAATAAGCAATGAGGAGTCAGGAATTTCCATTGGGGCTAAGTGCTCAGTTCTAAGAATATCCTTGAAAATTCTGACTTTCAGTTACAGGTTATACATCTCCAAGAAGTGCAAGTGCTGCCTGTCAACACTACAGAGCCAGGAGAAATCCTGTTTTCCCTCCTATCCTATCACTCAGCAAAGGGTTAGTCATAACTGCCCAAAATAAATATAACTTTATAACATAAGGCCTTCACTATGCCTTGCTATCCATCTCTCTGGATTCTTTTAATTATTTTCTATCTTACTTGTCCTTCTTTCAGCTTATTGATTTTAAAGAATTGTCTAGGGCTACATATTCATGTAAATTGAAAGAAAATAAAACACTTTAGGCTCTTCTCTTATGTTTTCAAGTGAATCAGGAAATGCACAATTATCAAATTTAAAACAATTATCAGAGGCAAAAATCCTTACCAAGACAAGAAAACCCCACCCAAACTCAAACACTGCATATTATCTCTTGCTAACATCACCATTAATAATCTTTAACTGTATTGGCAGAGAAAAATAAATGATAAAAACCCTCATCGAAGGACCAGAAGACAAAAAATAAAATCCTGGAGGTTAAACCCCGACTTTTCAAGAAGTATGTCAAGGACAAACTGCAGTAGCTGGTCTCTTTGCTCTATTGAGTGCTTTGTAAGACAGCACAATGCCTGACTTTAATTCCATTAAAAAATAAAAAAAAAAGAAACAAACAAAAATAAAATTATTATTGCTCTGGAATTTAAATGACATTTCCTTTACTGTAGGAAATCCAGGAGCTTATTTCTTTTTATATACAGTTTTAAATGCTCAAAATTACCATGAAAGAGAAATATGTATTTTTTTATCATTTTTAGTAATGAAACTTAAAGGTGTTCTGACGCAGCCCGTCCACCTGTCCACTCTGGCTGGACACCCCGGCTAGCTCTGGGCGGGTCTGCGCCACGAGTGGCCCTTCCCACATATCTCTGGGAGAACCTGGGTAAGGATGTGTAGCGTCCGCTACAAAGATGGCAGCCGGTCCGGTGGAGAACAAAGAGCCAGAGGGAGACCTTCTGGTAGATCCAGGGAAGGGTTTATTGGAGAGGAACAAGGTACAGGTCTGGGGTCGAGGAGAGGAACCACCAAAAGGCGGGGAAAAAGGATGTGCAGCAACTTAAATAGGGGTGCCGCCCACTGGGAGGGTACAAATCAGGGACCAATAGCAACAACTGAGGGGGCGTACAATAACAACCAATCGGGCAGAACCGGGGTGGAGAGAATACAATATAGCCAACCAAATGCAGGGGACGGGACAAATGACACAGAACATTCAAGAAAAAAGGGGAGGAGCCAGGGAGGATTGACAAAACCTTGGGAAGAGACTGAGGAGATGGACAGGGACCTTTCTGGAAAGTGGGCTGGGTGCA
>VWZS01009430.1:0-175919 GCA_013397075.1 Rhabdornis inornatus
ATATTGGGAGGAATCGAGACGCTATCCTTATGAATAACAGTCCAGGAAATAAGTATGCAGAGTTTCTGGACAGGTCTCTGTTAAGCTATATCTAGCCCAGAAGAAAATTCACTAGCCCAAATCCTGCAAACTTCTTTTCAACACACCAGAAAGCATATCTTGCAACCTTTAGTGTCCTGTGATATTCTTGTGATTTAAAGACTGTTCTGAGAGTTGATTTTACCAATGTAAGCTTTTTCTTTACAGTAGACAAAAGGAAAAATAATCTTGCTACCTATTTCATTTATTTATTTTACAGTCTATTTCTTTCTGCAAAATACCACTACATAAACAGGATAGGGGAGAAAAAAAAGTTTACAAATCAGCAAATTATCCAAAGATAAAATTCTCTCTTTGTACAACTGATTAACAAACATGTCATGAATACATTGTTTTGTTCTTATTGGATTGTAAAAAAGAAATCACATGTCTTTCAATATTCATAAACATACCATAAAAACCAAATTAAATGCATACAGCACATTCCCCAAAGGGAAATTCTTCATGAGAATATCATCAGGTTTGTATCAACAGATGGAACAGCACGATAACATTAACACTGTCAGTATAAACAGTATATTGTCCTGACATGTTGAAGATACTAATGTTGTTATAGGTTTCTAAAGGTGAAAAAAAAGAAGGAAAAATTTTGCCATGTCCTTAAGGCTAAGTATTCAGAGCATAAAGGGGTCTGAATGCTCTAACAATCAAGGTACAGAATTCAAAAGTTCTGCTCATCCATTTATTTTTATAAATATTACAGCACTAAAAAATGTTTCTAAAATACCGAAATTGAAGGTATTATTTATTTCCCAGTCCTTTTGCGTAACCTAGTCATTTATCTCTTACACATTTTTCACACAATTGAGGATTGAATTGTGTAGGATTGCTGTGAGATTTTTTTGAAACTTAAAGTATAATGAATTGTGGAATGACTTTGAACAAACTCAGAGCAGAAATTCTGAAAAAAAGAGTCTGAGTGTGATTTTCAATTCAAGAAATTTCTAAACTGTTGTTTGCTAGAAGCTGAAAAGTAAATACCAAGGGGAAGAAAATGCTCCATGCTCTTATTCTATACTCTCTCTTTAGGCATCCCTAAGTTATTGATGTTCATGGGCTCTCAGTTGGATGTTATCTTCAGTGATAACACAATAATAGATGCCCTCTATTATTTGATTCAGCAAGATGAATTGTAGAGTTCGTGCCTCTGGGTCACAGCAGCCCCTTGCAGCCCTGCAGTCTGGAGCAGAGTGGCTGGAAAGCTCTCCAGCAGAAAATGACCTGGAGGTGCTGGTCAATAGCTGCTGCAATAAGTTAGTCGAGACTTTATTTTCTCCATGGGGTAAAAGCCAACTCTTTATTCATATAATGTGTTTTTATACAGTTTTTACAGACCTTGTGTTTGACTCCAATTGGCTATTAGTTTTCTTACTACTTCATTTATTGGCCAGAAGGTGGTTTTGGGTGTATATGCTAAGGTTCAAAGTGTTTAATTTTTTTTTTTTTTTTTTGGATTCTCATGGGACAAACCTTATTGTTTACGTAAGTGCACTTGTTTTGCACCCAGGAATAGGTTGTTTTGTTAACGAACCTTGCATATCAAGATTGTTTTCACTTGGGAACTCGCAAACTGCACTTAGAAGAAGTGACAGGCTAGCTTTAATTTAGCAGAGCAGGCCTGATTTTATGAGGCCTTTCTTTTATAATTTACCTGCCTATGATAAATAGCCACCTCAATATGAGCCAAGATTGTGCCCAGGTGGCCAAGAAAGCCAATAGCATCCTGGCCTGGGTCAGGAATGGTGTGGCCATCAGAACCAGGGATGTGAAATTCCTCCTGCACTCAGTGCTCTTGGAGGTCTTTTCCAGCTTTAATGATTCTATGATTCTATATTTTGTTATTTCTCTATGTCCAGGTAAGGTTCTGTCATTCTACAGTGTTGGAAATTTAGAAGATCTGTGAAACCAGAGTAGTCAAATTCACGTGCATCGGTAGTGAGTTAGTAGTTCAAGGGGTTACCTAGAAGTAGTGTTGCCCAGAAGTGGAAATCCCAGACTTACCTTCAGATAGTCTAATCACTGTTATAAAATCTGAATCATATGGAGAAGTCAGGCCCACAGTAACATACCTGCTTTTTAAAGCACTGACCTTGCTCCTGAAACCATGGGCTTTGTACAGATGCATCACAGCTACATCTCTATGAACCAGTTCAGCATATAATATCAGAACTCGCTTTGGAGCATGGTCTGGACATTTTAAGGCTACAAAACAGGGCTATTGAATGCAAACTGTCTGTGGAAATTGTTCCTGGTCTGTATTAAACCTGCTCTGCTCCCAAGCACGGCTTGAGGAAAAATAGGCAGTCCTGGCCAGAGAGACACTGAGGCTGGCCCAAAAATGTGGTAGTGCTGGCAGCCAGCTCCAGTGACTGCACCCACACTCTGGGACCAGTTAGTGTAGTACTCCAGACATCTTTGTAGACATCTGCACATCTGCTACATTTCATAGGGAGTGAAGTATACAGACTTGTCCTAAGGCACTTGTCCTAAGGCAGTGCACTAAGAAGTTACAAAACCAAAGTTGATTTGAAAAATACAATTTGCATATTCCCTACATGTAGGAGTGATCACATACCAAACTTTTTTATTTTTCTTTTTTTTTTCTTTTTCTTTTTCTTTTTCTTTTTCTTTTTCTTTTTCTTTTTCTTTTTCTTTTTCTTTTTCTTTTTCTTTTTCTTTTTCTTTTTCTTTTTCTTTTTCTTTTTCTTTTTCTTTTTCTTTTTCTTTTTCTTTCTCTTTCCTTTTCCCTTTCCCTTTTCCTTTTTCTTTTCCTCTTCCTTTTCCTTTTCCTTTTTCTTTTTATTTTTTTTTATGGAGAGCTGCAGTTAAGCAGTTTGTGACCATCAATTAAAATGAAGACAGAGGAAGATGAGCTAGATACTTGAATATGCATTGTTACAGAGATTGAACTATACTGTGGTTGCTACAGTGGGCTGATTCTGTAGGTTAAATTGCTTGATAGCACTTTACAACTAATGATTAATGATAGTAGCTTTTTACGAGATTTCATTTGTGTAAGCATTAGAGGCTGTTATGTGTTAGTGATACTCCAAGTTGTTCCTGCAATGCAGTGGCTGAGAATCCTTACAGGAAACATCTCAATAATTTCCTTTGTTCAGTGCTACTAGTGCAGAATAATTGTTCTGTGAGTGGTTCCAAATAATCTTCAATCCTTGATTTGCCATTTTGCTCTCAGACAGATTTATTACAAGCTATAATTTATTTAACTACATGTGCTTTTATGCATTTAACAACTTTTTTCATAACTTAACAGTTTATAGTTTCTGGTTTGTACCTTACCTGCAAGGTAGAATGCCAGCAAAGGGGCAGGGGAACTGTGGTAGTTCATCCTTGTGCATTGGCAATGCAGCTGTGGGTGAGCGGATTTGCTGCTAGGCAGCCCCTATCAAGCTATAGGTAGCTATCCTATCAAGCTATAGATCGCTATCCTATCAAGCTATAGATCGCTATCCTATCAAGAAAAGGATAGAGAACTCCAGTTCACATGGAAGCTGTCCCTAAAGGTTAAAGGAAGAGAGGATGATTGACATTAAAGCATGCACATGATTGTGGCTGCTCAGGCTCAGGAATATATCATCAGCTTTGAGCTCATACACATTTTTCAAATGCAGTTGCCTTAGGAAGGTTATATTGCAAAGATTCAAAACGTCAGGTTTTGTCAGGATTCTTGGAATTTTAAAGACAAATACCCTTCCTAATATACACGGTCAACCAAATTTGAATGGTATTCAAAATGCAACACTGTATAAAACATTGAAGAACATACCCCGAACAGAACTGCAGAATCTATAATGACTGACAATAAATAGTACTAAAAGAAAATAAAAAGCAGGTCTAATACATATCCTACTTGGGAATAGGGAAGGGAGAAAAAATAAATAGGTTCTGTACAATCTGGATTTACTCTTGGACCAAACACTTGATTAAATTGCATCAAAGAACAGCCTTTATTGTGACAACAGCTTTTGAGGGACACAGTTTCAACAAAGATCTCGTTTGAGTTGTGAGCTGTTTTTTGGTTAATTTGATGAACTGTGTTTTCCCCTCTAGGCTGGTCCATCTAGGTGGAAAGGATCAGTTATTCTAAAGTATGGCTAGAAAATAAGAAGGAACAGACTGTGGCTATTTCTTATTTACTAGAAAAATTATGGTTTTCTTGGCATCAGCAAGATTCTGTACTTACCCTTCAGGTGTGATTAAACAGAATTTGTTTGCAGACACTGATAACATTGCAGTCCAGAGGCATTCTCCACTGCCATGAGCAGAACCAGCTATCATGTCAGGTTCAACACTTAGATGTTCTAATACAGTGCTCAGCATGAGTCTGTGCTGCAGCCACTGCTGTGATGTACCCATGTATAGGCATATGTGAACTGGTTTTACTCTGGTGTGTACTGATAGTAATCAAAGTAAAAATGAAATGTTATGTATTTAAAGACAGGTTAGAAACCTGAGCAGATACTCAGGGTCCCCTGTTATCCTCAGTCAGTTTAGAGTATATCTACCATAGTAATCATGATCTTCTGTAGATAAGTGTATCTAAGGCATTAGTATTTCTCTCAAAATTTAATATTTCTGGGTGTGTATGGGAAGATAAGTCGCCAAAAATGGCATATTTAAACATTGAATCAAAGTACACAAAGGTAATACTCTAATGCAGCTGGAAATTTTTTGAATGGTCATCATAACATATTTGTTTTTAACAGCTGCAAAGTACTTGTGAAACGTAACTGTAAGTTTGCAAATGCTCCCCAGGCTGCTTCCTAAGAGCTGACTTTACACTTTCCCTAGTATCCAGTTCTATAGCCCTAAAGGATGTTTGCTGAGCAAAAATCTAAAGTACATTCACGCTCTGTGTAATAAATCTGCCTCTTCACTGCAGAATAATATTCTGGTTGTGCTTCTCAGTGTTTTCTAGAAGAGAAAGCAATGAACTGAAAGCCTGGTAATCAACAAGGAACTGAATCTTGTAGTTCTGCATACATCTGCTGCCAGTGGCACAGAATTATGATTAGAATGGGATATCTCTGCTGCAGGAATAAGCACAGACACCTCAAGACTGGGATGTTTTGTAGCTACATATTAAACCAATATAGACAAATATATATTCTTTCTCCTGAAAGATGTATAAAGTTCTCAGCTACAAAATATCATAGAATATATTATTGACCAGAGCTACATATGAAGTGGTTGGTCTGTTTTGGTAAAAAGGGGTGTTAAAGTCACAATTAGTGACCTCCTTTAGTAACTGTCTCCAGTCCTCCCCAGTCCTTGGCACTGCAGTCTCCTCTCCTTGTGAGCCATATTGTCTGTGGAAAGCTATGAGCATAGCTCCTCTTTCCATCCAGAAATCCCCATCACTGATTGTGCAGCAAACCTGCAGACTTTATCATCAGTCAAGTATTTTTGGCAACACAACTCTGCTCTGACCTTGAGCAAAGCCAGGTATTTAATCTATATTATGAGGACCTTTCAATGTTCTTAGGTGTTTGAAATGCAGCACCTGTGTTAAGCAAAGGGAGACAAATACTGTTTCTGAAATCCAAAGTGAACTGGAGTCTACTGAAAGTTGCCATTTAGTCCCACATGGCTAAGGTCACAGTCTGTGACTATTATTTATTGTCCAACATCAATAGTGTTGCTCTGTGAGGTAAAAAAGCTCTTGGGAATCTGCTGTTGGACTTCATTGATTTCAGTGGATATTGGGTTTTGACAGTGAGGACTGGACTCCAGTGGAGGGAGGTTCAGAAAAAAAAACAGAGGTAGTGCTTTCAGTTTGAATAAATAATTATCAGAATTTTAAATGAAGAATGAAAGGTCTAGAAAGAAGGAAGGATTGTATGATCAGCACAGTAAGCCACAAAAAGAAAAAAGAAAGAAAAAGAAAAAAAAATCATTGTCTGAGGGAGATCAAAGGTAATAACAGAGAAGATTGTTTTTCATACAAATGAATATCATAGTCATTAAGAGAAAAACTACTATCATTATTAATGGCTTCAAATGAAGGAACACAAAGCTAGCACAGAGTTCCAGATCTTCTACTCTATTATTCATAGCTAATTTGAAAAATGCATATTTTGTAGCTTCTTATGACTCACAAACACACATTTGTACATTTTGAAAGCAAGAAATGATACCTGAACAATATTTATTCTAGTCTAGCTGAGTCTCAATGGCAGAAAGGCAAAAACACAATATGTGATAAGCCATAAAGCCAGAAGATTATTCTAGGAAAATATGATGCAAGTATTATACACAAATGCTTGTACTAGATGATTTTTACAGTAACTTGCACACTGTGTGGTAATAATTTAAAGTATGTATACTTCATTAGTAAGTCCACTTGAAATATAATCAAAGTGGCTACATTTTCAGCTTTGATCCCATCTCCCTGTATGTTTTCAGCAGTCACATTTTTAATGAACGTTTATTTCTTTAATTGAGCTTTGGTTCACATTGATTTTTCCAGGTCCTTTATTATTACCATATTGCTGTTTTCTTTATGTGCTAAGTATTGTACTGTTACAAAACATTATGCAAATATAAAGACATACATAATTTTTACTACAAAAGCGTTTTTCTTCCAGATGGTTCAAGGAAAACAACTGGCTTTTTTGTTTGTTTAGGTTTTTTGGTTCTGTTTTGTTTTTGAAGAACAACCATTTAACATTTAAAACTGATCTACAGTAGAATGGGAACCAGTATTGTCATTGTCAGTGCTGGATAAATCTGTGAAAGAATTCTGTTACACTGAAAGGTAAGTAAAAGTTTTAAGTATAGAAATAAATTATATACTTTTTATAGATATAGTGAGAGGCAGTGATGCTGATTTTTCAGTAAACCTTGTTCTACTCTGCATCTTTAAAGCACCAATATCCTGCTTATTGCATTGCCATTTTTACTCTTGCAAAGTGAACAAAACTAGAAGAGCCTCACACATGAACTGAAGTCACAGGACATTTTCACATATGTAAATGAAACTTGAAGCATTGAGCACTGCCATAAAAATGTGTGTAATATGAATTCCTTCTGGGATAACTCTGACAAGAGACCAGGTAGATGTGCCAAAGTAGATGAACATTTCTCAGTGGCCACTGCTCAGTTCTGTGCAGAAGAAGGATCAAGGCATCTCACAGGCTTAGGGAGTCCTTGTTCAAACAGGATTTGAATGTGCAGCTGACACACATGTAGGAGAAGTGAGGGCAGAAAGTGCAGATGTTGGTTTTGTTCTGTGTGACCAGGTTTGCTCTGCAGGTGGGCTCTGCCTTCCAGTTACAGCTGGACTACCATGAAAATTTTTAGCACTGTGTCTGTATCTTCATAGAGCCAGGACAGGACTGAGGACCCTGCTGTTGTAGGTAGAAGCTGATAACAAAAGTACTGCCCTCATCACAGTGTTGGCAGTCAGAGCCTTGAGAGGTATAGGAAGACACCTCCAGGACAAAAGACACCAATGAGAACATGGTGAGCAGCATGAGAAACGCTGCTCACCAGACACCTTGCCAATAATTTAGTGGGGTTGAGGATAAAAATGGAGTTTTCACCAAAACTTTAAGAAGCAACAACAGTCATGTGGAAGGCAATGGCTCTCTTTTGAACTTTCCTACTCCCTCACTTCAATTTGTATCACAGGTTTCCATAGAAACACATATTTCCATACTGGGGGCAAGTGAATTAGTATTCCCAGCACCAACTGGTTCCAATTATTGACGATTTTGAAATAAGGGAGATGTGCTGCATGTTGCATTTCCTATGTTTTCAAAGGATCAGCCAGCTCCAAGGTAAAAGGACAATTTATGAACAGCACAGAACAGAGAGAAGACAGTTAAATTGAAGGATGATTTGCTTACAGTAGCCTCCAAGTACAACCTATGTCTGAAGAACAGAGAGTTTTGTAACATCCTTGACACAGGAAAGGTCTTGATCTGTGTATTTACAGATTTGAGTACAAAAAGCTCCAAATCTTGACCAGGATTTTGCACATCATTATGAAAGCAAGAATTTGTACCTGCAGTCTAACTGCAAAAAACACTGCAAAGCTTTGTCTTGGCTACTGCAAAAAGCAGATCTTGACTGCTGATACTAAAGAGAAAGAACATTTCAAGCAGAAAATGTACTGACAGATTTATACAGAAGTTCTTACCGTTTTGTAAGCTTTTTGTTAGGTATTACTCAGGTACTAAAGTGCAGTCCTTCATCTCTCTTCCTCTCAAAAATCCAGAATAAACATTTTCTTTCTTTTTCCCAATAGCCTAAAGGTCAGAACCCATGTTTGCACAAACCTCCTACTGCCTGAGGAGGTTTTAAGCTATATTATAACTCTATATTATAGTTTAGGACAGCCTCAGTAAGTTTTATCTGAATTTACAGAAATGGATGTTCTCTCAGTGGCAATGTTTTAGATGTCATAAATCAGAAAATGCTCCCTGGAGTCAAGCTCTGCTTTGCATTCTTTGCCCCAGGCAGAGTTTTTAGTATCTCTCATTTACTGCTAATAACATATTTTGTAAACTGCTGAAACTAATACTCCACTGGAATTCTGTGTGCAGAAAGCAACCTTCTGACACACCTTTGGTGAATCTTCTATGTCATGACTTGACATAGAAATGTCAATTTAAATGTCCATTCAAAGTTAAGGTTGCTGCCTCTGACTGATGAGATCACTGAACCAAAATTCAATTGCTGAAAGTGGGAAGGCACATTGGTGAAATTTTGCCATCCAATTGCTCTGTTTTCTGTGACTTTTTAACCATCTTTGGCCATGCTCAGAGACAGTTTGATGAACCTTGTTATAATGAATTTTTAAAATCTTGTGTCCGACAGGACTGTGTGTGTTGAAATAAATAATATTCAAGCCCATATTTGAAAATTTGCTTCATTTTTTTGGGTAACAGCATCATTCAATATCCTTAAAATTCGCTTTAAGTCCATTGTCTCTGAGGAAAGCCTAATAGCTAATGAATCTGTACATGAATGGAACTGTCCTTTCTGCTGATTAAGCCTAATGATAAAGATATAAATTTAGTTGCTCTGTCATCTTGGTAGTAGAAACTCTTATTAGTTTCTGATGGTCTGGGCTAGTTGTTAACATCATGCTTCCTGGCTCTATCAGGCAAAGTGATCACTTGAGCAGATAAGTTCGTATAAAATGTGGGATACACCTGAGATGTTTCTGTCAGACATCTACAATAAGCTTTCAACTGCAAAAGTACAGTTATTAATCTACATGGATAGTGAGGATAGCATCAAAGTGAGGAAGCAGTTATAGGCTGGCCACTAGTTTATGTCAGGGGACTAGGGATGGGAGAATATGTTTTTTCTTCAAATTTATTCCAGTTTATTCCTTAGTGATCAGGAGAATGAAGTTAATGTAAACCAAGATGGTTAGATACTCTTGATCAATTTCACCCAGCTTTACCTTCGTTATAGTTAAGCACCTGATCTAAGCTCTCTGGTTAGTTGAGAAGTCTTCACAGATGGAAATAAAACGTACTCTTTTATAAGGAAGGGTATTATGCAGCTAAAATGAAGAACACTGGGATTTCCATTTCTGCCCACTGGGTAGGGGAAAAGGCTAAACAATTCCCTAGATTATATACATTAATTTTCAGATACTAATGCTCACTGAGTTTAATTTATTCTAAGTGGAAAATACATTTTGTTAGCAGTTTCAGAGAAGACTCATACTTTCCACAATTACATAGTCTGCACAGCATGAATATGAACTATAAAGACTAATAAAATCCCATTCAGAATGGAACTTCCTGCTCATAATACTTTGACATTAATTAACTCTGCCAAAATACAAAAGGAATATTTTCTGTTTTGAAAATTTTCTCTGAGACTTCACTGGGATTTTGCAACTGAACTCTGATCTGACAGCTTGCATTCTGTGATAAAATGACAGATATTACTCGAGTAATAGAAATATTACTTCAGCTAATTAGGATATTTTCCCATTAGCATTTACCAAAAATGATTATTCATTGCTTTTATTGGCATTTTCCTTTGATGACTCTGTAGAATAAGAAGCATTTTTAAAACCATTAAAGAATTTTTCCAACAGAGTGCTGAAAAAATTGAAGCCATTTTTCTTGAGATTTTTTTTTAATCCCTGAATATTTATAGTTAAATTTTATGAGGACCACGAATACACATTCATACAGCACTTTTCAAATTAAAACATATGAAGGCTAAATCACTTCTGCCACAGGGCTCTAAAAGGTGTGGTAAACTGTAATGAATCATTGTGTGTTGCATGGTGCTGCACAAAGCTCACATACATTGCAGCATTTACATTTCTTCTATAGTTACAGCAAATCCCAATGGGCAAGGCTGGCTGATACTGCATTAACATATTCCATGCCAAAATATGCAGATGGGCTTTGGGGAAAGGAGCCAGCTGCCTGAAGTCCTGTGGCCCTTGAATGGCAGCACGTTGCTTCAGAGAGGAAGCACGGAGTGGAAAGTGTTCAGGGTGCTCAGGAAGCAGATGCACACCATCTCTGATGCTCACTGTGCGTGTCCAAACTGGCTGAATAAAATAGCTGAACTTAACTGGAAAAAAAAATCCCAGATTTCCATTGTTTGTACAACTAAGATAATTTTTGGAAAGAATGGCTGTGACTGCAGTATGCACTGGGTCTGAATTAAATATATGAACTTGTTCCTAGCAGTTAGTGGGAACAAATGTAGTGGCTGAGTATTCACACTTCTTGTTACTCTTGTTTTTCAATTATCGAGGAGTTGCTTTTTCTTCAGGTTTGTTTTTCCAGAAGCAATAATGAATGCAATATAAGCATTTCTCTTTAATGATTTCAATGTAGTCTGCAGTGTATTATTGCCTGATATCATGTTTATAATCACAAATACAGCATACATACACATGAAACTGCTGATGACAAGTTTGTAACATGACACATTAGTTTCTTCTGTCATTTTTCTTGTCTGTGCTTTTGTGTCTTTCACCATCATACTGTGGCATATGTTAGTGGGAAAAAGTACTTTATCTGGGTCCTTCAAATGGATCAAAGACATTCTCCTTGCTTGGAAAACTTATTGTAAAACTACAGACAAGGTTTTTTCAATTATTTCTTTGTCAACAGAGAGAAACCACATCTTTCACTGATTTCTTGCTGTAATCCCTTGTTTCCATATTGTGCTCAAAAATATTTTGGCACAAAAAGATGCACTTAATGAAAGGAGACCAACTTTCAGAGAGTCCTTAACCGGGCCATAGTAAAACCAAGTAACCACACTACTGGTTCAAGGAGTCTTTTCAGATACGGCAAAATAAACCCTTTTAAATAAGCAAAACAACGTAAAGTACACCTTCATTCTAGTAAGATATCTTAGGAATCAATGATGTTTCCACTTGAGGTTATGACTTCATGGCTCGCTAATGCAACTGGAAAGAGTTGATGTGGATGAAAATTTGACAGAAACATTTTCAGTTCTGTTTATTGCATGGAATAAAATTTCCAGTGGCACAGATTGATACAAGTCCAGTACTTGGATGGAATTGCAGCAAACAGCTTAAGCTGAGAATCAGAGCCCTTTTATTTGCCATTGCCTTGCATGTACATAAAGTGCTTTTCTTGGAAAACTCATTGCATGTGATTTACCAGTGGGGTGACAGCTAAGGCTAGCATTTTCTGCAGTCTAAAAAGAGACAAAAATTATTTGCACTGACTGCTTGCCACCTGTGCTCTTTATCTGGAAGTTTTGTATGTTTAGTTATAGTTTAAAAAATCTTGAAATGTTTAGCCCATGTAAGTTACAATTTAGCTGCAACATCTTGGTTTCAGAGCAAAAGCCAAGTTTTAGCTCAAAAAGGAAACAAAATCTCATACATTACCAAAAAACCTAACAAAACAAAACAAAAAAGCCCAAACTAACAAATGTTTTTTCTTCCATCTTAGAAATAAAAAGTGAATTAAGAGT
This sequence comes from Rhabdornis inornatus, assembly GCA_013397075.1. Taxonomy (NCBI): domain Eukaryota; kingdom Metazoa; phylum Chordata; class Aves; order Passeriformes; family Rhabdornithidae; genus Rhabdornis; species Rhabdornis inornatus. Next base: position 12,064 of record VWZS01009430.1, read on the forward strand.
CTCTGACAACTTGTACATCTAATTTTGAGCTGAGGTAGTCTTAAATCTCTGAGTTATTGACCTCTGAAAAAATGGACTTTGTAATCGAAATACTGACAGACTATAAACTATAGCTCTACTACTGGGAATGGAGGAGATGGGGTAAGGAGAGTACCTCAATTACCAGCACATAAATATTGATCTACTATTACCTTGATAGATCAAACCCAACAAATCAAATACAAACATGTAATTTCAAGCTACAACCAAGCTAGCAGAAACCACATAAGTTGTCTTTTTATCCTTCTCTTCTTCTTTTTCTTGTCACACCCTCGTGTCTTTCCTTAAATGCTTATGTGGAATGTGCAGAGCTGCAAATTTCAAAAGCAGCTAAGGTGCTTAGAAAGTTATATTTGTCCTTCCTTGGACTGGGTGCCACTTGGCTGCATGGAAGAGTGCAAAAAAATCAAACATGCACCTCCTAGGAAGGAATAAACCTGTTCCTAAATAGGAAGGGATGAGCAAAAGAAATTATTGAAAGATGAGAAGAAAAGGGCAAGGAGAGATCTTGTGGAGTAAACAATGGAGTGATTGAGAAGTTCAGATCAGTGCAGTGATGGAGGTGATTACAGGAATTTGGGTTCATTGACAGAGAACAGGATGCAGTTGTAAATGGCAGAATTGAATTGTTATTTCCCACTATGTTCTGTGAATGAACAGGAGCACTAAAAGGGATGGACCCTTTATACCAAAAGAAAAATTTGGCTTCCTAATATTGAGGATGATATTACTTTGCTCTTGAAATCTGTAATCCAAATTTACACAGTTGGATGAAAAGGCTTTGGTGCTTTGTGAATGCGAAGACTGGCAGTATTATTCAACCCCAACATAAATAACATAGCTTGTTATGAATAGGATATGTTTTAAGATTAGTCATGAAAACATTGTGCAAAGTGCTGAAAAGTTGTTAGGTTGACAAATAATTTTTCAGAATAAAAAGACATTTTGTAAATAATTGTTCATTATTTACTGAAGGACCTTGATCCCAAACTTGAGAATAACTGTAAAAAAATCCAAGCTCTGACTTGTAAAACATGTTATTTGACTTGTAATAGATTTCTTTTGTGCCAATTTAGTCTAATATAGTAATTAATTTCATCCCTTGATTTCCTAGTCAGTCAAAACCTGCAGAATTTATGAATGTATCAACTTAAAACAACATACACCTCAACAGTCGTATGAATGTCTCTGTCAGTGCTAAGGCTTATGTCCAATGGCCATTAAAAATTCAGGACACATTACCTAAGGTTGGATGGCAATGCAAAGAACTCGAAGGGAATTTGGGCTGGATGAAACTAAGAGCTTCAAGTTAAGTTCTTCCTCTTTAGTAAAGTTTCTGCAGAACCCTCAAGTCAATAAGAACCTAATACAAATGAGTGCATTGTAAACATCTGCAGTTTTCTAAAATGTCTTTCTAGTGAGTGGATTTTTGTTTTCTTTTCTTTAAAGCCAAACATTGTATTGTATATGACATAATGTCGAAGTTGAAATACTTGAAATAGTAAACCTTGGAAAGTGAGCACCCACATTAAGCTTGACAACATGAATGAGTTTCACAGACTTTTTTCTGAGACATATAAAATGTGCTATTTCTTAATATAGGTTCCTTGCTCACAGATATGATGTGTAGTTGGAAGGTCAGTGAATCACAAATGTAATTTAAATGGACAAATATCTTACATTTTAAAAGAAGAATACTCACTCTTAAAGAATGAATGTTAATATATTAGCTTAAGTGTTAGAAATGAAAATGAGCTCCTTATCTGTGTTCACCACAGCAGTGTCAACGTACCATCAGTGCCAATTCACAAAATGCAAAATGTTGGACATCTGAATTCTTCATAGTGAAACAGATCCTAAACCACTAACACTAACAGATCCTAAACATTCACTTCATAAAAATGCATCTCCAGTTTTGGATTAGTTCTAGTAGAAAGGGACCTGAGGTTCCTGGTGGACAACAGCTCCATGTGAGTGAGAAGGGGATGCTGCAGCCAGGAAAGCCAACAGGATGCTGGGCTGCAACAAGAGGGACTCACCAGCAGAGATAAAACAGTCATTATCCCACTCTGCTCTGTGCTTGTCAGACCCCACCTGGAATATTGTGTTCAGGTATGGTTCCCACTGCCCAAAAAAAGTGTGGACAGGCAGGAGAGGGCCCAGAAAAGGGAGCCTGACACATGAGGAAGGACTGAGACAACCGAGTTAGTTCAGCCTGGAGAAAAGAAGGCTTAGGGGAGACCTCATCACCATGTTTTAAAGGGTGGCTGTAAAGAGGATGGAGAGTCCATTTTTACAAAAAGTCACATTGAAAAGATGAGGGCTAATGAATACAAGTTACTTCTGGGGAGTTTCCAATTAGTTACAAGAGGAAAACTTTTTACAATAAGCACAATTAACCATTGGAATGCACTCTCCAGGAAAGTGGTGGATTCCTCAACATTGGACATTGTTAATATTCAGCTTGGCAGGGTGCTGGGCTGTCTTGTCTTGACCATGCTTTTTCCAAGAAATGTTGGATCAGATGATCCTTGAGGTCCCTTCCAATGTGATATTCTATAATTCCAGTGTATTACTTAACAGATGTTTTAACATTGAGACCTGCTGCAAACAAAACTCCACTGTCTGACAGCTCTTCCCAACATCCACAAAGCACCTCAACATCCAATTTGGCAGCTCTAGTAAAGACAGATGTCAGCATCTGATTATTTTATTACTTGTTTGGAGGAATTCTGTCTTTTGAACTCCTTCTGTTGTTTGACTATTCATTTCAGGAATTTAATATAACCCTGAAAAATCAACAAGGTTTGTATTAAGTTATAGAAGAGAGAAAAATTATCATTAAAGCACAATTTCTCTTGAAAAGGTGGTGGATTAAACTACATTATTATTGCCCAATGGCTTCAGATTTGATGAAATTCTGTAAAAAAGCAGAAAAATAATACAAGAACAATTTTATTAAACATTCATAAATACTAAATTACATTTCATATCTTGACAACTCAGCCTTCTTTATTATTTTAATGCCATTTCATGTCGTGTCAGTGGTGCCTAGGAATACTGAGAAGGTGATGAAAAAGTGAAAGGATGGACTGGATGGAGGAAATTGAAAAGTGCATTTGTTGCTCAGTAGGAAGGGCTCAGGGTAAAATAAAGATATTAGGAAGGCTGTGAGACTTAGAATTTTCTAAATGTCTTTGAAATAAGAAGAAAATTAAAATAATAAGCAAAATTAGGTGACATGAAAACATATTTAGAGTATTCAGTGTTAAATAAGAGAATACAAACTTCTGTTCTATGAAAATACAGTGTTTTCAATAAGAATCCTCTATTTTTAACCTTGCCTTCCCATACGGAAGGAGAAAGGAAATGCTTCATTCATTTGCAATGTTTTGGGGCTTTTACATGATTTAATGTGATTTATCTTCAAGTTATAAAATGACAATTTTTATAATATCCCTTACATGTAAAAAGAGTTTTAATATATAAATTCAGTTTTAATATATAAAAATGAACAACATAAATCAGTGGCATGAAAACTCTTTCAACTTAAAAATTTAAATTATCCTCAAAAATCAAAATAATTAAGCTTTTCTTCTAAAACATAACATGTTTCTGAGTTAAAAAGTGTACATACGTGGTCTTTAATTTCAGCAGATGAGATGGTGCTCTGTGAATGACAGAGTGGTGATGGATGATGTTGTCCCTCTTAGCTTTGTGGGTTTGTATGAAGGAAGGGAATGAGCCAGAAAACCAGGGAATGTCCATTGTCACCATCTGTGGAAGTATTTGAAAGATGTGTAGATGTGGCATTTAGAGACTTGGTTTAGTGGTGGACCAGGCAGTATCAGATTAATGGTTGGCTGGACTCAACGATATTAAAGGTCTTTTCCAATCTAAATAATGTTATGATTACAACTCCAGTTGAGGTTTTAAAGACTCTTACTTTGTTCAAAGCTGCTACTTCTGCATCTGTGTGTTTGGGAAGCTTCAATAAGTGGGACTCTGAGTAGTGCAGTTGGAAAACTGAGAGTGAAGTAGGGCCAGTTTTCATCACAGCGCTAGAGATTGGCTTTCAAGTGAAAATACATGCAAGTTTTGCTGCTGAAAATCTACAAAACTGTGAACAAAAAAATCTTCTCCAGATCACCCATGGTTTTATTCCTCTGTATTTGCTTGGATTTCTTGAAGGCCTCCAAAAGAGTCCATGCCTCAATGCTTCCAAAGAATGCGTGGTTATACTGGGAGTGAGGAAATGTCAGGTAATTCATCACAAATGTCATTCTCTTCCTCTCCTCATCCTCACAGTAATTCTTTGCTATATTATTAGTTCCCTCTAGTGTCTTCAAAACCTTCCTCAGTGGAAAAGTCTGGTGAAAAAATAGATTTTGTAGGGTGCCATGAAGATTATTTCATTCACAGTACTCCATTCCATAGGTAGAAGCAAATTCTAAGGTAGTGGAATTCTTGTGAGATGTTGCAGGAGTACATTTACTGACACAGTTCTCATATGTCTCAATTTATCAAATATCCAGCAGGAAGTGTTCATGGGAAAGCACAATTTTGTCCACATAACAGATAAAGGATTGCCCTGTCACTGAATTCATTATTCTCTGAGCATACTTGCTGACTCCTAATCACCATCCCACCCAGGATGTGGTTATGAGTCATTTGGCTTTGATGTCCTCCATAAAAAATGCATTTTCAACCCTTAACAGTTAAAAAAATGTATGAAAATTGAAAAGACATGTTGAATGATGAGAAGTCATTTCCTAATAGTGATGACTGTATCTGAACTTGGAAAATAGAATTTGTTTTACTTTTGAAATGAATTGATAAAAATTTTATATTTTCACCTAGTATTGTTTTCGACATAAAATAGATTACTTCTAGTTATCGAACTTTATGTACATCTCTTGTGAGATGAAGCAGAACTAATCAATCGAGTATAATAACAACAGAGACAGATTTATCAGTTCACTTAAGTCTGCAGGAAAGACTGTGGTTAGGACAGAAGAGTTTAAAAAGAAAAGAAGTGTATTACATCTATGTTTTAAACTAGATTAGAGATGAAAATGCTTCTGCCAATGTACTGACCTCTGAAGTGAGGCAACCAATTCATTTTGTGCATATCCAGATCTTGATTCATTACAACTATATGACAAGGGTTTACTGATTCCTACTGGAGTCATCTGCAAGGGTATTTCCTCTGAAGAACTCCATGGACCATGCAATTTTCCGTGTTGTCTGACATGATTTCTCCCTCTTATGAAACTCCTGAGAATATTTCCATTGTTATTAGCAAGAGTTAAATCAGCTCCTTAAATCAGGGAAAAGAGAGTGCAATAGCCTGTTTGAGCTTCAAAGTGAATTTTGTATGTATAAAACCAGCAGATTATTGAATAGCCACTCTCAGATCATGTTACAACTTTGGCTGGATAAAGAAATCTGAATGTGGCTGCTTCAAGACTGATGATTCATGGATGGAGCACTATGAAGAGTTAAATGTCTTGTAAACTGGAGCACTGGTAGAGTATGCTTCCTGGATCTGTGACCAGAGATGGCACAGTCAGACCATAACTACCAGACTGTCCTGAGTCCCAAGAATCGGTGGCTGCTTGTGAATTGTTGTTAGGAACAGTCTTGAGTCTGTGACAGTTCCAAAATTTTACTTAAGTGTCATTTTAGAGACTACCCATATCAAAATGTTGCAGGAACTGCTCCGTCAGTGTAAAAATGCAGTGCCCAAATTGCTGCTCTTACACCTCTGCTCATTCTCTGCTTACTTTATTAACAGAGATGCACTAGAAGAGCCATAGGACCTGTCTACACGGGCAGCTGCATGCAAGATCTCATTTAAGAGTCTGAAAGCCCCCATAGACACTGTGTTAGTGTGACACTGTGACACTGCGTGCAGCAGCTTGGATGCAGCACTGAACTAATGGCCACACTTCTCCAGACCCAGATAATTTTTGCCTAGTGTGGAGCTCAGACAAAGCAAGTCCAGGATCACTTATCTTTGTTCACAGTGGGTACATCCCTAAAGGCAGAAGAACACGGTGTAAAATGTCTGTGCCTTTGATATTATTAGGAGTGGGGATGTTTATACCTGAAGCAAGAGCACACACAACTGAATTGAGGTTTAGAGTTGCTTGGTCACACCCAGCTCTGTTCAATGGAGTTATTTCTGTTTGGTGCTGGCATTATCTTAGCACAGGGCTGGGAACTAAAAGAAACTCCGAGAGAACAGAGTGCAAAACTCTGGCAGAGACTAAGGGTCACCTTAAATTCTGATGGGGTATTACCAAATCAATAAGTGGATGATTTGTCATCATAAGCAGAATTAATTTTTGAACAATAGCACTTTATTTAAATTTCATTAAAGGCCAAGAAGTTCCAAATTTAATCTCTATTCTCCTTAAGCTCCTGTGACTGTTAAGTGGCATTCTTGGATTATAGTCATCTACTTACCTTATTCAGGTGACTTGTTTTAAGATCGGTTGAGGATATGGATTAACTTCCTCAAAAAAGAGTAAATTAAAAAAAAATCTGGAAAAAGAGGCAATATCTAATCTAAAGGTAGAAACACGTGCAAAGAATCAAAGATTTGTAATATGCTTATTCCACCCAACTTTTGTTGGAATTAAATAAGAAAATATCTATGCATATATATGTGTTAAAGTGACTCTGCTGGGTGATGTGTTGATCTGCTGTAGGGTGTGTTCTCTACAGAAATCTGAGCATTGAATTTCAGAGCATGATTTTGCATTAATTGTAAAAGAGTGCCCTCCACTCAAGACTGTTTCTTAGGCTCACCACCTAAATTCCCTTAAAAGATGCTACTCTTCTTCCAGGCATGTATGAGTCTGAAAATTGAAGGGAAAACACACTTAGAGATTTCCTGTATTTTCTTAGCAATTTCTTATTTAGAAATCAAGATGAAATAGTCTGAAGTTCTCAGATCAGGCATACAACAGGCAGTTCTGCTTTTGCTGAGCCCAGGTGATACACAGCAACAGGGAAAAAGAATATTCTCTTGGTCCACATACTTCCACACAGCTTTCAAAACTAGCAGTAGTAAGAGTGTAGCCATTATTAGGAAGGAAAAAATTACAGTGGTCTAAAACCAAGTCAAATCCTCAGTCAGAGTTAATTGACAATGTTAAAGTGAAGTCAATACTCAGTTGATTAGAAGCATCTGATTCACCATTTAATGTGGAAGAGAGGAAAGTCACTGGATGACTAGATGAGTTTACGCAGTGCAGAATTTCTCTATCCTGAAATGCAGAGGACTGGGTAAGAAATCTGGACCTTTATGCAGTGTCGTGATGTCTAAAAATGACCTGACATACCTTTAGCCAACTAAACAACACTGGAGTGTTATTCAGAGACAGAACAAGTGTATTCAGAGTGGTGCTGCTTTTTAAACCCTCTTCCATTTGCATGACAGACTCTTCTCTCTTCTCCACGTGTGTTAGGTTTTGATTTCCTAACCAAAGTAAGTGTTGTTTAGCAAAAGCTTCAGCTCTGCTAGACTTTACTCAGCCACGTATTGGCATCTATAGGAGTGCAAGAAGGAGCCTTGCTAGAGGTTCAGAAGAATGCGCAAAGGCACCAAGACATTATGCCTTACTTCTGCTTTTGTCCTGAGGATAATTTCCCAAGTGTTCTTGAGGGAGCAGTTAACTTTAGTAGGTGGTTACAAAGAACTAAAATTGTGCAGTAGATTTAAAAACCACACACAGAATCAAAGTATTTGAATGTCCCATAAAATAAAGAATAAATCTCTTATAAAATTATGTGGGCATAAAAATAACCCTAGCCTAAAGATTTTATTGTCAGCTGTATGTAGGGGGTTGACCCTGGCTGTATTCCAAGCACCCACCAAAGCCTCACTATCACTCCCCTCTGTAACTGTAAGGGAAGAGAAAATATAGGGATTCACAAATTGAGATAAGGACTGGGAGAGATCACTCACCAAATACCATCATGGGCCAAAAAGACTCAGCTTGGGGATATTGACTGAATTCATTACTAACAAAATCAGAGCAGGATAACGAGAAGCAGAATGAAACTTAAAAACACCTTTCAACCCCCCTCCCTCCTGCCCAATCTCTTCTCCTCCATAAGAGCAGATGGGGAATGAGAGTTATGGTCAGTTCATCACACTTTGTTTCTGCTGCTGCTCAGGAGGGGAGTCCTTCCCACAGGAGACAGTTCTCCATGAAATTCTCCAATGTGAATCCATCTCACAAGCAAGTTCTCCATGAACTGCTGCAACGTGGGTCATTTTTCCACAGGGTACAATCCTTCAGGAACAGGCTGCTCCAGTGTGGATCCCCCACAGGGTCACAAGCCCTACCAGAAAACCTGCTTCAGGGTGGGCTCCTCTCTCTGTGGGTCTGCAGGTCCCTGCCAGGAACCTTCTCCATCATGGGTTTCTCATGGGATCACAGCCCTCTCCAGCATCCACCTGCTCCTGCTGGGATCCTCCATGGGATGCAGATGAATCTCTGTTGGACATGGGGAAGCTCCTAGCATCTTCTCACAGAAGCCACCTCTGTACACCCCTGGTACCAAAATCTGGCTATGCAAACCCAACACACTGTGTTACACTGTTCTTGTTGGTAAGTGTGAGATATAGGTTAAAGATTATTCTCTTGTAGCAGGAAATAGAACCTAATGTAAAATATATGACAATGTACTAGTATACTATACAGATGCATACACATAAAATTATATGTATTATATAAAGTTCAAATAAAATTATAACTTCTTGAAATATAATAATTACATTTAGAAGTGATGCATTATGGCTATGGTATACCTTTACCCATCTTTTTCTCCTTTTGCAAATATGTAGCAGCCAACATACCCAATTAAAACTAACCTTCTCTTGAAATTGATGAAGAGTTAGTGTTTTTGCAGTATTTTTAGGAGTTATTTGAGCCAATTAATGGGCTGATATTCACCATGTGTTTTTACCCACTTATCCTTTGTCCTGTTTTAAGATTGAAAGCAATAATAAAAGAAATATTATGCCAGAGTGAAATGTAAAATTGAGACTATCTTTAGAATTTATTGTGACAAAAAGCTCAAATTAAAAATGCTGGAGAGTTTTAAAGGGAAATTCTGCAAGATATTCAAGTCAATTTTAGGTAAGTCCATTAATTTCTCCAATAAAAATATTCTATGATATGCTCTGTGCCTGGTGCAGAAACCCTGCCAATCCACTAAATGGTAATTTAGGGTCAGACCAGGGAATTTTACAGTCTGATACCTATTTTAAAGCCTGATTATGCATCCTATATGGCATAAAATGGCAAAAACTAGAATCCAAGTCTTGCTGTTTGTTTTCCCCAGATGCTTGTACTCTCAGCCTACTAAATATCAACTTCTCTTTGCAAAGCAGAATTGCTGAAGCAGATGGTAGTGAGGTTGCAAGCCAGCCATGTATACTCTCCATGTAGGTAGAAAATAAAAATTTTTATCTTCTTTAGGCTGATGGACAATGAAACCCATGAAAGTATGAAACCCTCCCTAAAGAATAAAAAATAATCTCAAATGGATGGGTTAGCCAGTGATCCACTGAATTCAAGGGAGAACCTCCTCACTCTCCCTTGCCAAAGCAGAGTAGCTATGATGTCTTTTTTGGAAGGTAAAACTTAAAAATCTAAGTACTAGAAAAAAGAGTGAATCCCAATCTCTTCTTGGCACCTGCTTTTTGTACAGCAGAATTAGTTTTTGCATTCATACCATGGTACATAATGAACTTTCTTATGAAATTCAATAAACACATTAGATTCAGCAGCTATTTACATCTAAATATTAAGGCTGCATTTCAATGTCACCACATAGATTCACTTTATCTATTTACTTATTATTATCTTTACTTATTATCCACTTCATTTACATAGCAGAGCCTGAACCTCTAATTTACTTTACAAAAATAAGCACTTTTTCCCCAGAACATTCTTTCTGGCCTCCAGGAAACCTTGCCAGAGGCTGTAGTCACCCCAAGAGTCTGGCATTTCTGTTGGTACCTCTTCTCCAAGCATCTTTGTTATTCTATGGTGCCTTAAATTGCACCACACATTTTTTGGGGACCTAATTAGTTTCCTTTATTCCTGCTTAACATCGTTTTTTCAATGAGCTGTAAATTCTTGTACAAGAGCTGCTAGGACCGTGTGTAAATTAAGGATGTGCAGAATATCACAAAGTTGTTATAAGACCTTTTTTTCTTTCCTTCTCTTGGTGAGAGATGAGTAGAATCTCAAAATGAGGATGTAGGATTTTTCTTGTCTTATTTAATGAAAAGAATATGAACACACTTTGCTAGCTAGTGAAAAAAAAATATCATTGAGTTCATTAGTCAAGGTTAAAGCTGGAGGCAACATGTAAAACACTTGAACCACTTCTCTGTCAAGACATTTTTATCAAGCTATCTATTGTCTATACAGTTTAATACCCTTAGCTCTGTGCACACACCTTCTTCTAGTGATTAATTTTTAAGAGGGCACTCACTCTTTGGTTGCTAAGGGTTATGATGTAGTTTTTTTATAAGAAACAATACACTAAACATTTCAAGTAGGACAAAGTATTTGTTGCTGCACTAAAACTCAAACAAGAGAGAACATTTCACCACTGTTACCTTCAGATGGTTCTTTTCTTAAAATAAAGCATTATTTTCTCTACAGAGGCATTCCTGAAAGAACCCAGCCATGCAGAATGCACAGGTTCACTCTGCTCCAGCAGGAGGGATACTGCTCTGTAGTTGAGCTCTGGCTCTGTATAGGTGCCCTCTTGGCACCAGCTCCAGTTGTGCTGTACCAACTGAACTCTTGGGACATGTCCTCATGGAAAATCCATTAGGTTTGCCATTGGCTATTCCATACCTTCTCTGGAGACTGAATACATGATTGCTAGGGACTCAGTAAAAAGGGCAAACCCATGGACCTTCTAGTTCTGTATTCACAGGCCAATGCCAAGCTCAAACAAACAGAAACCTCCCTTAGCCACCCAACAGAATAGACAAAGCTTTTTTGCAAAACCCAGTCAATTAACATTTTATTTCATCTGTGCATCCAGCTATGCACATGTGTCTGTGTAAGATCACAGAATATTCTGAGTTGAGAGGGACCTACAAGGCTCATCAAGTCCAGCTCTGAAGTGAATGGCCCATATGAGGATTGAATCCATAACCCAGGTTATTAGCACCCTGCTCTAACCAACTGAGCTATCTGTGTGTAAATAGTTTCTGGTTACACAACTCTATGTTAACTCTAAATGTGCAAAAATTATTGAAACTTTTACAGTGGCATTTTTATTTTTGTATTTGGAAGAGCAACCAATCTATGGCTCCTCATCTACTAATGAGAGGTAATTCATTATCTGTTGGGGGAGGAGGGGAAGATGAACACCTATAAGTTTTTTTGACAATGCCACTAATTATTACTAAGCTACAAGCTGAGGTGGCACAAAGAATTGTTCCAGCACACATGTACAAGTGCTGAGTGCAGTGCTCCAGAGATCTCGGATGTCTGCTTTGTCTATTCCATTGTGACATACTAAAACGAAAGGTAACCTGTCCCTCACATCCATCTGCTGGCAAGCAGGATGATGAATTATTGTTGCAACTTGTTGTGTTACAGCCCTGTAGTGCTTGAATTCTAGTTATTGTCTCTACAAACTTGTCTGATAAATGCACATTTAACTTGTGATTTTTATGCCTTTTATTCATTGAAGGAGAGCACCACATTAAATGAAAAATATTCTGTTTCCCCATTTGCAGTGTGACAAAAAATGTTCCCAGGCCATATGATCATGACAAAGTACACTCTTCAAATCTCTTTAAACAAAACCCTTCAAAATACACCAGGATTTTTCAGAATCACTTTCTATATCTTTCAGGTCTTATATTATTGGCAACATCAGGTCTCTCTCTTGCAGATATTGGAGGGCAATGGGAAACCTGCTTTGGACTTTAGATTCAGTAGTTTGAATTTTATTTTATTTTTGTCTCTTGTATTGTGTAAAGGTTCATGTATTAATTTAGATTGAGTTCTAGTTAAAATCCAATAATAAGTAATGTATTTATGCAGATTGCTGTAAGTACCTCAAAGCATTCAGAATACTGCAGTAATACATATATGAATTCTGTTGTATGCAAACTGAAGATGTCAGCTTTGTCCATTCATATTGAATGATCATGGATTTCTTTTCAGGAGTATAGCTGTTATTTGGTACACGGCAAGAAATCTTTGAAGTCTCCAGCCCATGGCTGCTTGGAAGGAAATTGCATAGCCCCTGAGAGGTAGGATGAGACCAGGAATGACAGAACTTTGTTCTTGTGCTCCAATAGTTCTATTTATGACAGGTATCTGGGAGATGGAGTCAGAAGAGGTGGTGGAAGAAACGAGAAGGGCTCCATGGCTTTTTGTTGCAGTAGAGTGACATCTAAGCATGACAGAAAACTTGAAAAGCTTCTCCTCTGTTACCAAGATAGCTGGAATTCTAGCTTTCATCTCATCCATTATATTTTCCAATTTAGTCACAGTGTAACTGCTTAGTGACATCTTGCTAACAGAGATATTGACTGTAACAGACATTTCTTGAATTCACCTCTTTCGAGAACTAGGTTCTAGTCTATCATGTCAACTTTGGGTCCTCCAAAGCACTTGGGACATTCAGAATTGCAAAGGAAGCGATGACAGGCAAACATCGACTCACAGAGCTCCCTCATAGCAGAGTGACTGTTGATCCAGCCTCACTCCTGGTCTGCCACTGAGAGCCAGGGTTACCAGGTACATAAATGCTTGTCTGTGTCTGAACCCCAAATATCTATCTATCCAGAGCTGGGCACAAATTGGTACTGACTTCATGTAATAATGAAAAGAGAAGGCTAAAAAGTAGACGTTACTCACACAGCAATATTCAGACATTTTTCACTTCTTCAGGGTTGATGCAGCCTCCCCTTGAACACTGTGGGCAGTTCTGGGACAGAAAATATTAGGGTCCTTGAGTGTATCCAGAGGGTAGCAAAACATGTGAAAGGGCTGGAAGGAATGTCCTGGGAGGAGCAGCTGAGGGCTTTGGATTTGTCCAGACTGGAGAAAAGAAGGCTGAGGAACAATCTCATTGCTCTGTGAAACTTCCTGAGGAGGGCAGGTGGAGAGGAAGGAGTTGGCCTCTTGTCCCTGGTATCCAGGGACTGGACATGTAGGATTGGTTCTAAGCTGTACCAGGGAAGGTTTAGACTGGACATTAGGGAGCATTTCTTTCCTGAGAGGGTATCAAATACCAGGAGGCTTCCTGGTGAGGTGGCCAATGCCACAAGCCTGTCAGTGTTCAGCAGGCATTTGGACAATACCCTTAAGAACATGCTTTAACTTTTGGTCCTTCCTGAAGTGCTCAGGCAGTTGGACTGGATGATTGTTTTGGGTCTCTTACAACCAGAACAGTCTATTCTATTTTTTTTTCCTTTCTGAGGAGAAATGTAATGAATACAATGAATCACAGTTTGGACATGGGCAAAAATCTTACACTGACAAACAATAAATATAATTCCCAATGAGAAAAATGAGTGATTGGTTTGTATACAGAGTTGAGTTTGAATCAATTACATAGACCAAGAATAACTTTTGTTTTGAGACAAGATACAGTAGGAATGCTAAACACAGTAACTGTCCATATTCCTGTAAGGCAGAATTTATGAGTGTTGCTGCTTATGGCTATTGAGTGAAAATGGATATGGAGGGTCAGATTGATCTCCTGTAACTCTATTTCCCTGAAGTTAGATATCTCTGTTGTGTTAGTCATTTGCACTGCTTCTGTTTTCAGGTTGTAAGAGAAGTAATAATGCAGGGTGTCTGAATGCAAGTCCCATGACTTTATGTGTACACGACCCTGAGTAAGTTGAGACAGAATTCTTCCACAGATAATGCCTCCTCTTAGACTACATGAGAGCAGGTGAAAATAATCTACTTAAGTTTAATTTAAAATTAAACTGAATCCCATTCTGACATACTGCCTAGAAAAATTTTGCATGGAATGTCTTATTCTTCAGACCCTTTTCAGAGAGTTGTTAAAACATGTAGAGATGGCAGAAAATGTAATGTAGAGATGGCAGAAAGATGTAATGATATCTTTCAAGGGACAAAAAATGTACGGTTTTAGTTTGGGTTCATGAACTAATTGGTACAAAGTCTTGCTATCCTGAGAAAAAAAAAAATCTAAACCAAAACAAAGACTATGGACCAGTTCCAGCTCCCACTTACATTGTCCTGCCACGGACAAAAGCAGGAGTTATTTTGGCTTCTCTGAGTTTGATGAGATCTGGAATTAGTCCCTACATCACCAGAATTTGTCTAAATTAAAATTCTTGAGAACTGAGAGTTTTAGAGTCTTTTCAATCTATATTTCTCAACTATCCTGATACATACACACATGCTTCTTTCTTTAGACAGCTGCTCATTTGATGATATTAAATTTATAGATTTTGCAGATATTATTGCAGCTGGAACTAAAATTAGGCTTTTCCCCCATTCTCACACAAGAGTTTAATTTGTGGTACAAATAAGAAGTTTAAGTTGCTAAAAGTGATCTAAATACCTGACATAATTGGTCCAACTCTAGCTCGTTGAACACAAGGCTAACACAGCTATAGTACTATTGCAGAAGTTTGGAAATGAAAAGGAAGATTCTTGATTCCAAGGTGTCTGGTGGAACTCCACGTGGTCTTTAAAGGAAACACTGAAATCAGGCAGTAGTGCAGTTGAAAATTTACCAGTGTTCTGTCTTGTAGCATCCTTGTGGGTTTCAGTGAGACTGATCACTCAGTCACCTAAGTTTTAGCATGAATGGAGGGAATTAATTATCAGTTTGATTAAGATTTTCACATTGTAATCACGGGGGACTGTCAATCTGCTTACCAAGAAAAATAATCATAACTAAGAAATTACACTATTTTAATAAGGTGGTTCAGCTTTGGAAATGAACTGATTTAATTAATTTCTTCATCATCACTAGTTGATGATAATTCATGCCAATTCTTTGCATTTGAAAAAGGAATGCATGGTTTCAGGTTCCAGAAAATTTAACTTAGCAGAATACATGATTTACAGTCAGAAATTATCATGGCAAACTTAACTGAGTTATATCTGTTTCATTGCCACTGGCTACAACTTTCAATTTCAGTTTAAATTCTCTCCATATAGGGAGCACTAGATGTCTGGTACTGAAAAAAAAATCCATAATAAAAAAGCAGTGACCCTTAGGGTTCATATATCTAAGAAAAAATAATGATAAAAATAATATCAACAGCAACAACAACAACAAAAATACATAGTTATTGGAAAAAATATTTTTTTTTATCTGATGAACTGTCAAAGACTCTGCTCTGAACACAGCCTGGGGATTTTCCTGGATACAGTCCATTTTCATCTGCTTATGTTTTTTGTTACAGTGAATCATGTTTAAATACATGGATCTCTGACATTAGCAGATCGAACTATAATAGGAAGCATGTGAATCTTCTGGAGCAGCTAAACATCCATAGTCTTGTTCTGGAAGGGGCAGGAATTATTAGGAAAGAGGTCCATCATCTGAACAAAATTGTACCTTCTCTAACTAAGAGCTAGTGATAAATTAATTGTTTGTCACATTAAAATCAGTGGGGATGAGAGAGGACAAAACTCCATTTTAAAATTATTTCATTATCACAATACCTTAAATGGTAATTTCATATACATGTTTATTTTTGTAGGCCAATTTAGGCAATAAGCCATGTTTTTTAAAATATCAGAATACCAGCATAACATTTAGTACACAGTAATCAGTCAATAACATGCAACATAAGCAAATGCCATATCCAGAAGACTAAAACTCCAGAAGTTTTAAAATTGCCTTAACACTGTGTAATAACTTTGAGAATGTAGCTACTGCTCTGTAAATGTTTAGTTTCCTGCATAACAAATATCTTTGGACACACAGAGCTTCAATTTAAAGATTCTCAAAACAAGCAATTGTTATTAATGGCAGAACTTAAGCTGGCTCTATAACTAAATTCAGCTCAGTAACAGTAGGTCCCATAGATCCCTGCACCACTGAAGACAAATTTGTCCTTTCCACTAAAGCAGTCCTTAAAGTTGAGAAACATATTGCAATAGAGGGGAATTTTTTTTGTTGTGTTTTTGGTTCATAAATCTTGCATGCTCCAGAAAAGCGGACAGGAAAAAAATCTGGGAATAAAGGAAGAATTGGATCAGCACTATGCCACCAGCTCTAAATTGAGAACAGTGGCACATTCAACTTTAATGTTCCTGAAACAGAGCATTTTGGCTTTAAGTTTTTAAATCTAACTTTTTTTTAGATTTATTAGGTGCTATTCAGGGAAAAGAGGTGGTCAAAAAATGCCCTCCCCACCCACCCCGTTGAGTTCATTGTACTGAACTCAATTCAATGATTAAGGTAGATAATTTCCAGATTTCAAATTATTTAGTAAAAGCTACAAATCCTTTAACAATTCAACATTTCTGATATAATTTCCTTTCTCCCAGCAAATAAAATAAATCTAGGAGTTCATTCTTCCTGTTTCATAAATATGTTAATAAGGATTGCAGTTAAGCTGGATCTAAATTATTGAATTGCAACATGATGCTGAATATCTGTCTGAATTTTTTGATACTGTGCTGGTTGTGACCGGAATAGAGATAATTTTTTTTCATAGCAGCTTGTATGGGCTTATGTTTGGGATCTGTGATGAAAACAGTGATGATTTCACTGGAATATTTTATTTATTCATTCCTGAACAGTGCCTACACAGCATCAAGATCTTTTCTGTTCCTCAAACTGGTCCACCATCAAGGAGATTGGGGGTGTGCAAAAAGCTTTGAGGAAAACAATCTTAATTAATTTTGACTAAACTTGTTCATAAAAATAGACAGAAAATCTAAATTTGCTGTTTCATGGATGTGTAGCTTAGAAGAATTACTCCTCAAGGTTAACTTTTTTTATAGGTTCAGCTAAAGGAACTGTACTGAAAGAGATGTTAACAGAATATACCTACTTAAAATGGACTAATCTTTTAAGAAAGCAAAGATCACTCTCAGTATGGCTATGAACACCAGGTGCAGTCATTTAATTTTTTTGTCAAAATTTATGAGGAAATTTGAGCTTCCTCATTCCTAAATACTCAGGCTGGAGTCTATTATTTCCTTCTATTCTGTACTGTGAATACTATATGCAGATTATCTCTTTATGGAAGACTAACACCATCTGAGTGCTACCTGGAGTTGAAAAGGAAGCATTTTACTTGTATTCACTTATATAAGAGAGGAAATAAATTTAAACTTTCCTCATAGGAAAAAAAATGGAAATACAGGAATTCTTTCTTGCCTCCTGACTATCAAAAATACTGAAAAGAGTCCTAGAAAATCAATATGAATGCTAAATATAACCTCATTAATTATCCAGAAGTTCTATTTTCTCAGCAATGAGTTATATAGCATTACCCCAGAGTTAGCAAAGTAACACATTTTCCATACTCCATCGTGGGGAAATTTTCGGTTAAACACAGTTTACCTTATTTGCAGTTCCTGTGTTTCGTAACTTCACAACTGAATGTCAGTAATCTGCCAATCAAATCCTTGCTGAAACACTTGGAAAAGCAAAATCTCTAATGGCAATGCCCTTCACCACTGCATACTGAAATGTCAGCTTAGCAGACAAGAGGTCTTGTAGTCATTATCCCACACGTCATTCAAGAAAATAAAGAAAAAGAATGGATAAAGTGAAGTATTTCAATGCCATTTCCTGTATTTATGTTTGTTGGCTTTGACATTCTGTCATACTTCAAGCTTTTATAGCACACTTGTCCTCCATGCAGTGCTTTATATATGAGGTGAAGAACAGAATTGCATTGTTGCAGTAAGAGGAGGGAAAGGACAGGGAAGTGATTTGTTTAAGGCGATTTCTCACATCACAAGAAGTGAGGAGAAGTGTCCCTATTTTTCCCAAACACTGACCTTTAACCAGTCTTTCCCATTGCAAAACATGACTTACTGTGCTGTTCTACTCCATCACTCGATCCTTCTGAAGTCAAATATGAGACTCCTATTGCCTGCAGAAAAAAGATAAACCACAAAAAAAACCCACACAAAAAAAAACCCAAAAAAACAACAACAAAAAAAACCAAACCAAAACAAAAAAAAACCCCACAAAAAAAAAACAAACAAACAAAAAAAAACAAACAAAAAAACAAAAAAAAACAAAAACAAAAAAAAAACAAAACAAAACCAAAAAAACAAGCCCAGAAAAAAGAACCAACCAAGACCAACCAAACAATCAATCAAACAAACAAAAAACACAAGCAAACCCCCAGGTTTTAAGTTTTAGCTACATGGCTTCATCTCTGAATTTTCTTAGCTTTTTCTTCTTTTTGAAGTTTATGAGACATTTGAAAAGGATTGTTTTTAAAATTCACAACAGTATAATGAATAAAATTGCTAACTATAGCTCAATTTTACACTGAAGAAGAATTCCTGTAAAATTCTGATTTTTTTGCACACGATCTAACAAGAAAATTTAGCAAAACAGAGAACTGAAGGAGAGCTTACCAGTCCTAACCACTGAAACATAATTTTTAATAAATTTCACTTCTGTCAGCAGAGCTGATTTTTTTTATTTTTAATAGAAGTTTAGAATTTTCATGCCGACTACTGGATTTAAATATTAGTAGTAGAAGTAGTTGTAGTAGTAGTATTAATTTACTATTTAAATGTCTAGAAGACAGAAACAGTCAGAAATACTGGGACCACAGTTTGAAACTCCTGACTTCACTTCATGACATTCTTGACCCATGACCTTCCCCAAAATAAAAGCATTCTTTTAAGTCTCTTCTGTGGTGCAGACTGCCCTAGATGGCACTGAAAATATGCAACTGTTAGATTGTATTGACATTGGTAAATAAAAATACTCTTAGTAATGCCCAATGTTATGTCAAAGGCAGATGGCTCCTAAGTTCAGTTAGGGAGGTTCAGATTTTATATCAGAAAACTTCCTCTGAGAGGGCTGTGCAGCCGAGGGAAAGTTTTCCCAGAGAGTCTATGGAGTCTTAATCCTTGGAAGATTTTCAAGATTTAGCTAAGCAGAGCCATAGCTGATCTGATCTAGTGTGGAATGGTTCTCCCTCAAGGGGAAGGCTGAGCTATATGACCTTTATTTCTATTATTCCATTCCAAATTATTTATTTTATAGCTATTTGTGTTTGATTTCCTCTAAAATGTCTGAATGTCTTTGTTCTGTAAAGAGGCAATAATTGGGCACCTGCAGTTCAGTCTTACTATGTGTGATGAATTAGTGTTCCCTAAAAAGTGATCAATTGATTCAGCATTCTTAAAAGAATAGCGAGAAATTTCCCTGAAAATATGAACCTTAAATACTCAAAAATAATAGACTTTAATTTGGGAAGCAAATCTACTCAAAATCTGCATTACAGTTCTTGCTGATTTCACTGAAGGCATGCGCTGCCACTCAGCATGACCACGCAGGTCATAGAATTTTCCCTCTGAGCACCCTGGGGAAGCATATTTAGAAATTAGCTGAGAATGGAGCTGTGCTAGGTGATGACTCACTGATGGACTGTGGGACACACAACAAAAGCCTTCCAGTGCAGCAGGGCTTGCAGAAACGAGGGATCTACCTATGTGTGCAGCACTCAACCAGCCAGCCAGCCAGCCAGGGTTAGACTGAAGCTTTGGCCGTCCCAAAGGCGTAAAAATACTCATCCATTTGTTTTCAGAGGTAACTGTATCTTTTGATCATTGCATATATTGAAACTGTAATTCTGGCAATGAAGAAGTAGCATATAATTATTTTAATTTTCATATGATTTTTTAAATTTTATCAGATCCCACTGATGGCCCAATTGTACACATCCAGATTCTATCAGCAAGGTCTCTTAATTAATTCAGTCTACAACCTGTTCCCATAAAAGTCTATCAGACAGGGTTTATTTATGGGAACATGGCTAAATAGTAATGTTTACTGGTCACTGGCACTGCAATTACTTTTCAAAATGTCCTTGAAGCAGCTTTGATTGATATTGGCAAGCACCTGGTAAGCCATTTGTACTTAGCAGACATAAATAGCAGTTTAATTTAGGATCCCTAAGTCACAGTGCATAACATTTAACAAACCAAAACAAACCCTTTTGGTCCAGGCCAAATAGTGAGTTAAAGTATTGCAGCATCTAACTTATAGCTTCCTTTCTTGCAGTGAAATGAATTGCAAATTTGCCTGCAGAATGAGAACTCAGTCGAAGTTCAGCTCACCACACAGAGTGAAAACTGACAGTCTGAAAGTCCTGTATAAAAGGCCAGGAAACACCTGTCAGTCAGTTACATGTTACAAAACTGCTTTGTAAGGTTAAAGTCAGCTCTGGTAGTGCTGAAAGGTTTTCTTTTATTTATTTCTAAATTTAGGCAGATGCTTAGAAAAGTCATTGTAGAGAGCAGTTTTGGACTTGAGCTCCCTAAGCACTACTTCAGATACTGAATTTGCTTTTATCCTCTGAGCCAAGTGACCTAACCAGGATGGTTAGAGAAAGCCTGGGGGATGATTCCCTGTGTGCACAGGCAGAGCTGGCAGGTCAGCCCAGGCAGTCTGGGCAGAGCCCAGGGGCTCAGTGCTCTGCTGCTGTCTGACCCACAGCAGCTCTGAATTCAGCAGCCTCTGGGTACCATGCAGTCTTCAATCCTACACCATGCTGGCTTTCTAGATAAACAAAGGCTTTTACTCTTTAAAAGGGTAATGCCAACTGCTCAGTCACCTGGCTGAGCCTCTTTTTCTACATCTTTAGATTAGTCAGTGCTTTTTATGACACTTTATCAAACATCTCTTGTGATAATGGAAAGCTAAAAGTGAGCAGGCAAATTAATAGTGATTACACAGCTATATCTGGGAATAATAACTTTTACTATAGGCAGAGAGTTCATCCTAAGGGTGTGTTTTTTATTCACATTTGATTATTTTTTCTCATCCTGATACTTGAATTTACTACAGGACTTCCAGGACAAATTTGGGAAGAAAAGTCTTTAAGAAAGGACATTAGAACAGGCTTTGCTGTTTGGGAGGAAAGGTTTTACTTTCACAAACTCATGAAGTAAACATGCAAAAAACCTTTCTTAATCAAGAACTATTTTTAAAGTGCCTAATAGCATAGTAAAAGTGGCTTAATAAAACTGCTCAGACAGACTTGACATTTATGGGGATTTTCTGTGGAGTGACATAAAAATAACTGAACTAAGATAATGAACAAAATACATTTGCACTTCTTGTACCTGCAACCCAACCATGTGAAAGAATATATAAAAATAGATGATCCCCTTTGATTTATTAAGAAAAATAAATTATATACTAATTTCTTCCACAGACCTAGTGCTTAAATACAAACCAGGGAAACAAAATAGGTTATTAATGTACAAAATATATCTAATGTTCTCAGCATTCATCACACATATTTTAATATGTGAGAAGTGTGAGGTTTATGGTGTTGAGCTGATGTCTGGATGTTCAGACTGCCTGGGAGCTGTTCAGCATCATTACATGGGGCTTTCCATCTGCAAAGACCCCAGAGTCCTTTCTAAAATGTGAAGCCGATGCAACTTCCACCCATTCACCAAGGGACCCCTCTCAGCCTTGAGAGCTGAAGCTCAGCCCTCTCAGAGGGATTCCAGGAGGGAACAGTAACACAATGGACAGGACAGATATTTGGGAAGGGAAAATGGCCAAGGGCATCAGGACACCACTTTCAGGGCTAAAAGACCTCAGATGTCTCAGTAGAGCAAAACAGACCTTGGTATACTGAAATAGCACCAGCACTAAAAGCAGTCCTGTGTTCTACATGTCTGCAAGATAAACCTGACAGAAATAGATCGTTAATTTTTTCATCCCTGTGAAGAAGACTCCAATTTTTCCATGAAATGAAGTGCGACTTTTGTCAGGGTGTATCATTCAGCAAAGTCTTTAGTCCTTATCATACCAAAACTACCTGCACGGCCCTCATGTAACGTGCTGAATGGAAATTAACCATCCTAACATCTTAAAGGGTTCCCTTTTAACCTTCTGTCTACAATAAAATTTACCATGAAAGATGTTTTATGCAGTTTCCAACTAGGTCATCTATTTCTGGTTTTCAGTCTGTGTGTTTGGATCTATATTTACCTTTGGCTTTATATAAGATAGTAAAAAATATTAGTGGTGGAACTGCATTTTTTCATTTAAACTATCATGATAGATATAGTTACATGTCTAAGAATCCCATGACCCAGAGTATGGTGTACTTTATATTCAAGAATATGTAACTGTCGTAATTAAAAATTTTTAAAAAAATTCTACTAATAATTCTCCTGCAGCCATCAAAAATAGCAGGTTACTGTCAAATATCCTTTTCACTTATCTGAACCTCTCACAAAAATATACATTTAATTAGCTGAAACCAAAATGCACCTCTACATGTTTAAAATAATAAAAAATTGCAAATGTTTAATATATATTGCCTCAACTGGCAAATTTTTATTACCTTTTATTTAATAGTTTAAAATACAAAAAATTTTGCATGAATTTTCGTAAAAATCTGTTGGCTACTTTAAACCACAATTGTAATTTCTTAGCCGAGGAACTGGCTCATTTGGACCAAGTATAACTTCAGTTTTTTAATTTCTTCATTCTCTTCAAATATTTGTGCAAACCAGTGAATTGCAGACAGATTCTCTATCCTTTGCTTTGGAATTTATAGTAGCATGCCAGCAGGACTTGAGAATAGACAGCCTGTTAAGATTTGGTGACAGATTTCATATTCATGCAATTATGTGTAAAAGAGGGAACAGTCACAAAGAATAACCATGGGAATCCCAGCTGGTTTAACAGGACTAAGTGCAAGGTGCTGCACTGGGGTCAGGGCAAGAAAGATGAAGAGAGACTTTTTATAAGGGCATGTAATAACAGGACAAGGGGGAATGGCTTCAAACTGGAAAAGAGCAGGTTTAGATTAGATATTCGGAAAAAAATTCTTAACTGTGAAGGTGGTGAGGCACTGGAGCAGGTTTCCCAGAGAAGCTGTGGCTGCCCCATCCTTGGGAGTGTTCAAAGTCAAGTTGGATGGAGCTCTGAGCAACCTGGTCTAGTGGAAGTCCCTGCCCACGACAGATTTTCAAGGTCCCTTTCAACCCAAACTGTGCTGTGATTCTATCAATGTTCACAAGGAAACAGAAGTAGATAGAGATCAAACTCTAGAATTCATTGATTTACTGGTAATCAAAGGAAATTGATCATAAAGAGCATTCTTTCAGTACGGAGCTATCTCAAGCACTTGACAACATGATTGGAGGAATTGTTCTTCCAGTATGCTGCATTTAGCATTGGATTAAATATTATAGAAAAAATTTAGCATGACATTGATGTGAGCAAAATCATATATTTCTTGAAGTTCTTCAATTATTTAGTGTTATTTAGTAGTTAGAATAAACATTTTCCAGACAACAGGATTTATTGCTCATTCTAAACGACTGTAACTTACTGTGACCTTCATTTATTGCAGGAAACCTCATTTGGATTATTATTGCTACTAGAGGAGATATCTGAGTTTCCAAGGCTTGAGGGTGCAGCTCCCTGGTTTTTGCAGTGATTTACTGTGAGAAGATAAGATGTGTCCCACTTATAGAAGGTGGGGAGTTCCCAAAGAGTTTTTCACTGGTGACTGTTATAGGCCTTTTTAAACTCAAATGGAGTGTTAAGCAAAGCCACAGTCAGATATTAAACTGTTATTGAATGTGATATGAACAATTTAATACATTCACTGAATGCAGAGAAAAAATCATACAAGCGTAATTTAGCGTTGTCATTCACATACCTATGATTTTATTACCATCTATCAGCTATTTCTGAAAAAAATTTATCATCATTAAAGGCAGAGCTTTTCTCAATTATACTTGAATTCACTTTCAAGTAAAAAGTGTTAGTGAAGATCAGTATGTTTGCCGGGAAAATGTTGCTGCTCCCTGAGAATGTTCTAGAAACAAAAACATTTTTGCTGCTCCCTGCATTTCTCCTGTTGTTACTCAGGAGCAACTTGCCGAGTGTCTTTCAAAATTCTCTCCAATCATATCCCACTGTGTGAGGAGATAATGCAACAACAACAACAAAAATTCTTTTGCCTTTATTTAGTTCTCCACTCCACAATTTTCCAAGAGATTGAAACTTAAAAAGTGAAAAAATGTTCACATCAAGACAGGAAAAATCCCGACTCTTTTTATTAGTCTTATGATCTCAAAAGCAAGGTAACAGTAAGAAAGGGAAAAAGATAAGAAAAAGAAAATTTAAAAGTAAGAGTTTATTTTTGAACAATCTTCATTTTTTAATTTGTTCCCGTGATTAATTTTTGATTTTAATTTTTTGGAAAAGGTTTTTCTTAACAACAAAAAAGATAGTATAGTGGAAACTTTCTGCAAGACATTCTTCATCCTCTAAGAGGTCAAACATTTATTATTTAAAATGCTACTGATGTATCAGTCAAGAAAGCCAGAGAACACACCTCCCCACCATTTTCAGTGTTTAGCAGAACTCTCTGGAATGCCAAAAGATCTGTCTTCACCTGACATCAGAGATATGAAAGTCAGAATTAAAAGACAAGATGTGGAACATTTAAGAATGGGCCTAAGTACAGAGAAGATAGATTGCCATATAAAATGCAGGGAAATTAAGGACACTAGTTTGTCATTTGATATAATCTTTTTCATTTGTATTGGCATTTTGAAGAGACTGTTTACCCTGGATTTAGTTGTGAAGATTACACATTGAAAGGGAAAAATGCAAATAGACTGAATAGCACAGCTCTACAGATCTTGTTTGGTTTGTTTTTTTCTTCATATTTAATGATTTATACTATTCTCTGATAGCAAGTGAAGGCTTACTAATGAAGTTAAAAGTATATGACATCCAAGAAAACCAGCACTAAAACTTCCTAAAACTAGCACTACCCAAATATCAACCTCATATTTAATCTACTCCAGTGGAACAGCTTGACAATGTGGAAGAATTATCAAAAAGACACTATTATGGAAACTTTTAATCTACTAATTCAATACAGCCATGAAATCTTGAACATCATCATCAATCATATCAACACACAACAGAATGTTGTTTGCCTTTTGAAGTCACATGCTGGTTGTTGAATTCACACGTTTAAGAGTTTATCACTATGTTTGACATGTACACTATTATCCTACTGATTAAAAATAATCTTTAAAACAAATTGCAGATATATTAATTCCTTAATTACCCCACTTTCTCAGTCCTCTGTGGTCTGTGGGTAGCTGTGACCTGAGCTGTATTTGCGCTGACAGGAGACTTTGTGCCTCAGTCAATTGTTAATTGTCAGTTGTCAATTGTCAGTTGTCAATTGTTTTGTGAGTTTCTTGTGCTGAAGGATGAAGGGCTGGAGCTTGAGCATAAAGGCTGGCTTTGGTTTTCTCCCCAGTTTTATACCAAGTTTATTCCCCTGGATGTAGATCCCAGTCACTGTGAACAAAGCCAGAATTTCCAGGTTCTGATGAAAACTTCCTGTGTGAAGACTTGCAAGTTAAGTGCGAAACTCATCACGTTGCAGGAATGCATACAGTTAAATTTCTGTGCCACTGAAGTTTGGTTTAATTCTTATTCTAAGTAATTATTTTTTATGTTTTCAATTTTCAATATTAATTTGTGCAGTGTGTGAGTACAGGGTGGGATTTTGTTTTGCTTTGGGTTTTAGGTTAGGAGGTGGCTTTGGGGTTTTGTTTTAGTAGCTTTTTTGCTTGTTTGTTTTAATATATATATTTTTTCTGATTTTATCTTTTTGCTTGCTTGTTTGTTTGTTTTAATATATATATTTTTTCTGATTTTATCTTTTTGCTTCAACTGTTTCCAGAATAATTCTGTCTTGCTTCTCTTTCATATTCCTGTAGAAGTTATCAAAATACCATATTTTTGTCACTGCTCAAGTCACACAGGTGGAAGCACATTGAATTTTTGAAATCTATTGGTTCCTTCAAGAGTGTGACTTTTCCTCTAACTTTAATATTCATCCTGAAGTCTAGAAAGCAGAAGACCAAAGCTTGGTCCGGATTTTTTCCAATATATGATGATCTATTTGTATTATAATTTGTATTACATTTTGTTTTCTTGCCCTATGTATTTACCTTTTTATATATTTAATGTTTCCTTTTACTAATCAAATTGATACACGACTCAAATTATTAATTTTCTTCTTGCTACAAAACAGATGGGATAAAATTTAAGGATGTTTCTGAGTGCCTTTTAAGTGTGCCTCTTATACTAGTTTGAATAATACTGCATTTCTGCCAGCTGTTAATCTTTTTTTAACAGTAGACAAGAAACTCTACAAGTGACCACTGAGCTGTATTATGGAATGCAATGTGCATTTGAAATTTATGTTCAGCTTTTTCTAATGCCAAAGACTCCATGATGAATTATTGTGGCAATTGTCTAATGTATGCTACCTAATATATGTTCCCTCATTGAAATTCAGTGTTGGCCAGAATGTAAATAGCCAGTGCAATGCTGTTTTCAGACAGACTTGTTTTCCCTGAATTAAGGGGATAACTTTCCTGAAATGAAACATTTTCTAATACAAAAATAGAGCCTCCATTCACAAAACGTCTCTGAAATTCAATTAAGTGACTGGACAGAAAAAAGATCATGGAAAGTTGGTTCAAGGTATGGAATAATTACCTCTAAGTAATAGTAGAGGCTTATAACTATGCTCAAGGAACTGCCATAAGTGTAGTGATAAAGAGGCAGAAATATTCTGTATCTACCTGATTTCCCTTATTTTCTGTCTCATTATCAGTAGTTATGACTTTTGAAAACATTGACTGAAGGCACATGAGGTGGAAAAAAAAGAGGATGTGTGGTAAATATTGTTCAAGTTAAAAGATTACATTTTAAGAGAATTAGGTTTTTAATGTTAATATGGGGTGTGGGGGGTTGATAACATCTTGGCATAAAGATCTCATCCTGTTCTGGATTCTTTCTGAGCTCTTTTAGGAAGATGAAATATGAAACTGAATTATTTTTAATACATCATAGATATCTTTATTGAATAGTTTGTTTTACTAAACTTTATTTTCAGCCTTTGTAGAGAAATCAGGCTGGGGTGAGGAGAAAGCTTTTAGAATTTGGACAGCCCCGAGCAATAGTGTTAAAAGATTATTTTTCCTCCCACAAGACCAGAGCTCAGCAGCACAAAACAAAAATGCATTAAAAGAGACCTCCATGAGTGCCAAAAAATGATTTTGCAAATAAAACCCATGAAAGCCTCTGATATTTTGGTGAACTGAAAGACACAGAGATATTTTCTTAATATATGACACATTACCTTGTATTCAGGGAGTTAGCAGTGTCACCCGGCTCGCACAGAAAATGACTGAACAGGAGAATTTCCTTCTGCCTCAAGTTAATGGAAGGCAATTAGGGCTAATTAAATTTTCCCTGACCCATTAGTTCCTATGGAATTGGTCTAGTGCAGATGTCTGAACAGTAAAACTTTGGGATACCAAAACCAAGGCCTCTTTTCAAGGAGAACAGAGGTTAAGGGGAAAAATTACTAGTTCCAAATATTTTTGCCCAAATTTATTTTTGAAAAATCAGCTGGCAAACACCATGGGGAGAAATCTGGAAATTAATATTTTGCTAAAGATTTACTAAAGTTTTACTTTGGTAAAGTAAAGTTATTTTAGTTTTACTATGCTAAAGTTTTACCTTACTAAACATTTTATTATACTAAAGATTTACTGAATTTCTGCTAAAGACACAAGGCATATAAGATCAGGCAATACATGATTTTAATAATAATAATAATAATAATAAATATTTTCCATAGAGTTCTTTCCTGAAAAGTTTGTAGGTTCTGTTTATTATCCAAGAAAAATATTTTTTTTGGCTTTAAAATTAGTTTATCCAATTTCCTTAATGGTAGAAAGATGAAGCAAAATTGTTCTGCAGGTATCAACATATGTTAAAAGCATTTTATGTACTTTTAACTTTATGTTTTTAGTCTATTACTCAGTCAGGATGCCACTCTTGGACACAAAATACATTTTAGCAGAAAATAAGCCACCTTGAGTTTAGCATCACTGGTGGGAAGGATACAAATTGTTCAGGTAATTAGAATCCTTTAATCATTTAATGATTTTTGTTATTTTACTGCAAAGTAGGTGGCAGTTGTCATCCAGCTTTATCCATTCTTTGTCTATTAAATGAGGTGGAGAAATTCCCAGGACTACAAATGCACTACTTTTACATGATTTACAGCTTTTTGTCTTGTCTTGTATTAATTAACAAGATAAAAAATGATCTATCATTGTGGTTCAATTTAAAAAAAAATCATTATCATGTTTTTAATGAAAAGAAAAATATTTGAAAAAACAGAGTTCATAATTTTTGACTAGTTTCAACTAGAAAAAGGTATTTAGAAGGAAAAGGAACATTTTCCACTGGCATTTTAAAAACTATTTTATTTCTTTAAAATTCAAAAGGCAATTTTGTTCTCTTGTGAAGGAATTTTTTTTT
Organism: Rhabdornis inornatus; assembly: GCA_013397075.1. Lineage (NCBI taxonomy): Eukaryota > Metazoa > Chordata > Aves > Passeriformes > Rhabdornithidae > Rhabdornis > Rhabdornis inornatus. The sequence continues at coordinate 40,729 of VWZS01009430.1, forward strand.
TAGTAAGCAAGGAGGGCTGTAATTCAGCTGAAATGTAATTAATGATTTTTACTTATCTGTTATTCTTGTGCAAAACTGAGTTTATGAAGACAACTTTTTCCTTTCGGTTTAGTCATTTTATGGAAAGTGTCATTGTTTCCTTTTCCTTTTTCCTTTTCCTTTTCCTTTTCCTTTTCCTTTTCCTTTTCCTTTTCCTTTTCCTTTTCCTTTTCCTTTTCCTTTTCCTTTTCCTTTTCCTTTTCCTTTTCCTTTTCCTTTTCCTTTTCCTTTTTCCTCCTGAAAAAACTGTATTTACTCACTACTCTGAACTCTTCCTAAAAAGATTTTTCTTTTTACCCCCTTTTTAAACTGTATTTAATTTAGGGCATAATATCTTCCTTAAAGTGCCATAAAATCCTGCAATGGTTAACCTAGGTCCTGGTGCATGAGACCTCAGCAGTCAGGCTTCAGACTGAAAGGAATGAACATCATCTGCATGAGGTAAACTGCTCTCCCTGTTAGAGCCAAGCCATCAATCTCAGTGGAAGACCTCCCTCATGAAAAATATCACAGAGTCCCACTCTATCAGCTTTCCTTAGGGCACACAGCAATTTATCTCAGCTCTGCAGTGTCAGGAGAGAAAGTAATAGCAGGAAGGGGAGGCTCAGTCTGTAAATAGAGTCTCTCCTGAAAGCCTGCTCACCCAAGGTGAACTTCTGGCCTCGTGAAAGTGATGGCAGAGTTCCCATCCACCTTATCTCTGCTGGGAAAGCTTTGAAAAATGCTCACTTGTTGAACAGCATTTATCCCAGGACAGGTTCAGTACCAGCACATTCATCAGAGGTGGAACTTGTTTCTGCACTGAAATTGCTGCACTTCATTATGATTAAACCAGGGCAGCTCCCCTATCATTGATTTAATTCAATGAAATTTAAGCAAGTGTAACTTGCTCCTCTATATGAGAAAGGTGGAAGGCACACTAGAATAAGGGAATTTTCTTCTGATTTTGCATCTACTTTTTGTTTGTGTATCAGGACTGGTAAGGAATGGAACTGAAATTTGATTTTTTGTTAATAAATGGTATCTTTCAGCAAAGTATTTATACCAATAGAAAACTGTGATGGCCAGGCTTGATTTAAAAAAGGGAGCAATTGGGCACATATCTAGCTAGTTTTTAACCTTGGATGAAGGCTACATTGCAAGCTGGCTCTAATGTATTTACAAAGAACTACTTCAGATATTTGTATGATATATATGGGGCCTTTCCAAGGCACAGTCAGTCCTTTCTCCCCCAATGGCTGGTGGAAAAAATGCTTCAGGAATGGTGGGAATTTTTAAAGTCTACAGAAATTGTAAATTCAATGGTCTGAATTCTCTGCAGTGCTCTGGCTGCCAGTGGTCCCACAGTGCTGTGTGTAAACTTCTGCTTTCCCAGGGGAGGAGGAGCAAGAGAAAGTCAATGGAAGTTCAGTATCAATGGAAAGAATTCATCACAGTGCAGACAGCCTGTGACACCCACTTAGTCTCCAAAACAAATCTCCAGTGGTGCATATAGTTGCAGTCAGATGGCTTTTGGAATAACTTGAGACTTAATGTCACAGAGGCAAAAAGGCAAAAGAAAAAGTTTTAGCAAAATAAACAGAATATCCATAGCTGCTACAGGTCGGGAAAGGAAAAATCTTAGAAGCCCTGTGAGCTGTTGGGGCACCCTCTTGGGACTAGCTAACCTTAAAAAGCAAAAAGTTTTTAAATGAAATTACATTTGCAGTAAATGGAAGCATCTGATTAGGTGGAATCCTGACATTATTCAGATTATTAGGCATTATGTCATGAGCGGTGCTTTCAGGAATCTTCTTTATCCCATAACAAATGCATGAAGGTAATCACAGAAAGAAGCATCTGTTTTGTCAAACATGCCTTTTAAATTATGTTTGTCTCAAGAAACATTTTAATTGAAAGAGGATAAGTATCAAATATAAAAATTTGAGACAAAGATCGACTTTTAAGTAAAAAGTTTTGCAATATTCAGCTCATAGCTCTGAAATACTCACCTAAAGAGGGGGAAATTAGGATTTTTTGGTGGTGAATAACTAAGACAGGTGGTGAACTTGGTTTTAAATAAACGAAAGCATATTGTTAAGATGATCATTGGTAATCCTAGAGGTTAGGACTAGAAATCAGAAGGAGATATATCGACATTTTAATTAAGCCATTGGAGACAAAGTCAACCATTCCCAAACATTTTATGCTGAGTTACTGCCTGCATGATTAATTGCTTTAGCTTTCTGCAAAATGAAAACTGCTAAAAGATACTAATGCATATTTACCCATGTAGCCCAACTTAATATTTATCACAAACCACTTATGGATCTGTTGAGATTAGATATATCTGCAATAAATGCTGAACTAACAGATTAAAAGCTGGATTTTCTATTTTTGTTTAATACAAGACAACTAGTTAAATTTCAGGATTCCCTGAGGTATGTCTTGCTTCATTCATTGATATTATTACATTTTGGTAACTTTCTATTGAGTTATTATGTATTGTCAAATGTATGTGCAAATTGAACTAGCGTTTGAAAAAGAAAAATGAATATAACTCCACATCAGAAAAACTAGCTCAGGTTTTCCATTTATTGTCCTCAATTTTTGTGTAGAAATCAGTTGTCAAAAAGACCAATATCAACATACAAAACCAACAGCAGCAGAAACAGGATGTTATGATTCACATTGCTATGAAATCTTAGACAGGAGAGGGAGCAAATCATAAATTTGATTAATGGTATGACCTCAGTTTTAACCTTGAGTGTCAAAATGATGCTTATTTCCCATTTATTCTGTTGAAAATCAAAAGCAAAATACAGAAGATACATCAAAAAAGATACTTTAAAGACATATAAAATAGCTGTTAGGAACCGAACTGCATTAGATCTAGGAAAGGGGAAATCCACATTTTTATTACAGAAAAATGACCACAAAAGAAGTACAGATGGAGACAGTCTTCAGTCATCCTGTCTTTTTACAATTTTAAAGTTATTTTTTTCATCTTATGTTTGCATATACGTAGCTTTTTATATGAATGTGGATACACAGTTATAATTAATACATGTAGTTCTGTACTTTCTTACAATAACCATATGCATACCTTATAAAAAGAAGTTAATGCAAATTTTAAGGGACTGAATCTGTGACAATTTGACTAAAAATACAGGTTTATTGTTATTACTTAAAAATTAGAATAGCTTCTTATTAGAATCTCTGTTCCAAGAAAGATGCAATGAAATAGAGCGATGTGCAAAAGAAAGTGTGATGTTATTGGAATGTTCAGTTTGGTAATGAGGTTTCTGAATATTGCTTCATATATAGACTGCTAATACAAAATCAATCTTTAGCATAAGTTAGCTACTCAGTGCTATCTTTGAGTGATATTTGAATATTTGAATTTTTAAAAACTACAGGTTTAGCATCTGGAAGTACTAACTTCAAATGGAATTAGCTCCTCCATGAATTCATTTTGCATACCTTCGTGAGAAAAATCTCTCTAACTGATGGTAGTTAATGTCAAAAGCTTCCAACAAAGCTTGGATTATTTCACAGATACTTTAGTATATCAGTTTTATTCACATTTATTTTTGCAAATCCTTGCTGTGATTATTTTTGTGCTTCCTTCACCATTTCTGTTTTTCACATGGAAGTGTGTCATTTAAATTCCAAGAGATAAAATGCAATTAAAGAACAGAATTAATCAGAAATGGCATGTTTCAGTGTCAAAATTGATTGTTGCCTCCCTGGTTTTTCATGCTTCAGTTTCTTATTTGGCTTTGGGATTTTGTTTAGTTTGTTTTTTCTTCCCTACTTGGAGATTTATTTTGTCTGCTAGACATCATATTTTATCTCTATTACAGAATTTCTGGATTTTTCATAGGCATAGGCTACAGATAATTGAATATTTATTCACTTGAATGAAAACATAAAAATTGGCTCAATCAGAAAGTTTGCAGCGGTTTTTGTTATTATCTTGCAACTGTGAATGTACTATTGCCCTCTCTCTCTGTGATGGGCAGATGGCACTCTAGTTTTCTATCCACCATGCCTCTGAATATCTCAAGGGAGTCCTTAGGCCAGATAAACCAGGCAGTTAGCTGAAGGTGCTGATAAATTGCTGAATTTCTTTGGCAGACACCATGACGAACACTTCCCTGACACCCAAATTTTGAGGATCATCACTGTGGGAACTAACCTCCTGAGTCGTATGAGTTCTTGATGGTTCAAAATTCAAATCCCAAGAGACAGATATTAAACCAGAAGAATTTGCTTCCTTGGAAGTCAGAAGATGAAGTCAGAGGATGTATCAGTTTGTGTCTGAGTAGATCTACACTGAGTATTGCTGAAAATTAAGTAGTGGAGGGTCTCTTTTGATGGATTTGGACCCTGCAGTTGTTTATTCTGTCATTTGAACTGACACCTAGGGCAAAGCATCTGGCTGCAGCTGTGTATCCAGTCCTCACAGGAGAGACATTTCCTGCCATTTTAATTAGAACTTACAGAGGCCATAAACACTGTCATTTAAAGCATGCTTGGCATTGTGAGAACACTGCTCTGGTTTTTTTGTTTAAATAAGAACCATGGTCATCACTCCATTGTAAGCAATTACTAATGAAGTTAGAGCTTGTAATTTGAAAACTCCCCAAAACTTGGAAACTGGAATGGATGAGACAGAAAAATATCTACCATCCCAGCTGGAAATTAAGAATCACGCAGCTCACTCAGCCCCCCTCTGTCACTCACCATGCCAGTGGCATGGGGACAGGAATTAAAAATAAAAGATATAGATTGCGATAAGAGCAGTTTAATAATTGAAAACAATGAAAAATACAATAATAATGGCTAATAATAATAAAAATAGAAAAGAAAAAATAAAAACCTGGCAAAAAAAGTGATGCACAGTGCAATTGCTCACCTGACTGATGCCAGATCCTGCTTCCCAAACTGAGATCAACCATCCGTCTGGGTAATTCCCCCCTGTCTATAAGCCAGGCATGAGGCTTTGTGATGTGGAATATCCCTTTGCTCAGTTTGGTTCACCCGTCCTGGCTGTGCTCCTTCCCAGTTTCTTTTGTGCACCTTCTTACTGACAGGGCATGAGACACAAAAAAATCCCAAAAAGAGTCCTTGACTTAGGTTGAACACAATTTAGCAAAACCCAAAACGTCAATGTGTTTTCCACATCATTCTCCTTGCCAACCCAAAAGCACAGTGCTGTACCAGCTACTGAGAAGAAACAACTCATCCCACCTGAAAACAGGACAATCTCAAGGAAGAGTTAAATAATGAACTCTTTCTAACAGGTGCCTTTCTCATGAAAAAAAATGCAAGGAATAGAAATGCCACGTTCCACATCTGAGCTGTTTATCCAGCAGATGACTATAATCATCATGTGAAAGGCTTTATTCAAACCTCACCTAAACCTCCATCTTCTTTGAGATTATTTTTTACACAGCAAAGCATCAAAGAAAATATGGTAATGCCTTTTCTCTACAGAACAAATGTATTTTATTCCTCCCTAAATCTCCCATTTGTTTTCTGTCTTTTCTAATATATTCTGTAGTTCATGTAAAAAATTCGATTATTGCAAACTTACTATCAGACTGTGATCCACAAATCCACATGTATGTTCTGTCTTACACCATCTCCCTTGTATCTCCAGGGACGATTTTCCAGTACAAAGGAAAAAGTATTGTCAATGGTTTATCGGACATGATTTTTTCTTTGCAAATCAACTTTGTTACTTATCAATTTCTTCTAGTTGACTTTTAGTATAGTGTTTATTTTTTACCATTTTTTTCAGGACAAGAAATTATACTGAATTATTGCTAACCTCCTTGCTTATACTTTTAAAATCAGGCACTGAATTCACTATTTTCTAGGATTCCAAAACCACATTTATTGTCTAGAAACTTCTAAGACAACCATAAAAATCCCAGAGATCCACTTATTTTGTTTTATTATTGCTTACACAGTTTAACCAGGAAGGGAATTAAACCACAGTTGTCAGAACACACTTAGCATGGACTATGGTGGGATTTTACAAGAATATATGTAAATGGTTGAGATAACACCCAAGAAACAATAGTAACATCCTGCGTTTTTTTTTCCACTCACTTCTTTCATAGTAGAAGAAGATCAGTAAAACCTTGCATTTCTTCATGAAGTCTGTAGATGTTCTAAGCTTGTTATTTTAAAGGCAGTTTTCAGGCTGACATTACAGTGGAAGATAAAAGTATATCCTTCATACAGGGAAAGTGTCATAAAGAAGGCTTCTTCTTTCCAGAACTTCATAACAAATGTTGATATTTTAAGAGTTTCTTGAGATTATTATGCGTAATGGAATTATTTCATGATAAATTAAATTACATCTGGTATTGTAAAAGATGTATATAAAACAGATGCATTAATGACAGCAAAATAGGAGCAAGGAAGTGCATTACTAGCCTTACAAATAAAAATATGTCATAAATTGTATTAACCACAGCATTCTGAGAATAGAACCATAGAGAACATTACCTATTCCAATAACGTATATAATGGAGAGAAGTGTGATATGCAGCTTATGCTTGCCGTTAGCCTGTTTCATTTTACCACTGTATACTTTTTGTAGTGCCTTATTCTTGGCCAGGATTTCAGGTTGTTGCTTAAATCAGTAAGAAATAATACAAGTTATTTGGGTGTTTTTGTTTGTAAGCATTCTGTTTGGAACAGAACAGGCTGAGATTATTTCCTGTCTATACTTTAAAACAGATTTTTGACTGTTCAGCTTTATTAAGCAATTACACACAGACCTGACAGGTGCAGATCTTTCATTAAAATTCCACTGGGCATTGAAATTGGGATTTTCCAGACACCAAAGCAAGCTCAGTAGCATAAACATTGTAATGAAATTAAGTGATCTTTGTATGTGCATTCTCTAGGTGGGGTGCACCTGGGACTTACATTGTTGAGCAGATGCTGCTGTGGAGGCACTTTTGCTGTTGCAACATTGAGTCTAGAGCAACTGTGAGGCCTGGAAAGTTTCTTCACAACCTCAGTGAAAACTGCAAAATGGTTTCTGTTCCCTCCTTCAAACTCTGCTGTAACTCCTGTTTCCAGATGAGTCTTGCCCCATGTTATCTTCTAATCACATCATAGAAACATAACATCATAGAGTGGTTTGGGTTGGAAGGGACCTTAAAGACCATCCAGTTCCAATCCCACTGCCATGGGCAGGGCCACATTTCACTAGACCAGGTTGCTCAGAGCCCCATCCAGCCTGGCCTTGGACACTTCCAGGGATGGGGCACCCACAGCTTCTCTGGGCACCCTGTGCCAGTGCCTCACCACCCTCGAGTTTCTTCCTGCAGTTTAAACTTGCCCTCCTTCACTTTAAAGCCATTATCCCCTGTGCTTTCTCTACATGTAGAAAGTCCCTCTCTGTCTTCTTGTGTGATCCTTTCAGGTACTGAAATAGTTCATTAAATTACTGGAGGATCTTATTTTTTTCATTCTGAAGCCTTTTGGAGCCTCTAAAGTATTTTTTTCTTTTTGTCAGTGCTGTGGATCAGATGCCATCAGGCCTAGATTTGATAAGAGTCTGTGCCATTCAGTGTGGCAATATAGAATTGCAGTATGGCCAGAAATAGACGTGAAAAATGCAGCACCCTGCAAAGTGATGGCAGCAAAATAACCTGAGGACTGAATTTATAGGCATTATAAGAATAAAATTTAGGAAAAGGAGTATTTTGACAATTACCAATTAACTTCTCTCTAAACTTTGGGGCTCTAAAGGCTGGTCTAATCCTTGCCTTCCTCCATGGAAAATTCTTCATATTGGAATTTATTCTGTGGTTCATTTCACTGGGTTTACAGTTGTTTATATGGAAAAAACCCCAAACTTCTCTTTGAATGAGAGAAATAGTAAAAGGTTGTAGAGCAAGGGATCTGAAAGGGGACTTTCACAGAAAGTTTGTGTATGGCATAGTCTTAAGGAAATATTTCTTAAATTGTGTTGGATCTATTAACATTAAAAACCCTCACAAGGGGTTTGTTATTCTGTGCCGGGAAAGTTTAATAATGCTTCAAGTCCTTGATTCTGCTAGGATCCCACTGGTCCAACCACAATACAAATGCATGGAGGAAGACAGTCCTCGCCCTCATATATCCAATCTCACCATGTGAGATGATGCATCCATCCTACAGGGCTTAGACACCTATTTTAGCTGAGTTGCAGTCTCAAGATGCAAACTTCCAATTGGATCACTTTGTGAATGCTATGTTTCCCCCTCAGCTATTATTTAGCATTTGCTCACCCATGGTTACCTCCCTACTTTTTGATCTGACTGACTTCAGAGTCAGTTTCTAATATCTATCCAATGGATATGACTGCACTGCCTTCCTAAAGACATTCTTTTCAATTTGCTTAGATGGAAATACATTTTGATTAATTGGACCCAATTAACTGAATAATCCAGACTGCACTGTCTGGTTGTCTCTTGTCAGTACTTCTTTGTCATTACTTCAGAGCCCTTCATCAGCCTTCTTTAATTTATGATCTATGGTTTTGTGATTATTTGCTGAACATACGGAACAGCCCCCGAGTCAGGAGCAGTCTTTCTAGGATCCCAAAGGAAACATTTTCATTTTGCAAATTCTTTTTATTAATATCGTCTCTTCCAGATCTCTTATTATTTTTAATCTGTTCGCTGGAGACTTAATTCGCATTAAACATTAATTTATATTTATAATGTTGTGGATGAATCATCCCATCAAAGATTTATTATCACAAAATATTAATTCTTCTGAATTACTTTTTGCTACATTTTATACTTCTCCACCATGAAGTGGCATGGTCCAAAAGAAGTGAAGCTGTAGAATTGCATTTCTGAGGACCTGTCACCTACATTGCACGCATTCCAGTGATTTTTCTTAAGGACAGTTTTAATGCACACTGAAACCCCAGTAAGTTTCAGTGTACTGTGGGTACAGTAGGTGTGCAGGAGGAAGCAGGCCCAGGAATTCTCTAATAACACCAGTAAGAAATTCAGTTTGTGCACAGTTGAAAATCATAAAATCATAAAATGAGGCTGGATGCTGATTAACTTCAAAAATTTAATCCTGATCTTATTAAAAAAGCTAACGTAGACATTTCTTTCTTAACAACACTAGTAAAATCAACTGGAAATGTCTATTTGACACCATAGTCTCTATGAAATCCTGCCACCTATCAATCATTAATTCTTCATAGACTAAATCAATTTTCCATTTTCCTCATGTTTGATGTCAGGTTTATAACTAGGCAGGTCATGCTGCTTAACTCTTTTAAATTAACCACAAAACACCTCCATGTGTGGAGTCTTTGTTATACTCTCCAAAATTGTGGAGAATATAAGAATTAAACATCAAGGTCTAGAGATTCCCAGTCTCAGTTAGAACTTTGGCATATAATAATTTTATGTATGAAAATTTGAAGATAATTTATTAACAGCTTATGTTTCATATGTTACTAATATTCTGAAAAATTTTGTAAGCATTACAAATTTAATAACATCCTTTTTCTATCTAATTCTTTATTCCTCTAAAACAGAAAAAAGGCTCATTTTTCCCCTTTTAGTAATCCAAGAAGCTTTACCAATTTATATAATAAAACGTTGTAAGTATTAGAAAGTTTTTTCCTTCTTCAGTTCTTTCTCCATTCTATTTTAGACACTGCAGTGTGAATTCCTCTGGATTTTTTGTTGATGTCTTCATCTTGTCTTAATATAATCTATTCTGACTGCCTCTTACCAAGTTTTTTTTTTATATAACTAAATATATTATATGCACAAGCATTTCTTATTTTCATTTTTATTTTCTTTCCCCAGGATGTTTGCATTTTATGTAAATTTTCTTCATTTTGGGAACTTTGACACTTTTTCCTCTCTTAATGAAATTCCATTGAAAATTCCCACTTTTACATGTCAATTCTTTCCCTTTCATTTAATTTTATTTGTGATACTCATTAGCTTTTAAACTTATTTGATGAGGGGGTTCATTAAATATTGGCTTGACTCTATTTCCAAGAAAAATTAGTAATATGTTTTTTAATGAGCTTTTCTTTTGTATTTCCAGTCTTTCAAATAGAAACTGGACTACAACTCTGCCAGTTTGAAGAAAATGTGTTTTAAAGAGGACGCCTGACCTGGGCTGGATTAAAGCTGCTGGTTTAGGGCTAATAGATGCTTCCTGACTGGCAATCTCCAGCCCTGGTTCCTTGTCTGTTTAGTTTAGAGCTTTCAATAGCAAAGGAACCAGATGGAGCAGAGTGGAGGTAGGCTGCATGCATTTAATACCAGGTTTTATGCAACATTTAGTTCAATTTTAATTTTCACAATCACTATAATCTTCATAATCACTATATATAATGTCTGCTGATGTAAGTCTGTTAGTTTTGGGAGACCTGTAACTGCCTGGGTACACCACCCCAGAGATTTTACTTTGTTCATGACATGATTCCTTGTGACTGAGTATTTGTAAATGAAAACTTGACTGGAGAGACATTTGGACAGTTTTCGATTTGCATCATTTTTCCAGACAGCTCATTTCTTGCTTTGGTATCACCTGTGTGAGCCATCTCACCTAAGTGAAGAATAAAGCCCAGACTAGGTTCTTATGCTACGCCTACACTGAGAGATATACGCAAGGGGAAATTCATCCCATATTTTTGTGTTCACCTTCCCTTTCCAGGATATGTTCACCTTATGCATTCATCAGTACCTGGACAGCTGTTAGGTGTTCAGGTAGAAAATCCAAACAAAATCAAACAAAAGAAAACCCACTCAGAAAGCCACAAGACCCCCAAAGAGCTCAAGTACAGACTACTGATTTTTGGCTAGTTCAGATGTCTCTTGGGGCAAGATAGTTGTCCCAGAATGAATAACTAGTAAATCCACCACATCAAAAATTCTTGAGTTTAAAGTAATTATGAAATGATCATTTAATTAATCAAATCCTCAAATTTAATATACAATTATAAATGTCTGAAGAAGAAAGCTCTAAAGTCTCCAAAGAAGAAAGCTTCAAATTTGGCAGATTCAAGGGCCAAGGATAGGTGCAATTTGGCCTAAAAAGCCTTTGGCTGGCAAAATGAGCAAGAAAGTAAACAAATATGCTGGTCTTGGCTTTGGGAGTTATAGGCACATTTTAAATAGAATTGCCTCTAAACACAGCTGCAGAACCGAATCTCTGATGCAATAAAGCTGTCTGGTTTATGGCAGACATACATCAGCACTGCTCTGATGGCTCAATCTGTTAGAATCACAGAATGACAATAACTTCTTTGTGTATTACAAATAAATCATCACTATCACTCAACATGTTTAGAAAAATCGTGGTTCATCTGGTCTAAGTTTTTGCTGGAGAAATATAAAGCTGTTGGAGTTTGGGAGTGTGCAGAATAAATGGAGAAAAAGGTTGAAGATTTTATCTATTTCCTCCATCAACGTGTTTATTTCACTCAAGGGACTTAACCACATGCATTTCAAAAAATTAAAGTCGGAAAACTGACACTTTAATAATTTTCTCCTCCCACACCCAGATTCATCAACAAGGCAATGAACTGTATGTGTAGAAGCTTTTTAAATGAAGTTTAAAAAAAAACAAGTTTAGGCAAGATATCTTTTTATTGGTATTTAAATCCAAACAATTACACTCTAAGGGTTGTAAACATGAAGTTTTCAAGACATGTGTTCGTGTGTTTTTTAACTACATTTATGTTTTTACACATATAAAAAGGAATATTTGACATGCAATTTTTTTTAAAATGTCTGTGTCCATGATTATTCTTTGAAACAAAGAGAAGTTTACAGAACTGTCTCTTATGTCTAAGTGCAAAACTGCACATGCACCCACATTGTCCTGTTCATTCTCTACTCACACGTATCTTTCCATGGTAAAAGCATGACAAGAAGTGAAATAAGTGTGATATGTATATATTTACTTATATATGCATGTGCTTGTAAATGTACGTGGACATACATCTGGTCCTGTGTCAGCTTGCTGGCACGTAAGGACATGCGGGTATGTGCCATTTTTCAGTAGAAATTTAATTTGTGCTGCATATTAAAACAAATATAGAGCTTTTAATTTGATCAAAAGAGCATTCTGTATGATACACAAGGAAAGTTTAAGCTGAATTAGATGACTGGAAAGACTTCTGTCCCTGATATCAAAGCACTTGATGTCCAAGAGGAATTGAATAATATTTTGAGACCTTTGTTTGAGCCTTTTTTCTTGCAAACATGCCTATGCCTATTAGACATTGTTTTACATTTGATGAGACTTTTTAAAACTGATATTAAAATAACAAAAATAAATTGAAAGAAGGTCAATAAGATTAATTTTTCTTTAAAGTCCAAAGTTTGGACTAGATTGTCTGTTACACATTGATAAAATTTCTTTATCTTACAAATCTGTTACTTTCATCGCAGTTTTCAGCCAAAATCATGTAGTTCTCAGCCTGGTGTAGTTTAGAGCTGACTGGGAGGTCAGCATGAATCTGTTCACAAATTCTCAGGAACAGCCAGGACACAGTTTTGGTCAGCGTCCCACACTCTGAAAGCTGTCACATCCAAGCAGCTCTCACAGCTGGGTAAGTGTGGCTGGTTTCCAGATTATTGCACTCTTCTTCTCAGAGAAGCTGGGATGAGGTGAAAGAACCAGCTTGCTACTGTCAGCATGTTCTAATTGTATGTATGTTCCCAGCAGTTCTGGAAAACTGACTAAATCAGTTAAAGCTACTTAAAACTAGAATCCACAAAAATTATCACTATATTTCTGTTGTGATCCTGGGTACAAATTAGCTCTGTTTCCCAAAAAAGGCAATTAGAGTTTTATGAGAATCAATTTCTCAGAAGTTTCACTAAGTGGTGAATAAACCCAGCAAAAAGTAAAGTAATCTTCCCCTAGAGCTGCAGTATCTTAGTCACCCTTGTTTACTGCAAAGGTAAATTTTTTACTTAGGTTCCTGGAGGCAGTGAGTCCAGTCCTGCCATCCTGATCCCAGAAAACCCTGATGTTGCAAGTCAAACTCCAGCTGCTGGGTTTTTCCCCAGCAGACACTGGTGTGGGCTGAGTGTGCCAGTCAGGGCAGCAGCACCACAGCTGCAGCACGGTGAGTCCCTGGGCAAAGTGCAAGCCATGCACCAAGACTTGAATAAACTAAACACAGCTCATGTAATCCAGTAAGAATGATACAGACTTGTTATGCAGTTATGGGTCTCTTTTGACGTTTAAGGTCACAAAAAAACACTAGTTGATGTTTTGTTAGCTGATTCAGAAGTCTTGTTGCTCAATTCAATCCCATTACACGCGTCTTTTTCATGCTCAGTTCTAGAAAGTAAAGCCTGAGCCTGCAAGAAGCAAAGATGAATCATTACTCTTAGTTTTAGATACTAATAAGTAGATGGACATTTGTCCTTGTTACCATATATCTCCCCCTCATCATACTAAATCTCATCCTCTTTTCTTCTTCCCCCATGTTTCTTTTGCAAACTTATGGCTTCAGTCTCTACTGCCAAGGATAATTATTTGTAACAATCTTCCCCATGAAAAGAATAATATACAAGCTGTGAGTTTAAAGTGGAAAAATGCCATCTCTGAGTATTTTGAAGAGGCATGGTGGTATGGAGTGGCTTTTGCCAAAGAAAGTTACCCAGAGGCCCATCCAACATGGCCAATTCCAGGGATGGGGCATCCATAGCCTCACTGGGAAATCAGTTCCAGATCCTCACCATCCTCTGTGCAGGAGAGTCTCATTCTGGCAGGATTCTGTCTCATTTCATCTGATGTTTGTCACTAGATGTCAATATTAAAAAAGAGCAATGCTTTCCTCGATGCTCTAACAGAAATATCAAAGAAGTTTGTGATTATGTGTTGTTCAGAAATACATGAAAGGAGCAATTAGTTTTGGTGGATTTTTCCTGATAAAGTTTAGTACTGAATAAGGATGTGATCAATACATTAGTGATTATTGTGCAAGGAAAAAGTTATTAAATAGCCATTTTTTGGTATGCTGTCCTTTCAAAGTCTTCTAAAAAGACAAATATATGAAAATTAACAGGCTAACACCTACGCATACACACAAAACCATTTCAGGTTGTTCAAAAGTATAAAAAACATGTTTGAAAGAGCCAATTTTCTGATTAAATCCATGTATACATAACTGACTTCAAAGGCCTTTAGTAGTTCATATCTGTATGCAATTTTTCATAGTTTTGTTTATGTCAAGGAATAGTTCAGCATTACTGAGACTCCATCTTCTGAAGTCAGGGCTGAGATCTGGTGCATTAGTACATTACTTAGAAGAATCTTCCATGACTGATCAGCATTTGTAAAACAACAATAATGAAATGAGATTGTCACTTTCCAGACTGATCTTTTGATTAGATCTCATGCTTTTGTAAAAGAGGCTGTAGTGCCATCTGCTGTTCTCCTAATGGATGAAATACTGACTCTTATGCTAGGAACTGGTTATCCCAGTGCAGGAAATAACTATTGCTAAAGCTCAAGAGAACTAAAGCTAAAGAAGCTAAGAAAGCTAAGTAGAATTCTGTAGTGGTGTAGAATAAAAGTAGGAAGGATTCGGAGAAGTACAAAGTGTGATCTTTTTCTCTGTAATGAGAGTATTAACAGGAAAAACACAGCAGGATCTTAAAACTGATATTCACACTGAACACAACTATTCGTGTAATCCTGGTCACTTTTCTCTGGAGTATGTGTGTGTTTCTGAACTTCCTCCATTTGTCCTCAAGTTCCATGTTGAGATGTGCTGATTTGAGCTAGTACAGAGTTAATTTTCTCCCTACTAGCTAGTATAAGGCTTTTAATTTTTGTGATTTGTGCTGAAAACAGAGTTGATAACACAGAGATGATTTTATTATCAGTGGGCAGCACTCACATGGAGTTAAAGCCTTTTCCGATCTCAGCAGCGAGGGAGCTGGGGGTGCACAAGGAATTGGGCTGGGACACTGCTGGGACAGGTGACCCCAAGTGACCTCAGGAATATCTCAGACCATGTGGTGTCATGCTCAGCATGTAGAGCTGGGGAAGAAGAGGATGCAAGGATGGAATGTTTGGAGAAATGGTGTTTTTCTTCCCAAGCCACTGTTACTCATGATGGAGCCCTGTTTTCCCAGGGATGGCTGAACACCTGGCTATGGGAGATGGTGAATGAATTCCTTGTTTTGCTTTGCTTGCATGTGCAGCTTTTGCTTTACCAATTAAACTGTCTGTATCTCAACCAATTAGTTTTCTCACTTTTACCCTCCCAATTCTCTCCCCCATCCCTCTATGGGGAATTGAACAAGCAGCTACAGGAGGAGTTGACAGCTGGGGTTAAACCACATTAAATAGAAGGAGAAAAAAACCTCAGAGAGTAGTTTCGGAGTATTATGGAAAAGTCTAGGTGAAAGAAAGGATCACCAGGAAAGACAGTTTGAGGGAAGACCTGAAAGGACAGAGTGAGAACAATGTAATCTGCTCACTTTTCCATTACTAGATGCCAATATTGCAGTTTAGTTGTAAGTCTCACTTCTGTTGTCTTGGGTGAGGCTTGAAGTCCTCATTTTGGAGATGGATATATGATGGAGACACTGATTTCAGGGTGGGTAGGAAGAGACCTCAGGCTAGGCAGTGTTACCATGGCAGCAAATGGAGTATAGGCTATTTGCAGCTAACTGGAGACTTGGATGATTGTCTTGACCATTTTTAGAGCATAGGATAAGCTTAAGTTCTCTCCTTTAGTATTTCTTGAAGATACCACATCAGCACTGCCAGAGTATGAGTTGTATAATGTAGATGAGAGATTATGGTGCCCGTAGAAAGAACCTCTTTTTTAAATGTACATTTTTTTTGTCCAAGATATTCTCTGTCTTGTTTATTAATTATATATTTTTAGGAGTTTCTATTGGTGTATATTTACTGGATTTTAATGGTCTTGCCAGGGTTATGAAAGCTTTGACAGGGGGACTTGATAAATTATTTTCTTGCTATTACTGGCTTAATTTAACTTAGGAAGATGAATTGAATCATGATGGTGACATCTGGCAATTTTGTAAAATAGAGCCCATTAGAAGTAACTTCTTTTTAAAATCTGAGTGTTCATTAAGTATGAGCAATTACTCCTCTTTAAATCTTTTTAGCACATTCACAACAAAACATACATAGAGCTATAAGCTTAAGATTTGCAATTATATCATTGTAATCCTTTATTGTTGTCATGTTGCATGCACCTGAACCCATACACAATATACATGTACCTTGATACATTAATATTTTTGTTTCAAAAGTTAAAGCACTTTAAGATACTAATTTTGTACTGCAAATATTATACATTATTTCTTGACTTCTGTTTGTCAAGATTGTCAAGATCAATATTATATATTATTTGGACAGACAAACATCTTTCACCTAGTTCCATATTAAATGAAGATAATCTAAATTCTGTCATAAATTAAAAATAATGATTGTATTCCACCACAAACAAACAAACAAAGAAACAAACAAAAAAAGGCAAGTGCACAGCTGGTGACATTTATGTGTTGTAAAATATAAAATAATGTGTTGTGAAAGAAAATTAGTAAGATACATTCTTCAAAACTGGAAGCCTGCAAAGTGAGGATTATGTCACTGTTACTTCATTTTTCTTTTATAAATTAAATACTTTGGGTATTTTTAGCATCTTGAAATCAAATATGAGGTCTGCCTATCCCTGGCAATCAGTGTAACTTCAGCTTACCCAGAATTTGGTGTGTAATCACTCATCAAAGCCTTCAGAATATCCTTATGGGTTCTTGACCATGCTGTCTTGTCCAGCATGGAAGAAGTCTGTACAATAGCACAGCCAACCTTCTTTCTTCAGACATACACCTATGCAATTGATACTAAAGAAATGGATAGTGTAAGCGCTGCTTGTATCCAATTCCACCCTTCCCAAAAATTGATGATTTTTGCACAGGGCCTACCCTTAAACCAGCTGCAAGTTCAGGTAATTAAAGGTTATCTTTTACATCCAGCACAAGCTGGGTTTAGAACAAGCTCTCCAGAGATCACACTGTCTCTCTTGTTACCAGCTGTGCTGGTTTCAGCTGGAGTATAACCAATACATTGAGGTAAAATGTCTCTTTAGAGAGATTTGGACTTCTTTTTTGGCTTTTCATGTGAGAATGCCAAAATGTGATTTAGTTTGTTGTGAAAGAAAGAATTCTAGAAAAGCAAGGTGGTTGATAGAATCTCTGAATCATACAAATTGTACTGGGTCCTCCAGAGGTCTCTAGATCAACACCCTGCTTAAAGCAAGGAAAACACTAAATTCACCAGATTACTCAGAGCTGTGTTCAGCCAGATTTTGGAAAGCTCCAAGGATGGACACTTCACACTCCCTGAGCAGCCTGACCCACTGCCTGACTGCCCTCACGGGGAAAAAAGTTATTTCTCATTTACAGTCAGAACCTGTCTTGGTTCAATTTATGCCTATTGTTTTTCATTCTTCCACCACAGACTTTTAGGTCCTTTTATTTCCTCTGAAGAAAGAATATGTATGTCCCTAGCCAAGTGATAAGAACAAATATTTCAGATATATGAAGCTCTTTCCCAAGTTTTATTTCAGCTTCCCGTGGAACTTCTGAGCATGCTTGGAATCTGAGGTTTTACCTTTCAATTGCTCTGTAGGTTAGGATTAGGATATTGAGGAGACAGCCCATAAGGGTGAGGGGAAGATCCAACAGATAGCTCTGTTACAGTGGCAAAAGACTTTTAGAACAAGGTTGAAGGTAAAGAACAACCTTCTTGGATGCAGCCCCAGAAAGCAGAAGGTACAAAGACTGGCAACTATAGTTTTTAGTATTGTCTCTCAAAAGCACAGGATGAATTTTGGCAACCTTATTTGGTCTAATACTTAGCAACAAATATGGTCACAAAGAAGCCCCTCCTGAGAGTTCACCAGAATCATGGAATTGACTGTAAATATCAAACAAAGGAAAAAATTTTATTTGTTTACCTACACAATTATTTGCATAAAATTAAAATTCTAACTCTCTTGTATCTTTTATTTTATATTATGCTATAGCCTAATATGGGAACTGAAAAAAATATTTAAAGAATAAGAAATTATTTTCGGGTTCTCTATAAGATAGGAAATAATTTACTCTGAGGTCAGTAATCTCCACAATTCAATTGAATATAGCACTTTATTTATATTGACCCAAATTAAACTATATAGGCAATGTTTCTCTATCTTTAAAAATTTTATCAATTATTAGCTTGAAAGTCTAAAAAAGCCTTGCAGACTCAAACCAGACTGTGATCATTGTGTCAAGGGTAATATTAAAAAAAAAGGTATTTGCAAATTCACAGATTTATTACTCTTGAATAGGAAAGTCCTTTAGAGAAACATGTGTGCAGTACCTGAGAATTCTTGCATGTCATAGTCAGGGTTCTGATGGCTGCCCAGCTTCAGCTTTTTCCAGGGAGGAGCTTCTGTCATTATTATTTCCTCAGCATCTACAATAGAAATCTGCAGACAGAGGAAGAGCTACTGGGATATGTGATATCTTTTTTCCAGTCCTTCTAACCCAAAATAGCTCATGAGTGCATACTGGGGGTTATCATTTATCCACCAATGATACAAAACATGCATATTCCAGTACCTCACACTGGGTTGCCTTGAAAAGTATACAAGAAAAAATGTACTATGAAATTCTGCATATGAAAACTAAAGGCCTCTAAAATAACTTCTCCCAGTAGGTACATAACTTTCACAGCATGCCAATAGCTGACTGAAAAATAAGAATTCCCCATTACATTTTAAAATATGCTCAGAATTCTTTAATGCGCATCCTCTTCAAAACAATTGAACTGTAGTTCTTATCTCTCCCCTCTTCTTAATGAAAGAATATGGAAAAAGGCTGCATAAAATAAAAATTAACTGAAAAGTCTGTGCTATCTTACTCTTCAACACGAAAATTTTTAAAAAAAGTTATTATTTAAGTGAAATACCCCACTCCTGTGAGAAACTGCAACTCTTTCAGAATGTATTTATAAATGGTTTGGGGATTATTTTATTTGGTTTTGGGTTTTTTGTGGGTTTTACTTGTTTGGTTTTTTGCTGAGGTTTTTTGTTTTGGTGTTTTGTTTTTTGATTTTTGTTTTGTTTGGGTTTTAGTAGTTATTCCATGTAGGAAAATAATTTCTGAACAGCTGAATTTATAAATTATTTCTGGCATGGTAGTGAGATATCTAACCAAGTTTCCTATAAGATTAGTGTGTCTTGTCAATATGCCAACATGAATTAATGGATTAAATTTATCATAATGTATTTTCTGTAATCTAAGATACTTCCCATAATGGTATCTAACCATCAGAGTGCAACTGGATGTATCACTGAATGTGTTGCAAACAAAGTAGAAAATGAAAAGTCACATCTAGTCCTCCATTTTTCCAGCTCTGTTACAGGACATTTCTTATCTCTCTCTCTCTCTCATTACACAGTTTTATTTGGCAGTGATTCAAACTGGCTAGTGGAAAAGTGTCATTAATGAAGTTCCGTAATTCGTCAAGGAAATAAGAGAATCCAAATGATTTCTTCACAATGAACTGTTATTCTATTAAAAAAAAAAAGAAATATTTTAGAGTAATCCTCAGGGATGTCTGACAGGCTTTTAAAGAATATTATTAACACAACCAGGAACATCATAGACTGTGGCTCCCTGCAGTTGTGATTTAGGGATTGATGCACTGCTCTCCTACCAGCTTTAAAATGTGTGAGATAAAGGACAAAAATAAATGTTTTAGGCAGTATTCTGCTAAGTGAGATTGGGTATAAAGTAGAAATGGCACAAATCCCATGGTAAAAAGTAAAATCTTACAATCCTTAGATCTCACTTACAACAATTTAGACAGATGTTCATATGTAAATAAAGAACCATTCAGTACACAAAATGCTTGCAGGACCACACAATATGTGTATCAGGTAGATTTGCTAATGCAAGTTGAAGAACAAACCATATTTTCAGTAGAACACAAACTGCTCATCTTTTTACACACGCGCACACACACACACATGAAAAAACTTATCATTGACTTATGTTGTCAAAATAAAATTCTCATTAAAAATCAGGCAGCACCTTTATGCCTCCACAGCAATGATTTTACTGAATGCTTCAATTTACTGCTAAATCTCCAGTGTCCTCTTTGATTTATGGCTTGTAGTTAGCAGTGGTTTATTTATACTGTTCTGGTTTGCTTCTCAAAGCCCTTCTCCCTCACTCCAGGAAATCCTTATTTTTAATTTTTCTTTGAGCACAGATGTCATTTTTGCATTTGATGTT
Source organism: Rhabdornis inornatus (assembly GCA_013397075.1). NCBI lineage: Eukaryota > Metazoa > Chordata > Aves > Passeriformes > Rhabdornithidae > Rhabdornis > Rhabdornis inornatus. The sequence continues at coordinate 61,101 of VWZS01009430.1, forward strand.
GAAGTATACATGTTAAGTCACACTTTATCAGCTAAAAGAAGATGTAATTGTCTTAATACAGTCCATAGTTCTTAGAGCTGGAGAAATTGGTTCCAAAAACATAATTTACTTTTATACTTTAGCTAGATTGAATAAAAACCAGTGAAATCTGGTGACTATAAAATAAGTATATATCAAGAAGTTCCATATAACATATCTTCTGTAGATTAAAAAATCTCCTGTTCATCACCGTGCTTGAAGAGAATCTGAAAGCCAAAGCTGATGTCCCAAAGTCCTAAAAGTAACATATCAGAAAACCCACATGCCAGAACCACAGGAGCTGATGCATTTTCCTTCCTTCCTTTCCAGCTAGCTGTCCTTGAGTAATTTCACTGCTTAGCCTGAAGTATTTAATTTATACTCTTAGAGTATATTAAATTCTGCACACACTACTTGTACAGAATGAAGATTTCTCTTTATGTACTGCAGAGACCATGGATACTTTAAAATTACAGTCTTAACATCAGTGTAAATCAGCCTGTAAATTACCACGCCTGCAAGTTTTGTTTGGATATTATTCGAGGATTAACTACGTCCAAGCTTGCAACTTTATTTAGCTTTTGTGTAAATACCCACTAGAGAAATATTCGCTTACAGTGAAAATCATACTTCGAAAAGAGGGAATTAATATAAACAGAAAGTCTTTAATGCCTGCTCGGTTCCATTTGAAGACCACCATAATTCCAGAGATTTCCTGAGAAGAAAGGTACTGTACACTTCCAAAATACACTTCCCATAACTGTATCTCAAAAAGAGCTGTGAGAGGTATAGAAACCTGTAGTTATTACCTGAAGAGCTATAGATCTGAAGAGCTATAATTTTGACTAGAATAATATATAATTATATATCATCAAATTATGATTAGAATCATATATCTTGTCCTACGGTGACGTTATGGTGCTTGTATCCCCAGTAGTGTGTTCTGTTTATTTTTGGTATTATGTTCTGTGCTTTCAGGACTGACTCTGACAGTGAAGGTTTGTTTTGTCTTGTAATCAGCCGGCTCACCTCCCCCATGGTCTGTGTTTAGGAGAGGCTAGGCTTTGCTTGCTTGCTGGTGGGCTTGCTTGATTTCGCTTTGATCATGCTCCTACTTTTTGCTTTTGCTCTTGCTTTTGCTTATTAGTTAGTTTAGCTAGGCAGTCCAATTTTTTCCCTGGACTTTTTTTTTTTTTTCCTCCTTTCCCTTTCCTGAATACCATCTGAACCTGTTCCGGACGGGGACCTGGGAAACACCACGAAACACCGGGAGTCTGCATTTTGTGATCAGCAGCAGTCATCCCCAGCGCCGGAGACCGACAACTGGGCGACCACTCGCAGGAGAGACTTTCTGAATTTGTCATCCTTTCAGAGCGGTGAAGGAGTTTTTGTCATCTGGTGTGGTTCAGGCTTTTTTTTTGTGTGTGCTGGGGAGTGTTTTGCTTGTTAAATAAACAGGTTTTTTTCCAACTTCTCTCTGAGAAAATTCTTCCCGAACCCGGTGGTGGGGTGAGGAGTTGTGGGGGTTTGCTTTTTGGGGGCTCCTTCCAGAGGTTTTCCCCCAAATTTGCCCTAAACCAGGACATATCTAAAAAGTGTCCTACATATCTTACGAGTGCCGCATTTTGTCCTATTGCTTGAGGAATTAGTCATCACTTTTCAATCTGTGCTCTAAATCTCTCAGTCCAGGATTTTCTCAAAAAAAAAAAAAAAAAAAAGCAACTAGAAGGCAAAACTTTGTGTTATGAAATCAGATTGTCCATTTGGGAAGAAACCTCCCTTCACAGCTGGGGATGTTGAATTTATTTCAGCAGTGAGGAGGGGCTGCCCTGTGCTAGCAGCCACCCCAAGGAGGTGCCAAGTGAATGAACTGACTTAAACCTGTACAACTCCCATGACAAATAAGTGTATAGTTCACACACCTTTACTTGGCTCATCCATGAAAACTTCTCTGTTTCACTGCAAAGAAGGAAAATAATGATGCTTCAAAGAACTGGAAAGCTGTTTGCCTACAGATTTGTTTTAAGAATGGATTTATTCTTAATGGCTTTTTAATAATCTTTGAATCAAAACTTCAATTTATATGGAAATATAAATGCAGATATTGTGCTTTTTTATAATTTCATCACAAAATTTCTTCAGTTGACATATATACATGTATATGCCTATATATATATATATATATATATATATATTTGCACACATTCTTCTGGGATAAATCATGAGGTCACAGACCTTCCAGATTCACTGTAAAGTGGATAATGAAAGAATGTGAATTTAGATGTTTGCATTACTGAGAATAACAAAAGAGAGGATCCCAAAGAGACTTTCTTATCTTTTTATTAAGCAATCTATCTACTCACTGCCTATTAGTCCACTTGGGAAACTGCCTCTACAGTTTGCCAGAATCATCCAAAGAACAGGCATCAGGGGAGAGTGACAAAAACATATTTTAAGGATTCACCCAAAGGGGAAAAATGAAGAGTGCCTTGAATTCTAGGAAGTAAATTGAAGCAACAGCTGTGGGGCTAATTATAGAGAAAAATTGTTTTTACATTTATTTTTGTAAGGTTTATTAATATATTCTGCTGAGTCCAGAGTTTATGTATAGTTTTGGTTTGGTTTTTATTCCTTTTTTTTTTTTTAAATTCAGGCTTCAGTCTCAAGGAATATTTTAATATCATGTAAAAATCTCCTTTTACCCCTTCAAATAATCTTATTGCAAGAATTCTTCTGAGAGTCAGTCCTCATTAACGGCAAAATACTTTCCTTGAGTTTAATGTTCAGTGTTGGTTATCCATAACATAACTTCTTAGCACCTGAGATATATAAAGAGCATTCCTCTGATTAACTTTTCTATGATAATATTTTTAAAGATATACATGTTTTATGCATGTTAGTATCAGACCACCATCAAAGTTTTCTCTGATGAGTAAAGCTTCCAAGACTAAAACAGCTCTTGCTCAGGAAAAGAATAAAGAACTTTTTATCTTTCTTTCCTTTTGCTTTCCAAGAGACACTCCTTAAAAGGGAGGAAATGGGAGAAATAGATATGAAATTGATAACTAGCTCTATGGATTACTTTCAATGTTTTTTCTCATTTAATCACAGAGCAGCTGTGATTAGACATTAATCGGATTAGACATTAAAAGTTATTGCCTCCTGCATGTTTTGGAGAGTATCCATATGAAGAGAAATGAAGATTTATTAATCTATTTCCACTTAAGCTACTGCTACTAATCAAGACCTCTTACTTTTGACTGAAAGCATTTAATTTATGGTGAGCAGGAAAACAAATTATTTTAATCCTCTACAGATAAAAACACTTGAAGTTATAGTTTCATCATACTACATATAATAATAGACAACACTATGTACACTGAAGTTACTTCATATACAGGTAAAAAACTATTTGAGGTTTCCTGCTAACTTGACACAAATATGTATTGCCTCAAAAGCATAAAAAATCGAGTTCTTTCACTCTTTTATCTTTAAGAAAAAGCTTTAAGAATAAAAAAATAATCCGGATAAATCATTGTGGCTCTGAAGGTTTGATCATTCTGTTTGATTATGTAGATTAGTTAAATTCTGTCCTGGTTTTCAGCAAGGACAGAATTAATTTTTTCACAGGAGCCATGAGAGGGCAGAGCGTGGAGTGTGTTGGCCTGTCTTGGTTGTTATTCAACAACATTCTCATCATATCTGGGGGGTAGAAATAAGGGATTCTCCCTACAGGAAAGAAGATGGATGTGGCGCTGGGTCTGGGGGTCCATCCACCATTTTTGTTCATTTTCTAGGGGTCACGCTGCTTTGTGTTGGTCAGTGAGCATTTTTTGCATGCAAATTACCCTCTTTTTTGTACGCTCTTGTTATTAATATTGTTGCTGTTGCTGTTTGCCTTCTTATCTCCTTGCTGTTTCCAGAAAACTGTTCCTATCTCAATCTAAGATCTCTGCCTTTTGTCTCTGTCACCCGAGGGGGTGACAGGAGCAGTTTGTGGTTTGGAGCGCTGGTCCTAAACCACTACAAACACAAAAGGTGTTTTTCCCCATTGAGAACTCTAAATGCTCAGATGCTGCATAAGCAATTTGACTAATAAATTCTCAAATGAATAGTCAAAGAATGGATGCATGTTTTAGACAAGAATAGATAAAATTTCTATAACAAATGTGAAGTTCTCCCACTGTAAAGAAATAAACTCCATCTTTTCATGCTTTTAATTAAAAGCCATTTAAATGATTTTCAGTGTTTATATAGAAAATTCTGAAATGACAGAAAGCATTAGAAATAAAGCATTTTTTAGTCAAACAGTTTACACTCCTTGCTCTGACATAGTATAAACAGGGCTCACTTCAATGTAAGCTGTCAAATTTCTTGTTAGAGCATCTGCAACAGGAGCTGGGGATGGCTGCTCATCCACGGGGCAGAGACAGCAACAAAAGGGCTGGAGGTTTCCTTGCATAACACCAAAGTGCATAACCCTCAGCCACTTCAACCCATTTTATTAAATTTAGTTTCAGCATTTGATATAATTTATAATAGGGGCCCTCTCAGCACTGGCTGAATTGTTTTCAGCCTCATTAAATGGGAGAGTTTTGCTGGGCAAAGTCACCTAGTAAAAATTACCATGAAGATGTTAAGCAGGTTTCATTATGTGACAAAAAGGACACCAGTCATATTAAGTTTTTTTTTTCCACTTAAGTTATTCACAGAAGGGTTAGTCACACATATATTTCAGTATTTTCCAGCATCAGCACAATGTTGCATTGCCCTTTATGTACATTGCTTGAATCTATTCTACTTTGAGAAGCATTTAAGCTTATGATTGGAATTTTATTTTATGATGGTCATGATAAAAAGTCAAGAAAGTATGCAGAAGACATCAAGCAGTTGATGAGGAAGAAAAAATTGGAGAGAAGGAATAAGAATATATAGCAAGGTATAATTCAAAATCATTGCTCAAGCTAATGGTGCTTATGATAAGGTATAATGTAATAGCTCAGTAGGAGAAATATAATAATATAATAATTCAGAAGACCTAAGCAGGGAGATCATCAGCTCTTAACCTGACACTAATTGTATTCACTGTGCTATTCATGATGTAAATGACTGCATCCTGGACAGCCCTGATAGGCATCTGAACAGCTGCCCAGATGTCCACACATGAACTTTGTTGCAAGATCTATCTTGGACAGCAATCATATGTTGATGACTAAAGAAGAGTAGGAACAGAGCAAGTACATACAGTGTTTCTTTCTAAGAGTTTCCAGCCACAAAAAAAACATTCAGGTCAATTGTGAATTTAAGACTTGATACAAAGGCATCAAAATAAAAAAAAAATTAGACTAAGTACAGTAGTATTGCTGAGGCCTATGCAGAATTTAACTCTCCATTTCATTCTCAGATTTCATTAAAGGTGATTTAATGAGAAATTATTCATTGCTGACTAGTTAGATAACTAGTTTTGTTTCTGCAGGTTATGATCCTGTAAGCTATTTGAAGGTCAGTTTATGTTTAAAAGCCTATTTTACAGTCTTCTCCTTTGAGAAAGGTATAGTTTAAAGCATGTTTCTGATGCAGTTTGGAGAATATTTTTTTCCCCTTTGCAGAGTAGTTCTAGAAATATAAGCTTTAAAAGTAAAAAGTACTTGTCTTTTCCGTGTTTTGGCACATGACATTTATTCCTTAACATGTCTGCATGCAGTAAGAGATCACTCAGTGATCAAAAAAAATCAAAAAGTAAGTACTGTTTGAAACAGAAGGATGAAATGCTAAACTGTGTGCCAGAAGATTTGAAGCAATTTTTCTATCTCTGTAAAACACTGCTAGTTCATTTCAGTGATGGCTGCAAACTGTATGACGTTATTTGGTTAAGTATTACAGCTTTGGTTTTACTTCTGCAGCCAAACAAAGAAATCAAAACCATCCAAAATACCAAGTATTTCCTCACATACAGCTTACAGACCTAATAAACCCATCATTTACAGAGAACATCTTGTACCTTAGCATTAACTGAAGCACTTGTAATGATCCATTGAGGAGTGAGACATAAACTTCATGTCATCACCCTGGTACAGAACAGATGAAAACAGAAATATCTGTCTCCCACAAAAAGACAAGGTCATTCAGTCAGCCATGTAGGAGTATAACCAATATGTAGATATACAGCCATGAGACACTGGGTTTTTTAATTTAATTTTCTGCTCTTCCACCTTGGTAGCCATGTTTTGTGTATTTCTGTATCTCTGTTGTGTCAGGAGTCTGAGCAGGAGCCTCTGACCCTCACTGTATGAAGAGTTGGGAAAGTTTCCAGTCACAGGAAGCAGCAGTAATCCATGCCACTCCTTATTATATTATTATATTGTTCTTTCCCCATCTTCTTAGTAAAATCTTCTCAGTTTATATTTCTTTAGTCTTGTGAACACTGCCATGCAATAAAAGCAATTAAACATCAGCGTCATTTGGATTCACTTTTATAGTGATGCATTGTCTTCTCAAGCACCACTGAAAGGCAGAGAGCAGCTGTTATCTTTGTTCTGCAGTAGCTGCCAGTCAGCACTGCCGTCTCCACTATAGCAGGACAACTTACTTGCCTCCAGGCACTTCTTCCTAAAGAAAAAAATACAATGGAACACTCTCACTCATATTTTGTGTGGTATCTAACTCAGTAAGACTACAATCTCAGATGGGCTTTGAAGGTGTTGCAATTAAATAACAGATACCACTTGCTCCCTAGTGCACATTTTGCAAAGAACATCTCAACCACATGCAAAGATGGAGCCATAGCCCCTGCCCTGAAGACTTCACTATCTAAAGATATAAAGCAGTCGCAGATAAGACGTGACAGAAAACTTGACCAGAAAACAGAACTGTTGTTGTGAGATGCCTTCTTTGGGGTTTTTTTTTTAATTTTTTTTATTTTTTTTTTCTTTTTGTTTGTTTGTTTGTGAGTTTTTTGGGGGTTTTTTTTGTTTTTTTTTGTTTTAGGTTTTGTTTTTTTTTTTCTCTTTTTTTGAGCATCCATGAGAAAAGACACCAATAGTTACCTGAGTGAGCAGCTAACAGTAAGTAAATATTCATGGAGGATGCATAGAAGGGGAGGAAGAAACATGAATAAATGCAGTTAACTATCAGCACAAAGGCCAACAGAGGAATTCACCCTCTGTTCTCAATTCTGCAGCTGGGACTCTGTGATCCTCCTTTTCTCAGAAATTCACAGATTCAACTCCAGCAGGACACAAACAGCTCCTCAGAGCAATGTGGGTAAATGCTGGCATTGCAAACACACAAGGGTAAGTTAGAAGACAAATTTTTCTTTCTTTTATTTTATGTTTTTTTCTGACAACCAGCCTGAATCTTTGCCCATGTCCTCAGATTGATGGTAAACTGTGAGTCACACAAAGCTACAGACCCCTGAAAAATAGTTTACAAAGACAAGACAACCCTCATTTCTCTCAGGTACTCCTGGGTTTATGTTACAGCCTCCCTGATGTCTCAAGTTTCATGCTCCACTTCAAGCTAAACAATTAAAATGGTCTGGCCTCAAAACAATAATTTATAACCCTCGTCTGTTCTTATGCATAGCACTTGGGTGTCCAAATTGTACTTGAAGATCTACAGATGAGAGAGAAGCAGCTTCACAAATACAAATCAGATTTTACTTAACAGTCTTTTAGCTAATGAAGCAAAGAACCAGGCTGTTGGAGAGCCTGATTTATGAAAGCGGAAAAAAAAAAAAAAGAAGCTGTTGGCAATATTTTTGTCTTCCTCTCTTCATTCTGAGACCTTAGGTCTTTTTTTTTTTATTTTGCCATGTGCTTCTCTATGCCAAGAAACTGGAAAAGGCAGTGTGTTAAATTGATGCTGGACCTCGGATTAACTGGGAGAGTGCTGCTGTACAGGGACCTGCTATTGTCATCTCTAGAGGTAAATGATTTTCTAAAGACAATTACCTTTCCCTGAACCAGGACCAACAGCTACTTGTAAATAAATTGTACAGTATGAGGCACTATAGCAACAATCTGGCTTTCAGTAATTTTTAGCATCTATACAATCTGCTGCATTTTAGTGTTTTGGGGCTTTTTTTGTTTCATTTTGGTTTCAGAAGCACACAAGATTTTAAAATTTGCTCCTTGCATAGCCATTGACAGAGAAGTGACTGTTCTAACTAAACGTCTGAAGCTGAGAACTGCTGCAGAACACATAAGAGCATGCTGCTGTTGCTGACCATGTTAAAATTCTGGTAGCAAGTTCAGCTGGATGTTAGCTGGCACCAAAGACATAACTCATTCATCAGACCCCATTCTGCAGTGGCTATAAGAAGTGAGAACATAATATTAATGTCTGGAAATATAGAAAGAGAGTGGAAAAAGTATCTGCTTTCTTATTCCAGAAACACAGACAGGGTAAGTGTGGTAAGATAGTTATGCCTGCCATGGACAGATGGGTTATATCCTGAAGACCTCAAAGAAATTCCCCCTCTGCTTCAGAAACTTTGGGAACAGACCCATTCACAGTTTAAATAAATGTAAAGGCTGAAGGGACCAGTTACCATCCTGTTGAACTCAAGTCTCCTTGGCTTCATCAGTGTAGGAAAGGAGAACACAACTCTAGGACTCCCCAGCCCAAGGTTTTATTCCTTGATAAATTCTTCTATCAAGTACCACATTGTTTTATATTCAGGTGATCTATCAAATCTACCAAGTTTGACTTTGGACTTTTTCTGAGAAAAAAAAGCAAAGTCTATTCAGCCAGGTGAATAAATCATCTAAAGTGATCAATACTAGCAGCTAGTAAAAGAGTGTTACCTTCTGTCTCATAAGGACTAAAAGAAAATACGTCATGTCAAAGGATTATACTTGGGCAAAAAAGAGACTCAAATCATTCATTTAGTTATCACAATGTCTTTACTAACCCTTTTGGGGAAGAATCCTCATCCTTTTACTCCTTCTGCATCTCTCTTACTTTCCATAAGTTTGTCTGCTCCTACCTATAGCAACACACCTCTTACAAAGTCAGCACTGGACTGAACTTTTTCTTCCTCAGTGACGTGGAATAAAGTTAGACAGTGTTGGCTGGTACTGATTGTGTGTCTGAAAAATAGAGATGTTTTCTACTCCCTCAAAATATATTTCTATACAGCTGAAAAGTGCACTGAATTTCTACTTCAGATGCTTCAAATTCTATGAGAAATAAGGGGTGATTTTATCACAGCACTAATGAGGTATTGTTTCTACAAGGTTTTCACCCGACTTCCTCCATCTACTGTCTGGTAGCTTTATTAGTTCAGGAGAACTCTCATCTAAGAGTGATGAGTACCAGCCCATGAAGCTGCCACACTCTCAAAATCCTGCTCAGCAGAGTCGGTGGAAATTCACTGCTGCACATCAAAGCAATTTGGCCCGAGGGAACTGGGTAACATGCTGGCATAGCTTGCCTTTTGAGGTAATTAAAAATCACATGTCTGGGAATCCATTAATGACACAATTGAGATCCCAAAGGACAGAAGTCATTATGTGTACGAATCATGCTCTGTCATCCTCAGTTTTAGCAATCATTGATAAAACTCCTTGGATCTCTGGAAGATTAAGTCCACAATGTGAATCTCTTTAGTAATGATCTGCTTCCTCATTGTGTTCCAAGGAAGGACTTTTGTGCACTGAACCAAGCACTGAGCAAATTTTCAAATGACTGACTACTTTGTACCTTGGGAGGAAGATAAAGACTATATTGATTAACATATTTTTGATACAAATTGGCTTCTCTGCTTTTGGTTTTCTAGAAAGAGATCCTTAGGGTTAAAGTAAGTGCACACATAGAGCTAGAGAGTAAGTTTAAAAAAGTTGAAAGGAGGAAATATTTTAAAATCTAGTAGAGAACAAAAGAGAAAATGAAAAAGAGAAGGGGGCAAGAAGGAATCTACCCTTAGTAAACTGGATGTGGTTCTGAAAGAGCAGATGAAAGCTAAGTCAAAGATTATGAGAATGTCTCAAGATCAGAGTCCAAAAGACTGTTCTGCATTTCTAGGCAGATGATTGTTCTCAAATATTTAGAGGGAAATAATGAGCTGATGAAGTGCTGCTTATTTTGACAGGGAGAAAGCAACACCCTATCAACTATTTGTAGTGCTTTCCTTCTTACCTTGTCTCTGCTCAAAGAACCTTATATCCAGTACATAGAAAACCCAATTTGGTATGCTTGTTTTGGATTATTTAGTGAACTTTAATTGAAATTCAGAGAAGTTTATGAAGCAGAAATCCACTTAAGCTACTATGTATGTAGAAGCCACATTTATCTCAGGAAGACCTAAACTATAAATTCTGGGAGATAAGAAGACTGTGTGTCACAATATACATGCTTAGTCTCTCCTTAAATTCCTCCTCAAATAGTCCCTTTGGTTGCTACCACTGAGCAAACCTTTGAATGGATGGGTTTCTATCCTGGTCCAGTAGTGCTGGTCAGGGGTAACATTGAACTCAGATATTTTTTTTTTTTTTTTTTAAAAGCCTGATCCAAGGGCCCAATGGACTGTTAACTTTTCCGGAAACTGGTAATTTTGCTTTGTCTATGCTGTTTTTTCTCATCCCACCATGACTACATGGGCTGAGTGGCGAATAATCAGGACACAGCATTATTTGTGGCTGTGAATTATGTGTGATGTGAAGGAGAAAAGTTCAGCCTGCAGTGCAAACACTGCTTTCACCTGGCAGCACCACGACAAGGGGGACTGGAGCTGAGCACATTTGCAGTGAGGCCAAGAGTTTAATGGATGGCAAAGATGCCCTTCCTGCCCTCACCATGGTATGTGAGGTGCACTGAAGAAGAGATGCTGCTGCTGCTACTCCTTTCCTTGTTCTGAGAACATCCAGAGAATTTGTCTCCAGACATTTCCAACTGGCATTAAAATTTGGGACTGAGGTAAACAAACCTGTGCTGTAGTGTGCTCTCTAGGCACACAAACTGAGTGAATGACATCTGTTAGGGAATGTGAACAGAGGCTGTAGCTGTGATCATGGGTTTGGATAGCAGCAGTCAGTCAAAAAGACACTTGAACCAACCAGAATGAGTCATTTATTGATTTAATGACTTGAGGACTCATGATTAAATCCAAACATCCAGTACAGTAAATCACTAATTCATCAGTATAAAAATCGGAACCAATTCAGATGCCAGAGTTTACAGGAGAAATTTATTGGCCGTTTCTATGCAATAGGTATGCCAGTGGCACAGCAGGCACAGAAGGGGCAGTATTAGTCTCAAACAGCAGTGATAGTGCCCAAACTGAGCTTGGCACCTGCAGCACCTCAGCTCACATTATCACACAGCAGAGCCATAGAGGCCTTGAGATTGTCTCCCTTCTGCATGAGCAGGGAATCAAAGGACATACCAGTGGATTCCAGGATGGACGTGCAGGGGTTTTATCTGGAATGGGGAAAATGCACACAAATAAAAAAAAACAATTTCAAGAACAGGGAATTACATTGACAGTAAAGTTCAAAATACTTACTTCATGCTTGAACTCCTAATGGTGAGCTACTAGAAGCTCCCCACAGCCACTCATTCACTCCTCAGGATGGGATGGGAGAGAGAATCAGAGTGGTAAAAAGTGAGAAGACAGATGGTTTGAGCTAAAATATTATAAAGATTACAAAAATAACAGAAATATTATTAATCATGAAAAAGAAAAAGTAGAAGTAAATCCCAAGAAAAATAAATTATGCAAATTAAAACAATTGCTCACTACCAACTCACTGATACCCAATCTTTTCCTGAGGAGCAGCTCCTGGCCCACATTCCCCCTGGTTTAAATGCTGAACATGACTCTGTGTGTTCTGGGATATCCCCTGGGCCTGTTGGAGTCTGTTGCCTCTGCTGTGTCTCCTCACAGCTGCTTCTGCACTCCCAGCCTCATGGTTGGTGGGGTGAGGAGTAGAAAAGGTCTTGGTTTTCTGCAAGCCCTGCTCAGCAACAACTAAAATATCAGTGTGTTATCGATATTGTTATTATCCTAAATCAAAAACACAGCAGTGTGCCAGGTGCTACAAAGAAAATTAACTCTATTCTGGCCAAAACCAGGACAAGGAGTCTTAAAATAGTCTCCCAAAGTAAACCAAGATGCATTTTCCTCAGAGTCAAAAAATACAGAATAGGGATTTAGTACCTCTTCTGTAAGCCTGAGTCTATGTCTGCTTTAATTAAATTAAATAAAGGATAAATGCAATGTTGGTAGAGTTTTCTTATCAAATGTTGAATATCGATTTCTTCAGAGTGCTTTGTATCTTTCTTGTCTTTCTACTCATAACTTAATAGCTACAATTAAACACTTTCTTCAGTCAGGCACATAGGAATGGCCAGAATGAAGCAGAATACTGCAAAACCTCCAAGCATACAAATAGCTTGTTTAAAAATCCCTACATTTGCTCGAGCTCTAGGTCATGGCTGTGTTCTGCTGCCCTCTCCTGTCACTTCCATATCCTCACAGCAATATCAACTCCTGGCTAAACACAACATTATGAAAATTCACATCCAATTGCATAACAGCAAACACCACTCTAAAATTTTTCTGGAGCTGTAAAGCTTTTTCCAAATACCCTTTGAAAGCTCCCCTTCCTTACTGCTGTATTGCTTTGCACAGTAAATTAATTTAAGCTATGGCTCTGTGTATGGCTTTATGTCTCTGCATTTTGAAAAAAAGGGTACAATTAAAAAGTCTACGATATACTTCAGGATAAGAGCTTCTAGATGAAATCACAACCCATAGAAAAAAGAAAAAGTTCTCCTGATGGCTTCAAGGAGCTCAGGTTTTTACTTTATGGCACTAAGGAGTGATGTCTACAGTAACTAAACCCGACTTGAAGTAACTTATTGGCAGTCGTTTATTGTCACATTGCTGAACAAGTAAACTCAGAGTCATCAAGCTTACTAAGTTTGGTGCACAGCTCCAGGAGCACCGTAAATAATGACTTGTTGTTACTACTGGAATTCAGATTTTGAATCCCGAAAGGTCCATGCTTAGACCTTGGATCAAACTGGCTGAGACTACTATTTCCCAGGCAGACTTTGGACAAGAAAATTCCTTCCCTTGCCTTAAAAGTTGGTATTGATGCTTCTTAGTAAAGACATTAAAGTAGAAAATGTCTAAATTATTGCATGGAATGTGACACATTCAGGAAAATAATTTCAGTTTGCATAGAGTGGGTTGTTTACCTTTAATGTAGTTCTGTGAACATACACACTTTAGAACCATAACTTGGGTATTGAAGTGTCCATTGAAGGGCTGGCTGTGTAGAAATGTTCATTCTGAAAGAAGATCACATCACAAAGACTGTATGTTTAATGAAGAGCACATCAACAATGAACTCAGCAAGGCTAGCAGAAACAAGAAAATAACTTTTTTTTTTTCTTAATCCTGCAAAAGGATCCAGGAACTGTAAAACCCCCCAAAATACTTAAGAAATTAAGTGTGAGTAAGTGGTTTACACCCTCACACAATGTGAGACAGCCTTTGCCTCTTCATGTCTTTCTGGACAGTGACGTAGCCTGTCTGTAAGTAATTTCCCTCTATGTCTTTAAAATCTTGATTTCTGAATTTTGTTGGTACTTTTCCACTGTGGAATAGAGAAGACTTCATGTTCTGTCTGTTTTTCTTTCATAGCTGTGTCTGTTGTGTGTTAAGAAACACCACCAGAGTTTATGAAATAGGTATTTTTATATCTGAAATAGAAAATTCTTTCTCATTGCATGTGCAGAGGTCTGTAGTGTCTATATGAACGTAGCTCTCTAGAGGGAAATCTCTCAGGATAATTTCTGGAAACCAAGGGCAAATTTTGGTTTCACTTACACTTTGGAAAAATCAAAAAGTTTCCTCGAATTCAGTGAAATTTCTGTGGTCTTGTTGTCCACCTACCAAGCTATGAGTACAGAAAACCAGGAAACCATTCCTCTTGCTCCTGTTTTCTTCCCATTGTAGAAAGCATCTAAGGAATTGCTATCTTGGATCAATATGATAAGATGTTTCAAGGGGATGAAGCAGTGTCAGAAGCCAGGTCTGAATGCACTGTATCTTCCTTTATTCTTGTATTCATTATTTGAATCTTTTGAAATAAAACACTCTGACATTTATTATAATTTAATTTTGTATGTTTTTAAACCAATATTCTTTTGAGTTCCTAATAGTTATTATCATTCTAAGACAGAGATGGGCCAGTTTCTCTAAATGGTGATATCTGAAATTTTGAGGAAATCTGTAATTTTTTTTTTTCCATTAAATGAAATCATGACTGAGTCTGTGGAAAACAAACAAAATACTTTAGTATGAGAACAGTGGGACATGAGAGTTAAGTTTGTAAAATTTCAAGTTTCTGGGCTGAATTGGAGCAGGATCTGAAGGGTGTTGTGCACAATTTTATCATGGGACTTTCCCTTTCATTAACACGGGAATATTTGCTCACACATGAAACTCTTCCCAGTTATACCAGCAAAGTTGCAGTGGCATTACCAATGTAATCTACCTTGTGATATCACTGTTCCCATTCCTGAATCACCTTCCCAATGTTCCAGGCCTGGGGAACACCACTAGATGGGGATATTTTCTCACGTTTGCCTCATTCTCTGGCTCTGAGGGGCTGAATTTTCTTACTGTACGCATATTTATTTTTTTATGACTGCACATTAAAAAGAGCAAAATGAGTTCGAGTAACTTTCGTATATAAACAAGTCTCATGCACTTGAAATATCTGCACATGGCAATGAGCACAAGAATTGAAGAGGTCTAGTGTCTGGTTGTTTAAACTTGGTGGAATGAACAGATACTCTTGTACGAGCAGGCAAAAAGGATTGCAAGAATACCTGAAGCCTCCATATTTTTGTATAACAAAATGAATTATTACTTATTTAGCTTATATCATATGGTGGAAAACATCTTTTAGCAATATATCTTATCCACGAAGCAGTTTTCAGCTCCAGAGTATTTAAACTCATTCATCCCCAAAGAAAAAAACTCTAAACAGGATATGGGGTGTGGGTCGTTGCTGAAGTGACAGCTCCTATTGTCTTTCTATCCTCATCATGTATTCAATAAAAATGGCAAGGACAGGGACTGATTTAGAAACAGCTGAATAGCTAAAACAAATAAAGAGATTCTACACAAGCAATTCTATGATTCCATGATCTAGAAAGGCCAGCTAACCAAGTGAAGCTGGAGAAAAAATTGGTCACTGTTGAGTCGCAAAAAATTGTTAAAATAGATTTTAAGATGCATTTTTAGTCAAAAAGTATTATTAAAAACACAAATATTTTTTCAAGTTTAATATTTCCTTCATATATTATAGCTTTTAATAAATGTTGCATGAAACAAAGGTCACTTTTCTGAATCAATTTTTCTTCAAAAATGTTATTAATGACATCCAAAACTAAGTTAGGATTCCTAAAGTCATAGGATCATCATAGAATAGTTTGGATGGGAAGAAACCTTAGGGATCATCTAGTTCCAAGCTCCCTGGTATGATCAGGGACACGTTCCACCAGGCTGCTCCAAGACCCACCCAACCTGGCCTTGAACACTTCCAGAGATGAGGCATCCACAGCTTCTCTGGGCAACCTCTGCCAGGTCCTCATCACCCTCAAAAGGAAGATTTTCTTCCTAACCTTTAGTCAGATGTGCCCTCTGTCAGTGTGAAGCCATTTCCCCTTTTCCTGTCACTGCATGTGAAATCACCAAATGGTTGTATTTAATTTCTGAATAATTCTGCTTCAGGACACAGGTTTTCCCACATATTTGCTTTCTTCTTAAATTTCTGTATCTGTTGGGGAATAATTGCAGTGCAAAGGGTTCTGTTCCCTTTGCCCCATTCTTTGATTCTGTTGTGACTGCTGCTGTCCACGCAGCATTTGGGCAATAAATAGTGATGACAGTCTCAGGCAGTCTGAAGAGGTCAGGGACACAGACTGTTTTCTAATACTGCTAGGACAAGTTGTGCCAGGGGATGTTTAGATTAAATATTGAGGGAACAAATATTTACTGAAAAGGTTGTGAAGCATTGGGATAGGGTGCCCAGGGAAGTGGTGGAATCACCACCCCTAGAGATGTGACACTTAGGAACAAGACTTAGAGGTGACTGTGGAAGTGCCAGGGTAAGAGTGGGGCTCAACTATCTTAAAAGGTCTTTTCCAACCTAAACGATTCTCTGATTCTCTGATTCCTTACTCTTGGCTACAGCAAAATTACCTTATCTGGTTATCTTACAGTTGTCCTGGCCACACATTCCCACTCAGATTGTCTGCAAATGCATCGCAAGGGGAATGGGGGCAGGCCAGGAACACAATGAATTCTTTTTCTTTTTTTAAATCCCAGTGTAACTCATATAAGAATGGAACTGCTTTCTTACGGCTTTGTTTTGTTATGGCTTTTTTCCTATTCACATATCTGTGACCTAAAACCAAATTAATGTTGTGGAATAAGAATTCTCGTATAAGGTTAATGAAACCTTTACTCCACAAAAGCTAGTTTAGCCATTCATATTACAAAACATGTCAAACTGTAGCAGATCCTAAAGATTTGAAGTTTATATTTAGTAAACAGAAAGAGAAATAGACAATTGTAGATAATTCATATTTTGAGTAACTATGTTTGTATCTTTGTGTTAATAGGCAGAAAACAGAGAATATAGTATTACCGCTACTCTGAGTAGTTCTTTACTATTTCTTCTAAACCACTTAGCATAAATGTACATCCCAGACATCTCTGTCAGGGACTTTTTGGGCCAATAATGAGAATTAAGGGCGTGCCTATAACCCCAGTTGGAGAAACCATCTGCAAAATATTGATGGCTCAGAAGTAAATTGGAAGCTCAGACAGTGTATCTGTTTGAATATACAGAAAAAGGCCTTTTTCAGCTGCAGAGGTAAAATGTAGTATTTTCCAATGTAGTTAGGTGATTTGGAAGCCTGTTTTTACTGACATTCAAAATCCAGAAACTAATTGCTGGAGGGCTTTGGTTACCTTTACTTTTTGAAATGCCCTTATTCTCACAGTGACTTTTTTCTTGTATATTCTGCTATATAAAAATACTAAAAGAGAAAACCAAAACAGAACAGAAACAAGAACTATGCATTCACTCATTTGTAATTTATCTGAATTCAGTTAAATACTGAACTACTAAAAAACTTACTTTTAATGTATTGTACTAAATCAAAGATTCCTGCTGAGTCAGAAGGCATGCAGTTTATAAATCAGACTGTAAACATGGATAAGTAAATCTGGGCAATATATAAAAACTCTGGAGTTAGCACATTTGAAACAGAAGCTTTAAAAGTAAACCTTTATAAATCAACTCCTTAAATCAAAGAGAAAACAATGATTTTTCTTGTCCTATGCACCAGGGAAAGTTATTCCCCAAGCAACTTGTGTAGAAAAAGGCTCCCTTTTTAATGCAGGTTGATGTATTTATGTGCAGAGAAACTACAAACCAATGTTAAGCAAGAAACATAAAAACTCTAAGTACCAATCCAGAAACATTTTGACACCAAATACTTTAACAGTTGGATAATTCAAAAGAATGTTTGGATAGATACAAGGTAGGGCATGACCACACAGTAAAGGACAGTCAGCAAGGGGCCTTCATCTGCTATAAATTATGGAAAATTTAATTAGAGAAAAGTCATTAAGCCTAAAGTGAGCATTTCCTACCAGGTCATACAAAGTAGCTTTTAAACGCTTATTAAACTTTCAGTATCAAGACCTACACATTAATGTCTGATTGGGAAACTTTTTTGTAAGTTTTTATATTTAAGCACACATTTGTATGGTGAGTTAAGCTCTGGCTTTGCAGGGTCTGGTATGGCTTTTATTTCTTTACAGCTGAAGCAACTTCTCAGGGACTGTGCTGGAAAATGAGGTGTTAGTGTTCATATGGACTATAAAAGAACATTTTACACACAGCCATAACATTACTTTGTAAATGATTTTTTTCTCCAAATTTAATAATCTTTGTGGAGCTCTCAGTTCCTCAGGGTCAGAAATTTCTCCTTCCAGGCTTCCAAACATTATTAGAGTCGATATCTAATGAGGAAATTTATGTAGAGAATAAAGAGGAATAATGATAAAATGATATAGTTACTAATAAGGAACAGGGAAAGACATTACTTTAGAAGGTTCTTTTCCTTTATATTTGACAGTGAAAAACTGGACAAAAGCGCATCTTTTAAAATTTGAATTTCACTTCCAGGATTGACTCTGTCATTCTAAGATTTGTAATGTCTACAAGTATATACATATCTATGTGTATACATGTGTGTATATATATATTTATATACAGCTGGCTACACCAGGCCATACATTAACAGACCAATCTGTTGAAACAACACAAACTTTCCAATTCTATTTATGTTATACATCCAACTTTATCTTCAGTGTGAATTACAGCCTTTCTGCAATTTCCAGATGTAACTTCTTTCTTTCTTTCAAGGCTAGTAATGAACCAGGTCTAAGCTCCCTTTAAGACTGCATTTTCATCAAGGACCCACCAAGGCTGTTCCTGTCAGAGCCCAGGCACATAATGGAGCCAGGAGAAGCCACAGGAGACCAGAGGACAGAGCACACTCATTTGAGTGTATCTGGCTGCTGCCAGATGAACTTCCAGAGAAGATTAATTGATTCTGGAGTCTGAGTGCTGTTTGGTAAAAAAAGATAACCAAACCCAAACCTGCAATCCCTTCCTCTTTGACAAAAATTTTGCTACAACCACTTATATGTGCGCAATATAAATCACATATCCACTATAATTTTTATTTTTTTAATCCCACTCTAGCAGAGAATTCTATATCCTAGTAAGGAAGAAGAGCAAGTGTCCAAGAAACCCTTTAGAGGCTTTGCTACTCCCCTGTTTTATACAGAAGTTTCTGAGTAGAGGATAGACATCCATATATTAGAAACCCTTTACTCTGTGTACCCAATGCATATGGGCACATATACAAAGTTTTATGTAGTCAGAATTTAAAGTGTGTGTTTGAACTTTATGTAGAATTTGATATGTGGATTACATTTGAAGGCCCATCAGACAGAATTTAATGTGTGTATTCAATTATTGAGTGGTTCCATACTTTAGACATTTACTTAATTATCCTTAAGCTGAAGAATGTGAAATAGAGGTTTTGGAATAAAGGTAAACTGTGAAACATGAAGCTACACTTCAAAATTGTAAAAACAGAAATAGAATTTTTTTTCCTTAGGAATTGTTATTTTCAGTCTCTGCTAAAGAACTGTACATGCTATGTAAAAGTCATCCCTGCACAAGACTCCTGAATTGAAAAAGAATTCCCCCATGGTATATCCAGCTCACTGCTCCTCTTTGAAAATCAGGTCACAAAATATTAGCTGATAATTCCGAATTGCTGATTCTTTTAGCAGATCAGAAGATGTTGAGCTATCCAGCTGCTACCAAGACTGTGTCAATTCACTTGTGGATAAAGGAAAAGACAATTCTGAATAATGAAAAAGCGTTTCAAAGAAAGTGCTTTGGCACAAAGGTATGTCAGAAAATTAGTGAAACCAAATTAGTACATTTTTCTAATTATGATTTCATTGGAATATTTGGAATTCTGTATGACACCCAACATTAGTGCCCATTTTGGTGAACATATATGTGCTTGTGGTTTGTTCTGTCACTTGCAGCTGACCTGCCCTCACTGGCTAAACTGAACAGAACTAGCTCACCCATTGGCATGCAATCAATCAGAACAACTAAATATTAGGTGCTTTCCCCACTGTGCCTGGGGATTTTGCTATTCCTATAATTCATCTCTTTTTCCTTACAATTACTTTATATACATAATTTTGTGTTTTTTCTTTGGACCATGGGCTGTGTTTACTCATGTCCTTAAAAACATGCATAGCACAGTATATTTTAGGTCTGACAGAGGACTTTGGACCTCTTTCTCATACAAATAATAGTGATTAACTAATTGATTGTTAGATTACTGATTAGCTTTTGATCTTTGCATCTACTCGTGCAATTTCTCCTATGTAATATGTTACAGTTTTTATCAGAGCTGTAGAAGAACTGTCTCTTTTTGGATTTGTTCTGAATTAGTACAAAACCAGATAATTTTCATCTTTGAGTAAAGACACACTGGCAACCCCAGACAAATAAAAAGAAAATATCCTTTAAATCAGGACCTGTGTCTATGTCATTAAATGATTTATGACAGAATTAAGTCATTTCTGGAAATTGTGAACCTATTTAAATTTCCTAAGCTTCCACTGTCCTACTGGAAGTGGCCTATTAATGCTCCTGCTCCTCTGAAGTCCTTTGCAGCAGTTTCCATCAGGAGTCTGAATGACTCTTCTCTCACCTAGATCAAGCCCTTCTCTCCAACTGTACTGGCTGGGCTGCTTTGTGTCCCAAAAATGGTGGATGAGGAGAGGAAAGATGAACCAAGACAAAGCAGCAGCGTGATATAGAAACTCTACATCAGGCTGGTGATTAAAGGGCCTATCCACATTTTGGGGGAGTGTATGTGATGTGTCTGCAGCATCTTTCTTATTGAGAAAGCTTTTAGTGTTTTCTTCATTATTAACAGGATCCAAACCATTCTCCGTAGATGTGGTCCAAGCCATGCTTTTGAACATATGACAAAAATCACCTTTAAAAAAGACATGGTATTTAAACCATATGCTTCTTTTGGACCTGAACTACAAAGGACATTTTTTGGCCTTATATTGGTTTTGGACCTTAGAAAAAAGTTAATGCCAAAACTAATTGGTGAACATAAAAATTAGTGTGTTAATATGTTATCTCATAATAAGAAGATAACCTATGAAGAGCCTATACCAAAGTGTTTCTGAGGAAAAGAAAGGTTCTACTGAAATGGTTAATTCCTCGTTTTCTCAGGATGAATGGGAATTTGAAAGAAAGGATTCCTCTCATACAGATTTGAAGATCACAGTCTGGCCTGAGATTTAGAGGATCAAGCCTAGAAAGAAGCCCCTTCCTCTCATTAGCCTTCACCCAAAAGACAGCTACAAATTCCCAAATTCAACACAAAGGCAAAGAAAAGACATGGAAAGAAGAAGAAAAAAAAAAAAAGAAAAAAAAAAAGAACTGCATAAATCCAGTGAGAATTGCAGTATATTGCTGACATTAAATTTCTACTTGTGTTATTTTATGGACTTAGCAGATATGCCAAGCAGCTAGATTTCTGAGTGTTTTTCTGAGATGAGCGTTCAAACATTTTGAGGTCCTGCCTTCATCACCTAATATTCAAAATCTGTTGGATGCTATTGAGACCAGACAAATGTATAATGTACCACTGGGAAAAAAATGCAGCTGAAATTTGACCCAGGTTTTTCTGCTTAGTTAATTATCTTTATGAGGACCAATCTGCTTCAATGAAAATCAGTGGGAAAGATATCACTGTATACATAGGTTAGGCCCTTCTAATAATTTTTTTAACATTTGAATAAGAACACAGAGTATACAGTTACTATCAATTTTGGAAGCTGAGATGAAATGGAGCATAATGGAACAATTCACAAAAAGATAGTTAATATGCTAATTTTTCCCTTTTCCTTCAGCACAAAGAGAATCTGCCAAGAATAAGTAGTGGAGCTCATTAGACCTTCGGGTTTCTAAAAGTATATAGTTTTGAAAGAATGTTTGTAACAGCCAAAGGGAAAGCAACCAGACAAGCTCCCCACAGGACACTGGCATAGTGATTGTGGCAAATACAGATGAAGTATAATTTCATTTAGTTGTCCATCATCCTGAAAGTCTTGTCTTCCAAAATGGAGCTTTTCCCATCAAAATGTCCATAGACTAAGGTGTTTTTCATGAAAGCACCTACATTGTCAATTGCATCTGACATTTATTCTGTGCCAGGCATCACAATGTTGAGATGTGGCAGCTTAAGCAGGCATAAAAATGTGGACTTTTTCGTAATTTTGTTTTTTGTAATTGCTTATCCAGATATGTGTAGAGGGGAAGAATAGAAGATGATCACAACCTCTTCACTGCAGATTGGATTGCATGGGAGATAGAATGCTGGGTGGTAGTGCTCACTTTGTGCTTCATTTTTATTTAAAAAAATCTTTTGTGGTGGGTATTCTGCCAAAATTTGATAGATATGATTACTATGGGCCAAGTTCTGTTCTGTTTCTAAGCAGGGGAAGATTATACATCAGAGCTACAGAAGCAGCTGTACAAGAGTGTGAATTGAGTAGGAAGCCAGGGTGGGACTGTGGAGACAGTGACTTGCTTATCATCTCAGAAACTAAAGCGGATGTCTTCTGAGTTTGAATATGGTCTTACGATTTTTTTGTGTATTTTGTTATCTTGGAATCAAGAACAACAGGATAAATCTGTTTCAATTTATTAATGATGCTAAAGGACATTGAACTCAACTGAATGGGATATAGGATGAAAAAGAGTGGGAGGACAAAATGCATCAGAGAGATCCATATGCTATATAATATATATTTCTTTTTAATAGGGATGAAGAAATCTCAGAAGATGTGGATAAATATCACTACAAAAGTTTGGATTGTTATCCTGATCTTATCTGAATCTTAAGTCTGAGCTGGAAATCTCACAAGAATGGGTTTTCTCACAGTATTTCAGAAAGTTCCAGACATCATAAATACTCATGGTATTTCAACAATTCTTGTTTCAGCCCTGGCTTTAGCCTGGTAGTATAAAGAGGCATGATGTGAAAATTAAGGGGACAGTGGGAAAGAAAAGTTAACCTTTTAAATAGCAAGAATTCTAGGGTATATAGCTAGGGGAAGCAGTATCTGTAAAGTCCATTCCAAGGATGAGCACAGTTAATGAAAGAGGAGTTATTTAGGAGAACAATAAAAACCTGAAACCGAACGAGACAAACAAACAAAAAAAAGGTTAGTTTAAAAAAAAATAAAATTTAAGAGGAAGATGAGTGAAAGGAAAAGAACTTTCTGATAGCATTTTCTGTTTAGTAGAAGAGTTGTGTCCCAAAGGAAATAGGAAAGGTTCTACAGATTAGGACTTTCAGGGCATAAACCCAAATCCTTAGAAGATGACAAGGATCCCATGATATGTAAATACAATACATACTGGTTTCTGAGTGCAGTCAGTGTGGCTTAGTACAAGAGAAACTGGACAGATGGCTTCCTTTAGAACAGACATAATTATATTGCATATTTCTTCCACAACTTTTAGCAATAAAAGGTATGGTTTTAATGGTTTCCATTCTCACCCTTGCCTGGAATCACTGACAGCTCTTTTGAGCTGAGGGTTACTGTATTGAGTTCAATGGAATACGGTTACCTAATTCATAGGTTCTAGTTAGAAACTGATTAACATTTGATCATGAGAAAGTTGGAAAAAACATTTTTCCAAACTTTTAACACAGAACATCTTGAACAGGGTTCAGGAGCAGAGATTTTGACATGCTCAAGGGTTTAAGACCTCTGAAATACTGTGGCTTTGACCTCTGCTCTGGTCTGTGATTTGTGATCCTCTAATCCTATGGAGGTGAAGAGCCCAGCAGGATTTACACTGCCATCCAGAAGTGCTCCGCCCAAGACAGGTCTGGGTTTGCCAACACAAACAGATGCAATGGTTATCATTAAAATGGTGCAGATGTCTGTAAATATTGTCCAAACATATGCTTCTCTTGACCCTTTGAAAAGCTAATTTCTGATCAGTTAACTGTGTGAAAGACAGCACACAATTTCGGTAGTTTATTTCCTTCAGCCTTTTGAAGATCCTGTGGGTGGGTAATAGCTCAATAGCACATGTGGTTGTGTTATCCAAGGATATTCATCCAGTTAAAGGCATAGCTGACTGGCAGCCGATTTACTGTTCTTGTTTCTCCATCACACAACTCAACTCTGTCTCATCATAAGTCAAGTGAATTGCTTGTGGTGTGCTCGGCAGATGAATCAGCACCAGGGATCTTGCAGCTGGTTTGTATTTGACATACAGGTACAGCATGTTTGTGTGTAGCTGCCAGCCAGCCAACAATGGATTTTTGGTGGGCTCCTCAGACAGATGTTTTACAATCAGATAGTGGTCTGCATAAATTTACCTGTCCACATTGCCTCCCAGGTCATTCTTATCTGCCATGTATAACTAGGAGGGGCACAGATATCCTTGAGATACTATACCTACGGTGAATATGGCCATATGATACAAAAACTAACAACCCAAGGAGCCGTATTGAGAAAGATCCTGTGTCCCATATCATTACCCTGCTGGAACTTTAGCACTCAGAAGATATGGTAGGTGATGGCTAATAAACATAGAAATAAGTGTTTTCCTTTAAAGCATTCATTCAATTCCAAAGAAAGATCTACTTGCACACTAAGTAAAACCCAATCTTTTTTTTTTTTTTAAAGGCATCTTCTTGAAAAATCTGATGATAATCTAATTCTCAGTAAAGTTAGATAGTGAAAACATAATGGGACAGCCTAGATTAACAAAAGCTTGGATAGATTATGCTGCCAATTTTATGTTGTCCTATAATTGTACTGTATTTTCTATTCTCAGGGAGAAAACCTAGAGTAAAACAGAAGTAGTTTTTTTCTTACATATCTTTAAATATCTAAAAACATTTATTCTCATCTATTCTAGATCAGAAATCTAAGTCCTTTTCTATAAACCACAAAGAAAAGAAAAGAACTTTTAAAGTGAGTTTCACCCAATCTATATAAGACATTTCCTGTATATCAGATACATGAAAATATCCAAAGCTGGTTACATCTCCATCCACAGATATAATTTAGATAGAAGTTGAGCTTAGGGAAAGCAGCAAATATTTCAAGTACCTAAGGATGCCCATCAAGTGTCTTTCCACACAGTGCCTAACTCAGCAGGTGAAGAGCATGAATGCCTCAGAGCATTAGTCTGTTAAGCTTCATGCAATCATCAGGTTTGTTCTGCCCCTTGGTCACTGCTGTTTTTCACTGACTTAAAATAATGGTATTGTTGCAGCACAGAAGTGGAGTCACAGAACAATAAATATAAATCACACTTCTACTGTTCAAAACCAAAGGTTTTTCCCAATATATATATTCTCTTTAAAACAACTTCTGATTCTTGGTTTTGCAAATAAATTATAGAATAACAAGAGTCATACCTTTGTGACTTATGTTCTGCCACAATAAATCCTTGTGCTTCTGGTTTTCCTGTCCTTCCTAGCAACTGATTTTCCATGAAGTTGAAATGGGATAACTGCTGTAGACCATTTTTCCAATTTGTCTTACACAAGAATTTTTGGACTATCAAGGTCAGCAGGACAGAAACATACAATTTCTGTGTATTAAGGTTCCTTTCAACTCAAATCACTCTATGGTTCTATATTTCCCACAGTGCTACAGATCACTACCAGTATTTGCAAACAGGAATTACTTGTTCAGAGCTAAAGTAAACTTCGGATTGAAGCTCATTCTCTGACAGCAGGTAACTTTTACTTTGCTTTTTATTAAACCTTTCAGAAAGAATTTTTGTCTCTTTCTTGCTTCTATTTCTATTGTCTATTTGGAAATCTGGCAGCAATTGGAAAGACTTCCAAATGGAACTGATAGCCATGCAATCAACCATTAAAGCAGTGTTTAGCATATCTCTGGTAGCAAGAGCACGACCCTGTATTTGTTGGCCTGTTTTAGATCATGTTTAGATCATGGCCGTGCAACATTTCAGAGTTCAAAATAGTTTTTATGAGGGTTGTTGCATCAGAGTAATGCAAACTGGTTGAGAAACAATTATTCTTTATTCTTTATTTTTAAAATTATTCTTTAGTTTTAAAAATTTAAAAATTACCTGCGAAAAGTATACTTCTACATTTGTAAAATAAGAGACATATATTTATCTTTAAAATGTAAAAATGTGAAATTAAATTGCTTCATATCTCATTAATTTAGGTGTCACCTTTATTCATGTTGTAGATTCATTGCCCTTGTGCATAAGGGAAGGGAACCCTCAGAAATTTATAATCCTGTAGCATCAATAACCAATATAGTGATGACATAAATATCAAGGCACCTACTGGACTTACTGAAATGGGTCTGGTAATAAAGTAAAGGATTATCTGTGACCCTCTACAAATCAGTTTTGACTTGTGTTGAAAAAAAATGCCTGGAACTTTGCATTTCTTCTACTGATACTGTACATCTTATTTATATACTACCTTATAGAACACTGTTATTCCTATAGAAAATGAAACTTCAGAAAAACAGCAGCAGCCAGTAAAATCCAGAAAGGAAAACCAATTAATGTAAATTATATGGTTCTATAACCGTAACTACAGAATTTTAGTGGGCAGGCTTCCAGTTTGGAAGGCAAGTCAGAATGCCTTTTGTGAGGATTTGCTTTTATTAGTACAAGAATACAGCCACATCTTAATGCAGCTAATGCCAGCCCACCATTTTAATACAATCAAAGTAAGACACATCTGATTTATTGCTAAATGTTACGGAAAAGATACCAGACCATTTTTATTTACCTAACAGTCAGTACCCTGTCTTTAATGCCCACTTTTACTGCAGGTAAATATACTATGTATACTTTAGCTAATCAAAGTAAAAAATTCATACTTTTTAGTGTGGAAGACAGGGCCTGAATTATTGTTTGAAAACTACATTAAATGACTATTAATGTACTTATTTCTTAGCATTGTCTAAGTAGTCTAAGTAAAAGTCTCATCAAGAAACGAATGCTGCAATAGACTGACTGCACGATATGACTACTGTTACAGTAGTTTAAACAGAATTCCAGTAGGTCAAAGTTTCCTCCAGTACCTCTGGTTTTTTCATGTTATAATTTCAACAATATACCTTAAGAGACTTTTTTTTAAACCATCCTCATGGACCAATTCATCTGCAATTTGCTATACTTGGTAGGTTTAAAAGCCCCCATATGTTTAAGCTGTAAGAAAAAAAATTCTGGACACATCAATAAAAAGGTAATATAATTCAAAACAGCTGCATGTAACATGCCATTACACAAACTGATACCACATTTTACCCCCGTTTTGTGTTATCATCCTACATTAATCTTCAATTCTGACTGTAAATGTTTTAGCCCAAGAGCAAATATAGAGTAAAATTAATTGTATTAGAGAATAAAGGTACTTCTAATGATACAAAATCATCACAAATGCTGTACTATTATTTTATTAAATCCTATTACTTGCATTCTAAAATGCTGTGCTGGTATTGGAAGTTTGTTATCCAATAAATATTATGATTGTACCTTTACATTTAAATATCTTTATTCATATTGTGTGATGATCTATCAGTCATAGACCTCAGAAAAACACCGTAAATTGTTTCAATCAAATATTTGGTGTTCGAAGGTTGATGTTAGTGATTCAAATTAAGGAATCTTTCCTAAATTATTAACTCTTAAACATTGACCTATGATTTGTTCAAAGAGTTATGGGTTAATTTCTTGACTTAAGGAGAGTATTATTTTAAATTTTTGATTTATATTTTCCATAATTATTCTACCACAGAATTGTATACTGTGTGTTTGGGAAAGACCTCGTCATGTTCCCATGCAAATCATCTGCAAAATTGCTATTGACTTCAGTGCTTCAGAATTATACCAATTTAATCCCTAAACGAAATTTCTCTCTTGAACAAATAAGTGTGGCTTCTGGACAGATACTAGTTTTTCATAGATCTTTGACTGCACAAATACACAAGAACAGTGAATGAAAAAAGCTCTGACTGTCTGGATTTATTTTCGTTGCTGATCACAATCTTTACTTATAGAGGTAATTTGAATTGTTTCTGTAGCTGGTTACCGCATCAAAGCAGGAGCTGACCAGTCAATACAATCACATTTTTATGGCAAGTGTAAGTTTTTATCACTGCCTTTCCTTAGATCAGCATCCCCTTATGATGGCACTGATGAGGACTCAAACACGCAATTTTCTCATGAAGGTAGAATTTCTTGTATTTACTCATTTTGCTGGCTCTGGTGAGCTTGATTGGGAGGTGGCATACCTGTTCCTTGAGGACTCACAGTGCAAAGCTGGTGAGAGCCTCTCTTTCAAGAAATAATGCTAATTGGAGACCAAGTTACTCTGCTGCCAGCTCAATCTTCCATTTCGACATCCCTTCTCAACAGAATCTCTCACAGCTCCCATGAACATCACAACAGGCTTTGTTCAACCATGAGGTCTTCATATCTTCAGTGCTCTGGGGTAGAGCTTGCCCTCAAGTCCTGTGTCTCATGAGGTATCCTCACAGTGCACCAGGTTTCCTCCTACACGGTGATCCCACATCAGACACGGGGAGAAAGGTGAGATATTGTGCCAAATCTGGATTTTACGCCTGCATCCCCAGCTGAGAGTGATACCCACCTTTCTACTGCCTCTAATCCAACTGCAAATCTCCTTTCTGCTGAAACACAGGCATATAGTCTCAGCACGAACCAAGCTGTAAATGTCCTTGAGATGCAGCATGGACTTGAAGATGATTTGTATATTATACCACAGAGGTCTGTGAGCAAAAGGCTCAATTTTTTTCTGCTCCCTTCATCTCCACTGATATCAAGGAAAGGTTTCTACCTCCATCACCCAACTAAACATGTCAGGACAAGTCTTCATTCTGCCAAATATTTGGTTATATGCCAGAAGAAAAACTACTTGTACCTGGAATACTATTTGTAACAGACTGTCTGTTGATTTTCGCTATAAAACTAAATAACAAAATTAAATAAATATTTACTTTTTAAAAACAAAGTCCCAATCCATTTAAATGAATGCATAGCTATTTTTCCTCTACAAGTCGTATATAATGTTTGGGGTAGAAAGGCTTTATGCACATCTGTATGTAACGAACACCTAAGGAAAAGAGTCCAGCAACTTTAAATCATAGTATAGACAAACCTTGCACTCAAGTTAATCACACACTGGCACAGAGACACATCCTTTTGTTCTCTGCACTCACATTCCAATATGGATCTTGTATGGATTTTGCTCACAAGAAATATTAAAGCTGTAAACTTTTTTCCCCTCCACATTCCTACAGCCCCATAAATAGGGTGGCAAGTAAAAGAAGTATATGTCAGAAATACTCCAGCTGTTCCCGACGCTCAGTGCTCATTCCTTTTCCAGCATACCCTTCACCCAATTCGCTTTATTCAAGACATGCAATAAAAATAACAGCTAAAGTGAAGAAAATTTCTCACAGAGACTTTCATGCCTTCAGCTCACACTCTTCTTGCTGCTACAGCCTCCCACAGCCCTTTTCTAACTCATCTGTGAAATGTACACTGTACTGGTGTCTGAAGATTTACCCTCGTTCAAGCACTGCCAGTTTGTCTTCCGGCCCTCACAACCCACTGAGGTCTGGTTTTAAGTGTTCAGCTGCTCTTGCGAATGCTGTTCCCATCTTTTTAACTCCGTTAGATCTATGAGTCTTCCAGCCTTGGTTTCCCACACCCTTGATAAGTGTGTTTTCTACCAGTCAGCCCCTGTTTTTCTGCCTTTTCTTCAGCATTTATTCAAAATGAAAGATGTTCAGAAGGGGGAGTGTCAGCTGACAAATATTTATTTAAAATTCATGCAGAGAGAAGTTTAACCTAAACTTCTGCTTCCTAAGGTGTCTGTCTTCCATTTCTACACATGTTTGAAACAGTTCCAGTGAAGCACATGAGTACTCTGCTGTTGAATGTCCCAGCTAAAAATTTTCTTTTTCACCCTTGGTAAGGATGAGACTCATAAACTCAGGTCACACATTCGCACGTAGAGTAACTTGTATAGTTATTGACCAACATGAGGAGGAAAAACAGCTGGGGAAACGCAGTAAACAAAAAGAAGGGGTTGGATCTTTCAGTGCCAGATTTCTGGACAGGTCTCTTGTAATTTGGCAGCTCGTAGGCACCCAGGCAGCTGGTGCAGTCTGCTGGGCTCTGCTGAACAAACTCTCTGCCTGGTCCAGATGCTTCACCTCTCTGCTTCTTCAGGAATCTGCTCTCAGGAAACACATATACATGGATTTATCCTGTGGATTCCTTTCATGAGCCAAGGCTATAAAGATTCACTGCCTTGAAGGAAGCCCAAAGGCCTGGCCTGGAATAAGAGCTGACCAGGATCCAAGGATGTGACTCAAGCTTCAGGAGAAGCAGAGGATCCTCCTCCGGCCTGTGTACAGTAGAAATGATGGAGGGAGAGATTTTGCAACTAGAAGCTATTCTTAGGTCACTCAATCAGAAGCAAAACTATGAGTTTTTAAGTGACAACGTGTTGTCCCAGCAACCCTGAAAGCTGTTGCAGTTGTCCAAGACAAACATTTTTCTTCCCTGGCTACTCTAGGCTGTGAGTAAAGGACAGAATCCTTTGGCCAGCTTTGGAAGACCTGGATTCACAGTGGTACTTCAGAATCCACTGGCAGCACTGAACAGGGTTTCAATTTAGGGATACAACAGGGACTTAATTGGTGGCTCCCCCAAGACCTCAGCTAATTCTTCCATTACAAATCCTGTCCATTGCTGGCCATCACAGAAGTCCATTGAACTGAGACCTCCAGCATAGATTTTACTGTCAGCATAAACTGTTAGCCTGATCTAACAGTTTATGCTGACTCCAATTTAAGATTTATGTCTGTCTGGATAGTTCACACAACTGACGTGAACAAAAAAACCCAACAGTAAACACACCACTCCCTAATATGTATGTCCTAAAGAAAAGCAAGTATAGGGAGATTTTCTAAACCTGTTCCTCAGACACATGCTTGCCTAGAGGCACTCCTTGGCATCTATTGTCTTTGAACTAGCCCATGAATGAGCTGGACTTGAAATATTCCAGACAAATCCTTGCAGGCCTCTTCCTAGGGACGTGAGAGACAAAAGATGAAAAAGAGTGGATAAATCCCAAATATTCTGAACCCAGTTTGCTTCAACTATAGGTGGTAATGTCATCATGCTCCTGTCGAGGCCGCATGATTAAGTCATTCCCCATAGCCTTTATCCTCTGGAAAGTCAAGGAGAAATCAACAGAAGTCTGTAATTCTCCAGCAGTCAATCCAATCAGCACTTTTCAACAAATGAAAGTGTTTGGAATAAGATATCATTAACGTTGATCCAGAACATTAATATGACCAGAGAGACTGTTCTGGATCTAAAGAGAGAATGGGGGAGAGGAAGACCAAGGGGACATGGCCCCAAGGGTAGCTGTCTGGCAAAGTAATGGTCTTTCAGGGACATTGTTTTCTTAACCCCTCAGGTATCGCGTGCATTATGTTGCACAAGAATCTGAAAAGCAGTTATGTACCAATGTAGTATAGAGATGAAAATACAGAGTATTTCTGTGTTCTGTATCAGTCCTCCTTACTCCTCAGGCTTCACACCTATTATTACTGTTATTAGTGCAGTCCTTGATACTTCATTATATAAAAGAGAGGGAGAAATAAAACCCACTATGGGACGATAGTACAGATAATTCTACAGAGTAATTACAGAAAATGTGGAAGATTGAGCAGACAGATTAATTCTGTACTGGGATGTGTTCAAGGTAAGGGGACTCAAGTATGTGGTCCTTCTACCCTGCATTTTGGTGGTATGTCAAGGGGTTGCATAAGGAGCCAGATCTTGATTTTTCTGCCTAGCTTTTCCATTTGCTTTAAGCTGAGCTCAGTGTTTCCCCCAAATGCTCAGTGTGCCAGGGTAATTTAGACAGGCAGTAATCATGCCCCCCCCAATGCTGCATGCAGGTACTGAACTAGAACAGACCTTTTTCCTCTGCCAGGTCAATGTTCTCCAGCCCTGAGGCCAGCTGGCACCATCCTGCCACAGCCATACTCTTAAAACGTGCTGCACAAAGAGACTGGCTGCATCCAAACTGCTTATGCAGGATTCTTTCTGGGCCAGGTTTAACTCCCACACAATGTCCAGGATTTCCTCTGGAAAACTTTTAGTTGACTTGCAACAAGATGGTTCTGAAAATTTAACCATATGGGTGAATGATGACCAGGCACCATGCTCCTAATTTGGTAAAGTCAGGATGAACTGATGCTGGGATCACAATGGTGTGTTAGAACTCACATATTCTCCCAGCTCTCCCATGTAGCAGAGAAACACTATTCAACCATTTCTTAATTACGGCCTGAGACCAAGAAGCCAGGACTGATACACACAAATATATTGGTTGAAGGAAGAGCCCTTGTTTACTTCTTTTTATGCCATTTATTCTCTCAAGGGCCCTCTTTCATTTTGAGCAGAAACAATTTAAAAGTTTTTCTCATGCCTGTAATTTCTGCAGTGCTACTGAGAGGTCAGCCTTCATTCCCAGCAACATAGTCATGACTTCTCACATCTCATAATCTGTGCAATATAGAAGTTAAAATCTCCTTATAATCCTTCAAATTTCTCCATGAATCTGCCCTCCACTGACAAGCAATGTCAGCGTTAAATAGGAAATCAGTGTATTGAGATATTTCTTGTCCCTGATACATATTATCTTTCATCTCGAGAGTGTTTATTTTGCTTGTTGTCCTATCATCATGGACATTTTTCCAAGGATCAGTGAACTTTTTTTGTTCTACATGGTGCTTAGATTAAGACAGGGTATATGTCTGTGGCATTAATATTTCCAAGCAATAATGCAATATTAATTTTATTTCATTTTTATATTGGTCATTCACTCAAAAAAGCATAGCATAGTGTATTTACAAATAATTTTTTTTTTAAATACCTGTTGTTGTTGTTGTTGTTGTTATATTTTACTTTGCTTACAATTATTAAACTGTTCTTATCTCAAGACACACAAATTTTATTTTTAATTCTCCATGCCACTGGGTTGGGGTGGATGTGAACAGGCTGCTGTGTGGTGCTTAGTTGCCATCAGGGCTTAAAACAAAACAGTCCTATATGAAAGGCACAAAAAGAAAAAGGAAAGATAAAAACACACAAGGGGTTAGAAATTATTAGAAAGTATAGCAAGAAAATTTTCTTTCCACATTCCCATTTTTCATTACACTTACTAATTTGTCTTTTTCTAAGATACTCAAAGTTACAATAAGAAAGGCCAGATATATATTCCTTTCTCCACAGCTCATTTGTATTTTTCATGTATATCCAAGGCAGTCATTTCTGAATGTACAATTGAAAATACACATTTTTCTCTCTTAGAGGTTACTGAGAGTTTAACATAGTGTAAAATAGAAAAATCAACTCTAACCCATGTTCTCTTCACCTCACTCCACCATCTCAAAAGAAAAATGTATCAGGATAAAGCAAGTTTAGTTTGACATCTCAGCTGGTTTGTTATTGCCTATTTTAAATTTTGGGGAAAAATGCTGAATTCACAGGC
Source organism: Rhabdornis inornatus (assembly GCA_013397075.1). Classification (NCBI taxonomy): domain Eukaryota; kingdom Metazoa; phylum Chordata; class Aves; order Passeriformes; family Rhabdornithidae; genus Rhabdornis; species Rhabdornis inornatus. The sequence continues at coordinate 94,410 of VWZS01009430.1, forward strand.
TTTGATAATACAGTCATTTATTTCCCTGTCAGATATAATGAAAGTCAAATGAAACAGTCAGTTACAAACATACACAAAAGCATACTCTAAAGCTCAACAGGAACACTTACATCAGAGACAGTCTGAATAGCAGCAAAGTCACGTAAAGCTATTGAAAAAAGTCCTTTAATTTACAACAGATTTTTGTTTTCACCAACAGCTGAGGACATATCAGTGATTAACTTACAGGCTGGATGCTCTTGGGTCTGAAGAACTTCAAACTTGTTGAAGTATCTGTAAAACATGTCAGATACTACCTGCCCTCTCATTCCCTGAAGGATCTGGCCAACTACACATTGTGGTTGCATTAAAAACACTGAAACTTCCTGAATGAGCCCAAAAGCTCACTCTTGACAGGGTAGTCAAGGCAGGAGAGTACAAGTGCAGAATAACAAATGTCCTGTCTGAACTTTGTTTCGACAAAGAGAAAAAGGTTGCATACAGAAAAACAGCCAATTTACTCTTCTATAATTTTTCTTCACAAGTATTCAGTATTCAAACTACTGGAAAACTCACTGTAATTGTGAACATTAACTTCACTACATAATAATAATGGGAATACTGGAATTGCTGTAGGGCACTGTGTATCCATGCAGCCCACACAATATGATGACAGCCATTTTAGGATATGTAATGTGTATTTATCTATGGCTTTATACCTAACATACATGTATGTGTACATATATATATATATATGTATGTATGGCAGAATCTTCCACCAGCCATGAAATGAAAAAAAATTGAACGCAAACATTTAAATACAATATAATGAAAAAATCCAGTATTTGACAACTGATATCCTAATTTTTAAAATTAATTAAAACATTCCTTAAAGTGCTCTTTTTCCATTTTTATTCTTTTTTTAAACCACTGATCCTTTTAAGGAAAAGCACTCAACATTTCCATTTGGACCCAACTTCATTATGCAGCCCTAATCTTTTCTCTTGGGCCAACATAATCCAAAATGACTTGTGAGAAAGGCTCAAAAAAACAAAACAAAAAAAAAAGAGCAACAAAAGCCCCAAGATTTAGGTTGCAGAAGATTTCACTGATAATAACATCTTTGGTATTTGGTAATGAAAAAAAATCTGAGGCATAAATCACTGACTTTGTCAACATCTAGTACAGCCTGATGATTGCAAGAAAAGATAAAAGCTCTGATAAATGTTTTGTTATTTATAAATGTAATAGGCATGGTTTACAGTTCTTTAATTAAAGATTTACTGCTCTCAGTCCCAGGCCTCTTGCCCTTCTCTCCAGAGATGCAGATGCATCTAAAACCCATATAAAGTCAAACATCCCTGCCTGGTTTTAAATTTAACATTGCTGCCTAATCAGGCTGTTGGTCTTTGTCAGATAGTGGGTTGCATCCACATTTGCTGAGCCTTTATTTAAAACAACAGTGTAGTGATGAAGCTTTCCTTAATTACAAAGAATCAGTACTCATTAAAATTTTTGTATTTAGAACTGGGCAAAATATTAGAAACAATTACTGTCCAAAATTGTTTATTAAAAAAAGTAGAGTCTAATTTCTTTCCAGATAGACATTAAACCACAAGCAACTGTAAATATAATCATAAAGCACCCTCAGAAAAGGGTAAATCTTATAGTTTAGTATTGAGGAGCTGGGAAAAGAGGATCACATTCTGAGTTCTGGCTTTATTTCCTACGTGACTTCAGACATGTGATTTCACCTTGTCCCTGAGACAAATGCTATTTCTCAGTAGTAGTTAGTCAGTTTGGAGTGCCAGGGGATCAGGACTACAGAGTATCTGAGACCTCTGGGATCACACAGAGGTGGCTCCTTTGGAGCTGCTGCACCCAGAGGCCCCGCAGCAGTGCTCAGGAGTGTTCCGCCACTGCAGTCAAAGCAATGGAAATCTTTCTCAGAAAACCTGCAGATTTATTTTGGAAGCTCAAAAATCATCCTACTAGACTTCCAATTATTCAGGCACAAATGTCAAGAAGACCTATGAGCCTTTAAAATCCCATCTGCCACTCCTGGCAATAGAGAGTTTTTGTTAAGAATTTCACCCACAGCACAGTACATGACCAAACCTGAGCACCAGCAGGAGCTTTGCTGTAATTGCAGCTTTCTATTAGTGCAACACACCAAATACCTTGAACACAATTGCTCCAAGGGCAGATAGAGCAGTTTCTAATTGCCAAGGCGTTGCAGATACCACTTGAGACAGCCCATAACAAATCTACCTCTCAGCTCAAAACAGAGACTTGCCATGGATCTACCTGGTGCCATTTCATCCTATCCTGCCTTTAAACAAGTGTTGCCACACGAGGAATTGCTCCTTTTCACTGCTTCCTGCCTTACCTTTCTCTTCTGAAATGTGTGCTATTTGCAGTGCTCTGAGCACAACTCATAACATTTCCTGATCTTCAGCTGAAGTTTTCTCTTTCCCTCTTTGAGGGCTGATAGGGCTCCTCAGTTCACAGCAGGAGTCAGAATTGATTTTAAAAGTTGCATAAAGAGTTGATTCCTCTTTTCAAAAGACAGGCTGTCAGCCTCTTCATACACAGATATTGTCAGGTCCTGGTGGGATGCATGACCTGTATGTTCTCATTTCCTGCACACCATGGCCAAGGGAAAATATTAAAGGCTCTACCAGAGAATAGATGCAACACTGCATAGTAGAATCATAAAACCATGATGTACTTTGGGTTGGATTACCTAGTTCCAACCCCTCTGCATTGGACAGATTGCTCAAAGCCCCATCCAAGCTGGCCTTGAACACTGCCAGGGTTGGGGCATTCCCAAATGCTCTGAGCAACCTGTTTCAGTGCCTCACCACCCTTTCAGTAAAGAATGTCTTCCTAAAAGCATTCAAACCAGAGAAATATGTATCTATAGTAAGATAAAAACATATGTTTTACACGTATGCATTCTGTAACCTATATAACAAAATACATACTAATATATTAAATAAACTTAATCCTATCTCTAAATCTGAGTGTCTTAATTTCAAACAAAATCCTGTCCAAAGTGTCAGTGCTGCTCTCCAAGCAGAAAGGCGCTTGGATTTCAATCCAACACTGTTCTGTGCTATTGATCTATTGAGTTGCACAGGAGAAATTCAGGAACTTAGAAATTTGCTTGATATAAATTAAGTGTGCTTCAGACATGTCAAAATGTAGAAACTGTCCCAGAAAGGTGTTGTGTGCAAGTGCATTGATTTGAAGGCGATAGGGGGGACTAAGGGGAGAAGAAGGATATTTTTCTTCAACTAGATTACTTGGCTTGTTTGCAAAACCTGTTTATGGTTAGCAATGTAGCAAAAGGTAACCATGCCAACACATTAAATGTTGTTGTAAATGTGACAGAAATTATCTGTCATTTTAGCCAGTAAAAATTACACTTCAATTTCTTAATCTACTCAATATGGTAGAAAATGAATATTCTAATTGGAAAAGTAAAGTGTAAAAGACAAGATAAAGAGTGATACTTTGAAGCTGTCCTCAGCTGCTCCTGAAAAGTCCTGTCACCATGCTTGCCACAAGCAATGCTGGAATAACCCAGAAAAGCTGTGTTATGATGTTAGCTAGAAAGCATGCTCTGATGCCTAAGAAAACTCTGCCTCTCTGAAACAATTTTTGCAATACTGTTCAGAAATCAACTAATTAAGGGTGACAATTGCGAAATAGGACTTGACTAACTTCAGTTTAATTTGGCAGTCAACACCATGATCACTCTGGTCTCAGAAGTTTTATTCAGTGTCATGGTTTAACTCATGGGTTGTAGTAAAGGTAGTATAATAGGAAAAGCAAAAGCCACACACCCAAGCAAAGAAAACCAAAGAACTAATTTGGTGCTTTCCAAGGTCAGGCAGGTGTTCAGCCATCTCCAGGACAGCAGGGCCCCATCACACCTAACAGTACCTTGGGAACACAAGCTCTATCACTGCAAACATCCCCTCTTCCTCCTCCTTGCCCCCATTTTATATACTGAGCATGATGCCCCATGGTCTGCAATATCCCTTTGGTCAGTTTGGGTCACCTGTCCCAGTTGTGTCTCCTCTCTCCCTCCCATGAACTCCCAGATTCCTCCCCAGCATGGCAGTACAAGAAGCAGAAAATGCCCTGGCTCTGTGCAAGCCTTGCTCAGCAATAACAAAAGCATCTCTGTGTTATCAACCCTGTGTTCAACACAACCCTGTACCAGCCACGGTGAAGAAAATTAACTCTACCCCAGCCAAAACCAGTACACAGAGAAGTCAAGACCAAGCCAGTAAGAATTTTCTATGAAATTCTGAAATGTAGATCTTTCCTGCCTTCTCTGAGGATCTGGAAAACACTGTCTCCTTCATTAAGTTTCAATTCCAGGACCTGAAGCTGTGACGTTTTTATTAACTGCTAGTATCTAGATCAGTTCCTTTGCCATCAGGAAGGTCTCTTCAGGTTTTACCCCAATACAATATCTTGATGGACCTAGGTTTTCCCTTAATTAGAAAATTAGCTAAATCTTTTTTTAAAAGTTTTATTCTTAGGTTAGAATGTTCTTCATATTTGCAATGTACACAGAATTGTTTCTTGTATCAGGACACAGTGGGACTGATTTCTGTGGTGGTAAATGTCAACAGCTGAGCTCAGATTCAGCAGAACTGCCATCTTTTAGCAGTGAGAAGGAAGGAAGAACAAAGAAATAAATCTGGAACTAGCTGGGGTTGAACAATTATTTGTTCCACCGCACTTGAACCAGTTTTGGTTGCTCTAGGACTGTTGGTTATGAATCTACACTCTGCCTCCTGAATATGCTTTAGCCAAATGCAAATTCCAAAAGCTCTTTCCACCTCTGATATCTTAGTTAAGCCCCGGTGTGTTTTTGCACAGGTGTCTATGACCACTGTGTGGTCTTGCAAGACTGATTGCTCACTGTCTGCAAGAATCCCAAATTCAGCTCCTCGTAAACCAGGTTTCTACAAGAATCACCCACAAGGCTTTTTTCCATGTAGGTTATCACTTTAGCACAGACAATGAGATTATCAACAAATACATCTGTTTTAGGAGTGTGGTCTCAATGTTGAACTTCCCACTCCTTCCTCTCTCACTGATACTTCAGAATCTGTGGTTGAAAGGCCAAAGATCACCTATATACTCACACAAATATCCTATTTACTCACATGCAGTATTGCAGAGTGTAGGGAGCACTTCCTACAATTACAGGTGGGAATATGTATGAAGATCTAACAAATGGATGGACATAGGGGCAATACTTTTCAGAAGCTTGCAGTTATTGAGAAGTAAATATGCATTAATTTCTGCTTTGATGGGAATGGAAATTTCTACCTGCAATAGAAGTATGTTTCTATTTTTCTTAGGGCATCAACTCATTTAAGACCGGACTTAGAAGTGAAAACATATTTTAGATGTTGGTGCTCCGATCTGCTTCCAAAAAAAAAAAGTGTGGAAAGGAGGAGGAAGATGAAGTGAACAGTCAGCTCCAAGGACAGCGATAGCTGTCCCTGAAATATTCAGATGTAAGTTTATTCACCTTGGGACACATCTAAGCTGCAGTGGGAGTTTAATCTTCTTTTGACTTGACATCAGTATGAAACCAAAACTATGCAGTCACTTCAGGTTCAGTGGTTCAAAATCAGTTTTCCACTAATAAACTCCCTGAAGTTTTAGGAAACTCTGGAGACTTCTGTTCAGGCTCAATCTTAGCTTGAACACAGAGGTGGGTTCAGTTTCAATTCAATCAATTTATTCAGAGAGTTGCATTAGAATCTGACAGTTAAAATTGTCCAGATTCATTAACAGAGAAAATAATGGTCAGTGATTCAAAGGAAGAGAAAGCAAAATATCTGGCTTTCCAAGTGAGCTACATTAAGATCTAATAAACACTGCCAAGAAGGTATCCAGATTTCTAATCAAAATAAATCTGAGGATTACTCTGTTCTACAATGTTTTAAAGGAAATAAGTCCTTTCAATTCCAAGTCCACATTAAAGCAGTGTTTTGTGCTGCAGCTCAGTGCCCTTTAGTCTAACAGGACACCTCCTTAGTTGCCTTCCAAGCTGCAGAACACTGCTCAGGAACACTGACAGCTCCCGGCATTGGCACAGACAGTTGTGTGGGTTCCCTTGGAACAGGTCCAGCTGCAGGGCACGTATAATCCCCTGCCTCTTCTCCAGAACACAATGCCTTGGGCCTCCACAGAGCAGGATGTTACTTCATGTTTGTATTTAATAACCTCCTCCCTTCCAGCCTCCAAGAAGGGAGGTCTTGGGACTAGCACATTATCCGATAGCTCAGGAGGGTTGGATTTAATTTGCTTGATTCACTACAGGCTTTCTGTTTGACCTGGGGCTAATCACTTTGGACGAAGGCCACAAGGGGATTTAGGTAGAACCCAGATCCTTGCCAGTCTTGCTTATCCAATACCTAATTTTCTGCTGGTTGGCATGTGCAAAATTGCCTCAGCCCTGATTAGAGCCAGGCAATTTTTATGGAAGAATTCTTTGTTTGCTCAAAAATGCACTTTTGTGTTGATGGAAACTATCTGCAAATTTGTACCAGATTTGACCAATTGTTTCAGCCAAAAAAAAAATATTGGAAATGTCAAGATGATTTGTTTGAACATTTTTCAGGAAAATATTTTTGAAGCTGTTCCATTTTGAATAAATAATCAAATATTCAGTGGAGTAAAACTAGAGCCTGATTCACCCTCATCTTAGGTAAGAACTCCAAAGAGTCCATTTGTTGCTTATTGTCAGTGACATCTAAAGGGGGAAAAAAAGGAATAGTTTCCAGGAGACCAAACATATCTAATAGTTAGTGGCTCAGATTTCTCTATGAATAAGAAAAAAATCTAATATTTGGTTTTATGATCAAAGAGGCAGAAGTTGTTAAAACAGACAATACCTTCTAGGCAAAAGCCTAAAGAGTCCAACTGCTAGTTAAAAATCCAACATAGAGATTAACATCTAACTGTATTTTAGACAAAAGATTTATGGGCAGAGGCCTGATTTTTCTCCTAGCATTTCTTATTAACAATTTATTCTCCTCATTTGAATCAGTTAATTAAATTATGATTGTTCAGATCATTTCAAGTCATGCTCTTTCTTTATCACTCTTATACACAATGTGAGTGCTATATGAAATTCCATTGGATGGACCGAAATGTGAAAAGTATTTATTGTGTTTTGTGGCATTCTTCTAGACATTGATGCAGTTGGTTTTTTTCTTTAGTGCTAATTTTGCAGATAATTCTTCCTCATCACCCAAAGACTCTGTATGCTCTCACAAAGGTTAAGGTGAATATTGAGGTTTTGACTGCTTCCATAATTTAGGCATAATTTATTTCCCCAAACCTGGATGCCTGATGGTAATTGTGATGCTAGATTCTAGCTTCTCTTGGGAAGGATGTGGACTTTCTGCAGCAGCTACACATCTGCCATCCCTATACAGAGGTGCTGCATTCCCAAGTGTGTCTCAAACGCATCTGAACTGAACCCAAAAACCTGCAGGGTTTTTTTTCTCTTGGATCCTGGCATTCAAAGAAAAGGTTCTTGCTAGGATGCTGTAACTTCTAAAATAAAAGTAATACCCCTAAATGCTCTGGAGGTCTGCAAAAAATCTATGTGTTGAGCAGTCTAAGCTCTGTTCATCAAATTGTTTTAACTCATTGTAAAAACCAGAAGTTCATTGTTTCATTCTGAAGAGACCAAAAGGTGATAAAGGGTCACAGGGAGCAGAAAAGAGGAGGGAAACCAAATTATTGCCTTCAGTTTATCAGAAAGTTTGGGAATGATTCTTGGGCAAATATATAGCAGTTTTTTTCTCTTCCTGGTAGATAGTTCCCGCACCATTATCAGTTTAGAAATTTTACCATGCAAGATCATGTTTTGAATTTGTGTATCTCTTAGACAGTCTAACAAACATTTTTCTTAAACTGACAAATAAGATGAAGATTTAGCCTGAAATAAAAACATTCTATAGCTCAGGAAATTAATTTCTCAGGAAACTGAGAAATTAATTATGTTAAACATAAACCCTTTATATTCTCAAATCCATGGTAATTTCATTCTTTTACATTTTTTCCATTTTCACATTTTTTTAAAATGGTTGAAGATGTAGGATTCCCTTGTGTTTAATCATGTCCACGATTTTAGAATATATGGATAGTTGTATGCACATATGTGAGTATGTGTGTGTGTGCATGGGCACATGTGGGGTCCCTCCTCTCTTCTAAAACTTGGTGTGCCCACTCATAGGCAGAAAGAGCTCTAGAAGTTGCAGAACCTGACTTTCAGTCCCTGTCTCTGTGTGATTTATATTCTAATCTTGTCTGTTGTCTCCAGCACATGGATTCAATGAAGTGTAAGGTGCTCTGCTTATAAAAATGTAGAAGTAAAAATGTATAGTACATTTTTCCATTTGTTAATAAAGTTCAACAGGCATCTGTGCAGAGAACATACAATGTGGGTTGCTTATGTGCGAATGTGGTCTCTCAGTAACTTCTGTAAACTCATAAACTTCATTTCTCCACACCCAGTAAGCTATTTTCAGTGAAAGCCTCATTCTGAATGAACCCATTTCTGGCTGGGTTTCTGTAGCTGACAAATTCATAATTTCTTTTCTAATTTTAAAAGCATTCAAAACTCCATAAGTTAATCACCACTTTCTGACTCAAGATAAGGCTTGATGGATACCTTTTTTCCACCAAGTAGTAACAATCCTCTAGAATTCAGTTAACTTGCTTTGAATTCACTGAATCATTTCGTTTGTCATAACACAGTCTTTTACAACCTTTTGTGTATAAATAGGGAAAATTAATTGCTTCTGGCAACATCAAAGTGTTGTTTCACTATACGTTTAATCATTAGCTTTAAATGCTCCCAAACTAATGTTCCAAGACATTGCAAAGAGGTAATAAGTTCAAAGCAATACAAAACATAAAGCAGGACTCTAGACTGAGTTGAAAGGATTTTCTTTAAATATATAAGAGCTTTCAAACCCATTGTACGAAACTTGGAGGAATTTTGGCCAGAACTAAAAGAAGAGCTTTACTCCCATATTTGAATGAATTACCAGATCTGCTAGATACTGTATGCCCTTCTGAACTCAAACAATCTGTCTCCAAGAAATAAAAAGTACAAAAATAAGTTTAATTGGTTCTGATATATGTCAGAATTTATGCTTGTGACATATTAATAAAGCTGATGAACAGTTCACATGCTCAATATAAAATCTCACAAAACTCATGAGCTCTGTGCTATCATTTATAGCAGAAACTTAAAATAGGGAGTTTTCTTTTACATGTTCAGATTCTTTTTCTTTTCCTTTGCACAAAGGTTTAGGTCCATTTTTTAATGAAAATACACATTTCACTAAAATGTTTTATTTTATTTTGAAGGAGTTTCTTCCCCAAACCATGCCAGCAGCCCTCAAAATATCCATGCACTTGGATCCCAGGCACTTCTGAATGTCTTGGAGAAAAGCTTTTGTCCCGGGGAGAGTCACAACAAGGTGTGATGCAGTTACAAGTGATTTAATGATCATAAGACAACAGTGCAACACAGGTGAGTGTAAGAAAGTCTCATGAACTTTGAGATTTAATGCCTGCAACAAAGCCCATTGTAACCACATCTTTCCCACGTGGGATTTGGATCACAACCATAATATTGTTCCACATTGCCTTCAGTCTTTATCCGTAATTGGCAAACTGAGAGCAGCAAGATCCAGGCTGTCACTTTTTTTCAGTTTCCAATGCAAAACTGCACATGCACGAGTTTCATGCCGAAAACATTTAGTGCTGTTGCATAAAATGGAAATTTGTGAGCGCCTGTAAGTGCCAGCAGTGAGCTGAGCACAAGCGCACTCTGCACATGCACGCCTGGGTGTCTGTCAGCACTCTGCCCAAGGGCACTGTGGCACCAGCAGAGCACAGCACCAGGACCTCAGGCAGCAGAGCTCTGAGCTTTGCTCTAACTTGGCCTTGCATTGTGACAGTGAGCACTGCCTGAGCCTCAGGCTCCTCTAAACAGAAGGTGCCATTGCAGGCATTTATCTTTCTTGCAGCAACTACCACAAAGACACAAATGTCTTCTAGTAAATACAGGCATCCACAGCATCCTGTTCTGTGAAGGTGTAAAATCATATTCATTAATAACCTGGAAGATATATTTCCATAGACTTTTTTTTTTTTATGTGATCACTAAGTTATCACAATTTTATCGAAATTGGAGGCTTGTTCACCATCCCATATACATACTGGCCAGATGTACAGGAAAAGGTGGCAACAGTCAGGTACAGGTTTACAGACAGTCCACAGCACTCAACAGCCTTACTCAACTCCATCCAGGGATACTGGCTTAGACTGAACCCCGAAAACATGGGACACTGTTTCCCTGTGCAGTTTCTACAAATGTCACTCCCCTTTCGGAAGCTGAATAGCACCTGCTCTTTCACTAGTCATTGTTTGGAGGTGCATAGGAGAAGGAATAATTTGCCTAATTTGGCTCTTTTGTGCATAATGAATACATGCCATAAAACCTCTAAAAATAGAATATTATTAATTAAATGGTAATCAAGAGCTAAAGAAAATTCTCTTTCCCTTGGCTTAGGCAGTTCAGTTCATACTGTTTTAAATCAAGAAGTAAATCTAAAGCTAAAATGTTCTCTATATAAATCTGCAGAAGATCATCTGAGATAGACAGCACCACATATGTTTATAGTTGAGAATCTGGCAGCCAGAAGATGTAACAACTGATGGTCAAGATGTTCTGGTTCAGAGTTGGAAAGTAAATAATTCCTGAGAGGAAGGATTCTACAGTTCTGGGCAGCTGATCCGGTAATAAAATAAATAAGCAATAAAATCCACTTCCTGTTTTGAGAGTTCACATTTCATACTGGCAAAATTCTCCTATTAAATTCAATTTCATGCTTCCATAAATAAACCTGGCACCTTTTTAAACACTTTTCCATCTGTTTTACAACTAGAAGTGTATTATTTAATGCACTCTTGGGATTCACACCAATGGGAAAAGGACTACTTGTATAGAACACAACATTTTAGTTGGAGAGAGTACAGAAAAATAATCACTAGCTTCCCTAAATTCTCAAACAATTGTAACAGGATTCTGATGTAATCATTTTTATCAGGCAGGAGAAAGAGACTTTTTTCTTATGTGCATAAATGTTATTGAAATGTATTTTGAAGTAGAACAGAATATCTACGTTTTTGCCCACGAAGAGACATTTCTTCTAAAATAGGGAAAATAGCTCCTAACAGTGTAAGGAAACAATCAAGTGAGTTAATCCCAGAAACTCTTTCAGTCAGAAGATATCTCTATTGACAAAAGAGATCTAATGACAATGTAAGTATTATTCTTTAATTCTTCAGGCCATTTACATGTATAGATCCTGAATTGTTGTGCAAAAGCTCCATTATCTTAATTTCACATGTGATAATATATACATTTCAGATAATAAAATTAAAATATGTTTGCCCCAGTCATCAGCAAGCCAGAGACAGTCAGATAGCTTGAGACAGAGAATAGGGCACTAAAGTGCTTGACTCTTCATCTAAGATTAGTTCTAAGGACAATTTAAAGACTTTTTCCTGTTGTCCTTGATCTTGGACTGAGATGCAGTGATGGAATAGAGTGAAAGCACTTGAACTGCATGCCTCTGTTCAGTACTCACTGATTTTTCTGCTGTTTCCAGTATATAATTCAGAAGATATGTGGCTTAGCCTCTTATTTTAAAGTGTGAAAGGCAGCAATGTCAGCACTTACAGCAGCGAACCTCTTAACCTCCCCAGCACCCCAATAAACACCAAAACACCTACTGAGCCCACAAAGCTCCCACACATACAATTTCCACAAAAGCATTGGCAGAGACAAAGGGGAAGTATTTGAGCCATAGTAGAAATTAACACTGCATGATAGTCCTTTGGAAAATGTACAGGGTACGACAAGGGAAAAACCATCTCATCATAGATGGTTCTTTGCTTTGTGTTCTTAACACTGCGCTTTAGCTAAAGACTTTGCCAAACAATGATGATCACTTTCCTTGCCACAGCAAACTAAAACCACTGATACAGTGCTCACAACAAAGAGCAGCAGCTCTGATGGTGCCTGAAGAAGTCAGATTGAATATTGCAGAAATGATAAAGAATAATATTTTCTGTGCTCCATCTGACCTTGTACCCACTGTAGAGGAAGGATACACTCAGGTAAAGAGCATCCACAGCAGGATAAAGACTTACAGGTGAAAATCCTGTGTTTCCAGGGACTTGTCCAAAACCATGAATTGGTTTATTAGTTGCTCTTCTTTACCTTCATTCATGGACAATGAAAATGGCTTGTCAATCTAATTTCATTACTTTTTTTCTAGAGTGCCCATGACTATACAACCAAATATTCCTGTAGTTAAACCCACCCCAAATATCAGCATGAGCCAGAGAAAGCAGGCAAGGATCCCCAGGTCTAACATGTGCTGTGGATATTCTCATCAGTCAAAGGCCCTAATCCATGAGCTATAGGCTTTGAATGGCTTTGACCCCTTTTGGTCAAACATCTGTAGAAACGCCCCTTGAAGTTTCAAATATGATGCATATCCTCAACATGCTGGATCCAGATGATGTTCTTATTTCTGCACTGTAGAGAAATTTAACCTTTTTAAGCAATAGTTGGGAAAATTATTTAATACTGAATTTCTGATTTGGCCTCCACATTGTCCTTGTTGCTGGGGCAGATTTACTAGGGGATCAAAGGAACAAGAGGCAACAGTACCCCTTGATTATATGTGCACTCATAAATTAACCAGTTCCAGAGAGCATTCCTGGGGTACTGGAAGTCAGTCAGTCATATATATACTGTTAAATTGTTAGCAGAGTCCTTGGCATGGTTTTGACCCAGGTCAATGAGCGCACTCCCAGACAATTCCTAAGAAAGCATGGAAGTTACAGTGGGCCAGGAAGCCCTCTGAAGAGTGACTTTGGATGCCACCACACAGTTCTGGAGTGTAAGAGAGTTCAGCAGGATGGTTATGGGCTGTTTCATGCTAGTTATTTCCATTGGCAGGGGATAACATTGGAAGTGAGTTTAACAGAGTCACGCAACCCTTACAATTGCTGCTTTATGCATGACAGTATTAGGATCAAACAACAAAAGAATTGCTTGGAATGGCTGCATCCAGTTGCATCCAAAATGACTTTTAACTTCAGAACAGGAAAAATGTTTAACACCTCTGTGAGAAACACAGACAAGAGGAATGCGTGCATTCTCCACCAGTTTTACAATGACACCAGGCTGTGCGGTGTGGTCCACATGTTGGAGAGAAGGGATGCCATCCAGAGGGAAGTTGACAGGTTTGAGAGGTGAGTCTATGCAAACCTCATGAAGTTCAGCAAGGCCGAATACAAAGTCCTGCATGTGGGTCATGCCAAGCACAAGCACAAGTACAGGCTAGTCAGAGAATGTGGGAGCAGCCCTGGAGAGAAGGACTTGGAGGAATCGATGGATGAGAAATTCAACACAACTGTCAACGTGCACTTGCAACTCAGAAAAAAAACAAACTGTGTCCTGGGCTGCATCCAAAGCAGCGTGGGCAGTAGGTCCTCGCAGAGGATTCTGCCCCTCTACTCTGCTCTTGTGAGATCCCACCTGGAGTTCTATGCCCAGCTCTGGGGCACCCAACATAAATAGGATGTGGACCAGTTGGAGTGAGTCCAGAGGAGGCCATGAAGATGATCAGAGGGCTGGAAAACCTCTCCTATAAAGACAGGCTGAGAGAGCTGGAGCTCCTCAGCCTGGAGAAGAAAAAGCTCCTCAGCCTGGAGAAGAAAAACTGAGTCCTCATAACAGCCTTCAAGTAACTAAAGGGGGATTATATGATGGGCAATAACCTTTTAGTTGGATCAGCAGCAGCAGGAAAAGAGTAAATTGTTTTAAATTGAGGTAAGGGCAATTTAGATATAAGGAAGAATTTTTTTACAATGGAGCTGGTAAACCACAGAAACAGGCTGCCAAGAGAAGTTTTGGATGCCCTGTCCCTGCAGGTGTTCAAGGCCTGATGGGATGGGGCTCTGATCAGCTTGATCTGCCCATGGCAGGTGTTCCAACCCAAACCATTCTACTATACTATGAAATAGACTTTGGGATTTTTTTTTTAATTTCCCCTATTGCTTCTACTATTAAGTATTCCTTTCCTAAAGTATCAATAACTGGTTACAATAGAAGTACACCAAATTCAAAAGCTTTTGGCCTACTTTGTTTCAAAGAAGCAGATTTGTCCTTTCTTATTGCTTAAAGGCAGCATGAAATTTTAAGCCAGAATTTCCCATCAGCATTTCCTTTTTTGTTGTTTAGGGACTAAAAAGAGCCCCAAAGTATTTCCTGCATTCACAGCTTGTAACCACTGCCTAGGGATTTCAAGCACATAAATCTTTTTGACTTTTCACAAGCAGAAATTGCCTTGTCATGATCCCAATAATCAGCTCATTGATTCATACAATTTCCTTAGGTTTTGATGCAATGTAGTAAAGTGCCTTGGAATTTTGTGAATGTGGGTGTGTGTGTATGTGAAGGTGCACATATGTATGTGAATATAAACACAGGTAACAGGATGATATGCCTCAGTAGAAGCTGCCGGGCCAGCCACAAGACTGGCAGTCTTACAAGCAAATAGCGTGTCAGTGTACTTGGAGTAAAGCTTTGAACTTCAGTTCAAGAGTGTTTGTTTCTCTGCTCCCACTGCTCCTGCTGCAAAGCTGTTCTAGGATCTAACTGCTGTAACAGATAAGAATCTTCTGATTTCCAGATTTAGTCTATTCAGGGACAAATTTATACCTTTCTGTTGTTGTGCCAGCATCATCCTTTTGTTTAAATCACTGTTATTCTGTGGTATTCATCTCTCTGATGTATTTATAGAATGTAATAATATTGTTTCTTGATTTTGATTTGCCAGGCAAGACAAATTAAATGAACCCACTGTTCTCTGACCATACTTGCTGTTGTTTTCTGCACCCATCTTTCCTCGGTACGAGTTACCGGAATTGCACACACAACTAAAAAGTAACCTCTTATTAGTACTTTGTAAAACACCAATAATCTCTTACTTATAATAATTTTGATAGTAAATTTGCAAAGAATTCATATGGTGAAATTCATTGTCATACCAGCAATTTCCAGCTGATCGGGTCTTCATATTCTCCACCCCATAGACAGACACATCCAAATGCAATTTTTATCCTGTTGAAGCCCAGCCCAATCCCACAATGCTCAATATCATCCAGTTCCTCCACATTCACCACCTTCTAATTACACACCTCTTACAGGCCTCAGGGAAGCTCATTTGTATCAATACCAAAATCCCAAAGTTTTTTCCTCCCAGTCTGGATTTCCCCTCATACCAGTGGCTCTAGTGCCCTTTCTGGTCAAATCCTAATCAGCTTTGCAGTTCCATTACTGAACTCATCTTCTCTGGCCTTGCTGGTAATCTCTCAGTGGCCACCACATTAAAAGTTTTCATCAATGTCCAGAAAGTTTATATTTGCCTCATTTCCTCTGTCTGTAATTTTTCTTTTTAAAGAAAATTGATGGTTAGTTTATCATTATCTGCATTAGATAAACTCTTTCAGTAACTGAACTCCATGCCTTTAATTATTCTTTTATTCCAGTCTTTTGAAGAAGATATCAGATTGCTGAAGTAAAATCTAGGTGATCTCTATTTGTTCAGATCATTTTCTTATTCCAGCCTCTTTACTGTGTGTGTGATGTGTCTCCAAATATTTTGCACCAAACAGGTTCTATGTGTTTATTAAAAGTAGCTGCTGTAGCACTTGAAATTTTGTTTGCCAGTTTCCTCTTGGGATTGTAATTATTTTCCACTTTTTACCTTCTGGAGTACATTAGATTTCTCAAATTGTGTTTCTATCTTGTTTCTGCTGGTTTCCATTTCTATACATTAAAAAATGTGTCCTTTTTTTTTTCCCATGTCCAAAATATTTGCTTATTTCCTCAAAATCTGAGCTAAAGCATAATTCAATTTTCAGGCTATACTTGATTTATTCTTCATTTCTACTTCATCATCACTACATTCTGGCCTCATTCATTTTTCCACCCTTTTTATTCACACAGCTGAAGAATCTTTTATTTTAATATTTTAATATTCTTTGCAAGGTCCAACTCAGCTTGACTCTTTGTTACTCTCACTTTATCTACACAATTTTTGGCCTCTAAGGCAGCTTTCTTTGTGATCAGCCCTTTTCCCCCTAATCATTGTAGGCACTCTGCTTTTATCTATTTTTTTTAATATGGTCAGATCTGAAATCACTTCCTACAAGTTTCCTTTTCTTTTTTTATCTCTCTGAGAAGGAGACTTGTGATAAGTTTTGCACCCTTGACTTTAAGGTTTCTTCTACATTCAAGTATCAAATTCAAGTCCAGCAGAATTAACTGTCTAGTTTCCACTGTTTATCAAAATTTTCCCTTTGGAAATGAATGTTAATGATTACGAAATAAATTTTCATTTAATTTTAACTCATTACATCATGGTACCTCAGGTCCAGTGTCATTCTCCATGAACAACAACTCATTTCTGAGTTCTTTGATGCTTATCAACATCAGAACCAGTGATTAGATGGTTAAGAGGAAGGCTAAGAACAAAAGATATTTGGCCGTACTATTTTTTCTGTACTTTTGACCTAAGTCTGACTTACTATTTGGTCATTGGTATTTTTTATGGTATTTATCCTATGCTTATAGAGACTGCTGTGATCTTGTCTTTGTGTCTCAGACCCAACAGGCACAATCTAACATTATCAATTATTGCCAACTTCTCTGTGCCTTCAGAATATGTTGGGCATGTCCAAACTCTTTGTGGGGCACTTCTGTGTTCATGCAAATTCCTAAACTGAGTAATTATCTTATCCTGCTGATTATTTCTAGCCAGAATAATGCTGGGCTCCAGTTTAAGGCACTGTAATTGATTGTTACACCAATTTGAGAGTACAGTGAGCCCATGTCCATACATGAGCATCACTTAATTTGTAAGGCAACTTATTTTTTTGGTCATCCCCGCACTCACAGGTAATGAGTGGGAAGTGGGAAGAAAATTTCAACTTCCATTTTTGCCTCTCAGAAAGGCATCACAAACCTGAGTTTCCACTTGCCAGTCTTTTAATTGAGCAATGAGACAGAGACCTTGAAAAGATCCGAATGCTGTTGCTGCAGGAAGAGTATTAGGCTCTCTGATGTGTTATGGCAAGGCTTGCCTCAACAATGGGATCCAGACTCCTCACCTTTGATGTTGGACAGGCACCATATGGAGAAGGAGACAACCACTTTATCAGTGGGTTTAGCAGAAATTTGGTAGGGAATAGAATTTTAGTTCCTTGAGGGAGATATTTAGAAACAAAAACACCATAAGCATTTTACAATATTGAAAAATTAATTTATTATTGGGTTCTTGCCAGGAAATTTACCTTCAATTAATCTGACATTATTCCACAATGCAAAATGGAAACCTCTCAATTCGGCTTAGGCAGATGGTCATCTACCTTGAAATGAGGAGGATCTCCAAAACATGGTATTTTCTCTTCCTTTTTAAAAAAAAAATCTAAAGCTCCGGAGGAAACTCAGGGGAAAATGTTGCAGTCATGCTTTGTGTTCTGTCTGAATAGTATGGGTGTATTTTTCAGAAAGCCTCAATATGTTTAAAATTCAGCTTATTCAGTTGTTGATTTACTTTTCCTTGAATGCAGGAATGTAGATTTTGACATAGTACCTCATGCTATGAGTCAAACCATGCTCAGCTGTCTCTGAGAAGACATGAGCAACGAATAGAAAATTCTGAAAGATGTACAGGTTATGAACAATGAATAAGCTTAAAGGTTTTTCATGAAAACTAGACATATTTCTATAAACATATTTCTATTTCATTTCAGGAATAACATATTAACTTCACAGAAATAAAGATTACCTCCTGAAATGGAATCTCAACAAATTAAAAAGACAAAGCTTACCAGATTTTTCATTCATAGTTTATTATTCTGAGAGTTTTCCTTATACACTTTGAGCTGTTCCAAATTTACAAAATCATATATTCTTTGAAAGTGGAAAAAATACAGTTTTGAGATTCACAATTTATAAAATATGTACCAAGACATGAGGCTGATATGAGCAGGAGGAAATTCTGTTTTGTGTGTATGCCCTGCTGCTGCAATATCAATAGTAGGCATCCCTAATATACTGGGCAAAGAGTACTCATCATCTAGGTAAGGGACATAAAAGTAATTAATTAATCAGAAAGAAACAACTCTTTGCCTAAAATGTTGTGATGCTTGTGAGCAAGACAGGACTGATATGCCCTAAAATTCTTTTATTGAAAGAATAATGGAATTGTTTTTTTACAAATGTGATCTCATTAATTATCTATATGTAATTTTCATTGTCTCCTATTGCCTTCCGGAAGCAATATTATCTCTACCAATGCAGCTCAGATCTGAGTGAGAATTACTTTATATCAGTTGGGACTTACGAATTAACAGAGATGCCTTCTTCAGAAAGAGGAAGCAGACACCAGCTTTCATCTACCAGATTGTTCCAGCATCTGAAGAAATAAACACTCTTCTGTTTGTGGAATTTCACATTAATGTTTCAAATATGATCCCCTGGCTATAAGTTCCCATGCAGAATCAGAAACCTGCAGTAATTTATAAAACATTCTTGTGAAATACTAGATGCAACAATAATGTGATGCTTGCAATGGGTTGCATAATGTTACATGAACTGCTTTGGAGTGATCTGGAGAGAGAAATTATACCTGTAGAGAATAAAAGCCTGAAAATCAAAAAGTAAAAGTGGACACAGAAGATTTTGTCAGCATGACTGATCTGGGCATAATACTGTAGGTTACTTTTTTCTGTGCTTGCTTTGCATTTGGTCTTAAACTGCTATACAGTTATCACTTTTGTGCAGTTTGAAAATGTTTAAGCTCCAGGGCTAGAGGTGGATACTCTAAGTGACAACATTGATGACCATCTGCAGACATACACTGTAATATTTCCCCAAATTAATTCCTGTTTCTATCCTAGCAAGTGCAGTTGACTTAGAGTACAAAAAAAATGTCAGTTTAAAGAGTTATTTTGATGAAGAATCTGTACAATTTCTAAATATCCAGACAATTACCTGAAAGTATATTAGAAAAAATGTACCTATTAGTCACCTCATTCTGAACCTACACATTTCTCCTTCTGTTTTCCTTTGAAGATCATGAAATTTCAAAAACACTGGGAAAATCAACATATTCAGACTAATCAGAGCCTGATCTTCTGAGGAGTTCCCTTCCTCTCTTTTATTTTTCTTATGCTCTGCAAAGCATCCACCTTCTGAAGAATGCCAAAGGTGAGACAGACTTTAAAAAATTAATTCTCTTGTTAATATGCATTCAGATTGGTGAAAAAAACAAATTAACTGGAGATATCTGTAAGGTACTTAAATATTCACAACTGGTGTAAATCACAGATGATATGGGACCCATATGTGTGATGTAAGCACAGACACATCAGACACAAACACAGACTTACATCAGATATCTACATTCTGAAATGTTTTTGAAAGAAACAGAATGGAAAAGAAATACACAAGAAGTTTTGGTGATTTAAAATGTTTCCATATATTTATCTTCTAAGACATCAACCATGTAAATAGTCTTTCCTTTGAACTGAATAATTTTTAGGAACCATAAGTGCAGCTGCTTTTCTAATATAAAGGAATCTAAAATTGCTTTTCAGATAGTATTTGCAAGAAAATATCCCCTATTTATATCTCAGGTACATATGTAGAAATTTTATTAAGAGGAGAAACTGCTGTCCAAGACTCAGATTCTTTCTCAAACAACTCAAGTAAATGGCAAGCTCTGCTTTGACAGTCACCAGAAAGTGAGCATGATCCCGAAGTAAGAGGGTGTCTAATGTCCCCTCTGAGACAATACGGCACAAAAGTCTTAAATTCTCATCAGACAGCTGATGAATTTTAAAAGCTTTATGTTTTTCTAGGACACTTATCTTTTCTGGCTGGTATTCTCAGCAGGAATGGTACATGTTGCTTCTGGGAATGGCACTGCAGCTGGCCTTGCTCTAATAGCTTCCTATTTCCGTTGAAATTAGTTTGCTTTTGTTCATATTTAATAAAACTTGTTTTTCCCCACTCCCTCTTGAGTTCTTTTTCTTCTGTTATTTTTTTCTAATCTGTCTCTAGATCTTGCTTGACTGGTCTCATATCTTTCAGCCCTTATTTCTCTCATTTAATAATTTGTGTTGCTCTACAGGTTAGCTTTTCTCTCTACATCATTCATTACATCAAATCCTCCTCTTCATTTCTGATAACCTTGATATTTCAATCATCTGCTTCCTTCAGTTTCCCCAGCTGTTCTAACAATGCTACCTATAATGTTTCCTAATGCTGCTCATTGTCATAATTAGGACCTCATTTTTCTAACAGCCTGGAAATCTTATGTTTTCTATTTGTTTCTGATCTGAGTGTTATTTAACTTGTCACTGCAACAAGAGTAAGACTTTTGTCTACAAAAGTTGCTTGGCTTTAGATAATCTCGTTTGATGTTTCTCAATTACAAGCTTTTTAATGGTTAGTGCTGTGATATCACTGATGTGATGATTGGCACAACATAGAGCCTTTTAAATTAAAAGGAGCTGTACAAATAAACTTAGCCTTTTCACTTCTACCTCAAGACTACATATATCTTTCATATTATGCTATCTAGTTCCTATTTATTAACTCTGCTGAATTGAATGGGCACACTGACTTTTAAAATATTATACTAATGCAATTTAATTCTATTTTGCAAGAGATTCAAATGTATCATGAAATGGTTTGAGTCTTGATTTTTAGTTTGTTGTCTTTATATTCAAAGAGAACATTGCCAGTAGGATTTTACTTGTGGTCTATACAGAAAAATTTTTATTTTTTACAACTTCTTTCATCACCAATGCATTATTTTTTTAATAAAACCTAGTTCATAAACTGTGAAACATAGATGATAAACTTAAGTAGTTTTCTCATTGGCATTGCTATGATTCACATGCTTCCTATATGGTGCTGGAATTTCTCTAAGCAGGAGAATCAGGCTATGAATGAGAAGAGGCAGCTGTGACATTTTCGTATTTTCCAATAATCATGTGGCAGTGCAAAAAGAGGAAGCAATAGCACCATGTTCTGGAATTGTGACCCACAGCTGTCATGGACAATGGCACCATGATGAGATGATGTGATCTCTAGCAATAGAGCACAGATCAAGGCATTACCTATTTTTGTGGTATCTTTCTCAACAAACCAGTTAAAAATTATGGGGCAGTATGAAAATACATAAATAAATAAATAAATGTATGTATGCATATATATACACATACACATACACATACACATACACATACACATACACATACACATACACATACGCATATGCATATACATGTACATGTACATATACATATAATATACATATACATATACATATACATATACATATACATATACATATACATATACATATACATATACATTTCCTGGTTTTGACATTTCTCTTTATCAGGTTACAGTTTGTCATGGGAATGACAAAAAAAAAAGAGGTAGGGAGAGAATGATGAGAGTGGTGAGGCACTGGCACAGGTTGCCCAGCAAAGCTGTGGATTTCCTGTCCCTGGAATTGTTCAAGGCCAGGTTGGATGGGGCTCAGATCAGCCTGGTCCTGTGAAAGGTAACCTGGCCATGACAGGTGAGTTGGAAGTAGATGACCTTTAAAGTCTGTTCCAACCCAGACCATTCTATTATGCTATTAAAAAACCAAGGAAAAAAAACCAAACCAACCAACCAAGCAAGCAAAACACAACAAAAATCTCCAACAAATAACCCAAAACAAAATCCCAGCTATTTGCTAAGCTAGTCAAAATGAAGATCTAGCTTGAAAAAAACATTAGATATTTTATGTTCATACTATTAAAGCAAAAAAGCTATAAGAAATTTGAAATAGTATTATACTGCAGAAGATTCTTGGCTACGTCAGCTCTAGGTATTGCTAACTGTGTAACCTGTAATATACCATTCTGGCAGGGGCACAGACTGAGTGTATTTAAAAAGGTTAAAATGATATTAAAAATAGCACAAAGAACTGGAGAAAAATATGGCTGATATACGGCATGTAACATGCACAAAAAGTTTCCACAGAGACATATGCCATGAGCTATTCATATCGAAACAGCAAACACAACTAGCCTTCTAATTATTTTAGCATTAGAATTGGTTTTATGCTAGCCAAGCAAAAGTACCCTGTAATGGTACGGGGTAGGATAATAAAAGAAGAATGTTTAACCTTCTCTCCAAAGTCATTTGGTCAGATCCTCTCCTAGCAAAACTCAATTGGCTCCAGAAGGGCTGCACCAGAGAAAAATTAATTCCAGGATGTTTTTTGCAATGTGAAATTCAGCTCACCCATTTTTCTGTGTTTTCATTTAATCTGAAAAATAATGACACATAGCAGACTTTCCTTCTGCTGAGGAGAGATTCACCAGCACTCAGAGCTGGATCCTGGCCTGCCAGGGACTGTCAGACAGAGAAGGTTCATCCACCTGCTGCTGCCTCAGTCCTGGCAGAATCCTCTGGTTTTGTTCTCCATCAGCATCCTGCCCTGTTGTGTGTGGGGCTCCCTGGTAACCTCTGTCATTGCCAGCATTGTGAAATACAGCAGCCTCACTGCTGAGATCTCTTGTGTTCCTGTGCTGATTGCATTGTTTCTTTTGCTATTAAATGACAGCAAAAATCCAGGTTTTTAAATATTTCACAACTTCTGTAATTCCAGCACTAGTCCAACTACCTCACAAGTCTGGCAGACAACAAGCTCATAATAAATAATGCTATAAACAGCCAGGGATGGGAACTGCCTGGGTGTGGAATATAAGATTATGCCCAGATGCTGCCTAAAGAAATTGCAAATTTTTTATAAAACAAATCAGACTGGGGAGGAGACACACACACACAAACTCACATGACAATACACACAGCACTTTAAAAGGCCTGTATCTCAGACAGAATATATGACATAAGGACTTGAGTGGCAAATAGCTGCATATAAATAAAACCTTTCATCTTTTCTAAGATTCAGAACTACATAGAATTTTAACATTTTAAGAACTGTCTTATCAGAGATGCCTGAAAATTCTGTATTTATTCTTCTGGTGAGTTTTATGATAACTCCATAATTTAAAAAATATGGAACAACCATTTTGAATAGTGAATTTCCATTGAGCATTTTTCTCTGAATTTTCATTTAAGTAGAAGGATTCTGAAAAAGAAGCTCCTTTTGCAGTTTTGGAACAGTTCTTTGACTTTTAACTTGTCAGCAAGAAACATGAGTATCTGGGAAAATACATATTTTATTTTTGAAATTTTGTCATGAGGAAAAAGTATAATTTATTATTCATTGGCATTTGCATGGTGATGGCATACCAGTTGCTAAAAATATAATGTAAGAAATGTCACCCTTCTTCAAAATTAATCAGCATTAATAGGGACACAAATAATGCTGCTTCTTTTGCCCTTTTAAAAAATGTAGCTATTTTAAGAATATGTCATTCATTCAAACAAATTAATTTAAAGGAAGACTTTTCTGATATACTTGCTTGTTTATATTCTTATTGCAGATTTTTTAAAGGTCCATAGACATTTTAAATGCAACTATAAGAGTATTCAAGTTGTTTGAGACTTCATGCATATTTTGTTTTGGGATAGTTCCAACACTTTTGGAAGGGTTAGTGAATAAACAGTGAAAATGCATGCCCAGAATCCCAGACCAGCAAACAGCAATGCTCATATTTTCTAGATTTCATAAATTATATATGCCCTTATTTCACATTTCTACAGTTCTAGTCTTCCAGAGTCTCCAAACGTCTTTATATGAAGGGAAAATTCTGCTGCTGCATAAACATTATTTAAAGTTTTATGGTGTTTAAACTATAAATATTTCCACCAGATGTCAGCAATGTACTCTCTAAACTCCAGCTGTCAGAGGCCTCAAGCTTTCCGGGTGTTACAGAAATCATGTAACACACTGCCCTGTGTTACAGCAACCAGACAAAAACAAAATGACCATCACTGCTTCTGAAGAGACTCGTGACATTACTAAGCTTGTCCAGCTAGTAATGTGGTTCTTTACTTAGTTTCTTCTGGGAGGGAGATTTTATTACACTTTGGACCACTAACATTTTAATTGTTTTTTTCTCCCAATCTCTGTAAAAACTGACTTGCTTGTTCTTATTATCTCTGAATGTTTTCCTCTATTAGACTATCAATACTAATGCATTTGGGTTTTTGTTTTGTTTTTTTAGTACACTACACCATGGGGAATGGTAAAAGCACTGGGGTCAGTAGAAGTTGTTGTCTTCATGGCTGCTTCTTCTCCTGGAGTTCAGGCATACAGCTTCAACATCCAAACCAAACAGAGAACATTGTCAGGCTCTGGTTTGGTTTCATAGGGATAACTTTGCTGGTACTTATTAACTTAAGCCTCTTAAAGTTCACTTAGATACAGCAACAAAAAGCTGCAGAATGACCTCTACGGAGGCAGTAACGAGTGTGTTGTGCCAAAGCAGACATGATGGTTTTTACACTATAATGTCTCTGGCAATAACCTCACAGGTTTCAGAACACTGCTTTTTGTTTTCCAATGGTTTCTAGAAATTGTTTCACAAATTCTTTTGGAATAGCATTGATCTTTCAGAAGCAGAACTTTCAGATTTGGCCAAAACCACATAGAAAAGATTCTTCGTGTCAGGGATAAAATTTCTGTTAAAAACCACAAAAAAAGAAAGCTCCACTTCTAAGTGAGAAGGGAAGCCTGGGAATTCATTTAGTGCATGATCAGCCTGACTCACATTGGACTTTTAACAGTCCAGGGAAGTCTCCTGACTGCTGAACTAGAGATTAAGATCTGGAACCATAAAACTATTTAAGCATCAAGCTTCATAAGAACGAGACACGAGATTATCTTTGTGTATTGAGCTTTAGAGGCTTTCTCTGGATCAATGAATAATAAATATACAAAGTGAAGCAGCTATACCAGGGGAAAAAATAAAGAAAATAAGACATAAAGTTAGAGCTCACCCCCAGGAAGTGGAGGGTGTAGGTGAATACTCTGATCACCAAGTTAATAGGAGTGTTTTTGTTCTCTCTTTTTTTAGTAAAACCTCAAAAGCTGTTGGGTTTGTGCCAATGTACAAATGAAAAAAATCTTGGACGTTATGGGAAAACTGATTCTTGCCCAGTTCTAATTATAGGTCTGTCTGGTAGCACTCCATGTTATTCAGGTTGTTTGATATGTGCCATTATAAAATACAGTTTTCAGCTGCTTATAACTATGCCAGAACATTAACCATTTGGACTGAAATGTTACATGACTTTGCCTGCCTCAGGCTGATATTTTGGCAACTGCCAATCAAATGATTCAGTGAGTTGAAGAAAAAACCCCAAAATGTTAATGTTAATAACTTTTAATGTTAATAACTTCTGCTCACTGTTTTGTTTAAGTAGGCTCTTTGTGCTCTGTATGTGGGAAGTCAGAACCGGTAGAAGTTCATGTACATCTGTGCATCTGTGCAGTACATGCTGAGATCTGAAGATCAACTCACATTTTCCCTAATTTTGAGCTCCTGAAAAAAGATATTAACAACAGCTACCATGATCTCCAAAACAGCTCCATGATCACTAACTAATCATGCTTGAACATTTCAACTTTACTGAAAGGAGGCAACCCTACAGACCACCATTTAGAAATACACTGAAATATGTCAATGAAAAGTGCTTAGTTTCCCTGCCTAGTAAGGAACACAAAACGGGATTTCACCTTTCCCTGTCACTTCACATCCTTGCGTTTGCTTCCAGATAGGGCACCAACCTCCAAAATTATCAAAGCCATGTTGAATCCATCAAAGGCAATCAGGAAGAGAAAGACATTGGATTGTGGATCATAAGATAAAAAAACAGAATAAGGTAGTTGCAGGGGATTATGAAAACATGATACTGGAGAAATTGGGATGAGTTGGTGGGAAATGTGGCTAGAATTGACACAGAAAACAGACTGAACATGATGAAGGAATTGAAAATAGCCAGGGAGTTGGAAGGGTAAAATCAAAGATTAGGGGAAGGCATGAAAAAGCAGAGAGGACGTTGCAGACTAGAAAGACAGCAGGCTGAGCTTTAACCTGCAAAGACTTACTATATGAGAAACTAGGGTTTTGCTGGGCAAGAAACAGAGGGGAAAAACAGTGATTTGGTGAGATAGGTAAGGAACCTCATTAGGCTCATTGAACAATGAGTATTTTGTCCTGGAGCTGGTCTTGTCTGAACTGATTTTGGAGGAAGAGATGACACACATTCAGCGTTCATCCTATAATGGCGTAAAGGCAGCATGAATGAAGAGGTTTGGGCACCACAGTTCAATTCTCAGAATTTCACAGTGTTTCAATTTTTTTAAAAAATAGAGGAGCAGTTACTGATCACCTGTGAGTTATTTTCCTTGTCATGACTGCGACTGAGAGCGGAGAAAGGGGGAAATTTAATTGTAGAAGAAAATACGCCAGTGCTTTAACAGGTCCACTTTGCATAAAACTCATTCCACTCACTACAGAGCTTCCAATGCCTTAAAGAATGAAGACATCATAGCAGAAAATAGCTTTATTAGCTACACAGGACTTGTCTGTGGCCAGAGCAGTCCTGAAACTGAATGAAGAAACTTTGTGAGAAAAAAGTACCTTTAGCTGTGTCATTAAAGACCTTCTCCTGATGTGAACAAACACGACTGAGAGCAGGTTGGGAAAACAGTCTGAATTTGGTCTTTCACTGGTTTTTGAAGAGTTTTCTATTACTTGTTTGTGTTTAATACACATTAGTGGGGATAGATTTATTTCAAGCTCTTAAAAATAAACTGTATAAATTCAAGCTACTGTATCCAAGTCCAAACCTTGACTCAGTTTTT
Source organism: Rhabdornis inornatus (assembly GCA_013397075.1). NCBI lineage: Eukaryota > Metazoa > Chordata > Aves > Passeriformes > Rhabdornithidae > Rhabdornis > Rhabdornis inornatus. The sequence continues at coordinate 121,454 of VWZS01009430.1, forward strand.
GTTTTCTCCCTACTCAGTCAAATCTCCCTCTAACTTTAGTAGGATTAGGTTGGGTAAGGATTTAGCAAAACTCATCAACGACTTCATGATTTGGCTCAGAGCTCAGTGAAAAATGAACTCTTTAAAAGGACTGTCATGGAACTTACATAAATTTACCAAGTCAAAGTACGGAATATTCAGTGATTCATGGCAGTGTGGTTTTTATTAGAGCTCCTCTGAAACACAGCGGGCTTGCTTAGCAAGGGTTCATGCAAACATTTTCTTTGGTTTCAAGCTGCAAAGGTTCACACGCTCCAAGTTTCACTTTAAGCTTTGGATCTGAGTCTTGGAAATGCCCTACTCTCACTTAATTTTTGTATCCAAACCATAGTAAAATAAATCTGGCATGAACGTGAACCAAATTCAGGCTGGAAAAAGTCCACCCAAAGCTGTGAATGCAGTTTAGATGCTTGGTGCTAAATGGCTTTTTGTTGTTCTTGACTGCACCACTGACATCATGTTGATATTCACCTTCCTTCTATTGCTCCCCAGATTGCACAGAACCTTTGAAACTGCCTAATAGTATGAAATGAATGTCAAAGCCATGAGGAAGGTAGAAGGATACTATTACATTTCAAGGTCTGCTCCAGCAAGAGGTTTCAAAAGAAACATTTTAGGAGTTTCTTCAATGGTTTAACTCCACTTTATCTCCTGTCATAAACAATATGATGCTATTATACTGCATTATCTAAACTGTCCCTTTGCCTTCCACACCATTGATATGTTAGAGTTCTCCACAAGTATCTATGAATTGATCTTACTGATCACCGCTGAGTTCCCGGACAAAACACCTTTTTTGCTGTATCTGTGTAGATCCCTCATATATAAAGACCATTGCTTGCTAAGCTGCTCAGTGACATTTCATCCCTTTCTTTTTTACTCCATTACATGCATTTTTTTAATCCTGTTTCTTCATCAGTCTCTAGAAGTTCACGCTGTCTTATTTTGTGGCTGTTCCACTATATAAGTAATTATTAAGGTACTTTTTGCCCATATTTTGTTTCTGTGAATTAAATGTTTCACCTCCCTGCTCCTACTGTTTTCCTAGTTTCTCAAATATGCTTTTCAATCTGATCTTGCTGAATGCAAGCATCCTGCTGTGCTTTCACCTCTCCACCTCTCCAGGAAAGCCAGGGAAAATTAAACTGGCTTGGGAATGGTTCTGATTTGATTGGAAAGATTTTTTAAACAGCTATACACACAGTGAAGACATTCACTAACATTTGCTGGAAGAAGGACAGTACCAATACGCTTGAAGAATAAAAGAAATGTAACAAGTACTTTCCAACAAAGATGATCTAGGCTGGACAGCAATATAAGCTGAATGAACTTTATAGCAGGAGACACTTATTTTAGACATCAGAGTGCTGTTAACACTCAGTTTAAAACTAATTGATCATACCTTCACTGTGACCTCTAATTTTGAGCATACAGACAGCTATTTCAGAAAAATCCTGACATTTTAGAATTTCTTGCTAAATTTTTTTCAATCTTGAGGTAGAAGTCAGTTCCTATTAAATGTGAAGCTAATTTATTAGAACAGCAGATTTGAGAGGCACAGAAAGAAGTTTAGGTAGTACAATGCTTTAGAGACACTGATTAGGATGAAATACAGCTTGCCAACTTAGAAGAATTTTTCCTTTCTCTTTGTCATGACAGAGAAGAGGGTTACCAGTTCTGTGTCTGTTTCCAGCCTTCCCCTCCTGACTGTCCTGACACTGCTCAAACCACCACTGACCAGCCCTTTACCAATGCAGCAACGTTTTCAATTGCCCTGGGAGCTCTGAGGTGATGTTGTATTTGTAGACACCTTTTTTTACTGAAACGTAGAGTGGCATTTTCTCTCTTGGCACTAAAGGAATAAGAAAAGCAGAGTCCCATGCCATCTCCCACCAAAAAATATAGCCAGGAGCTTGATATATTTGTCCCATGCATGGTCTGATGGGTTTGGGCCAAACCAAATGGGTTTGGCCATCCAGCTGCCATCATAGAAGGGTTTCTCTTATGCCTAAGGTCATAATAGCTGGATCCATAGTAACATCTTCAGTATCTCTGAGGACATGTATACAAATCTCTTCAGGGTCAATGTCAAGAGCATGGGGCCTGACCCTCTTCAGTGGTGCCAGGGAACAGGATAAGGGAAATGAGCAGAACTGAGACGCTGGAAGTTCTCTCTGAATATAAAGAAATTTTTTTTACTTCAGGAATGACAAAACACTGGAACAGGCTCTGGCCCAGAGAGACTGTGGATCTCTGGAGATATTCAGAACCCACCTAGACACAGCCCTGTGCAACCTGCTCTAGGCAAAAACCTGCTTGAACAGAGGGGTTGGACTGGATGATCTTCAGAGTTCCTTTGCAACTCCATCCATTCTGTGATAATGTGATATAAAACAGCAGCAGACACTTGAACTTAAGCCACTTCCAACCTGCAGTTATAGACAGGCTGTTTTTTTCTTGTGTTTTGAAAGTAGTTGCTACTTTGAATAAGCAAGAACAATTAAGTGGATTAGCTTACCATACTTGGTATAACAGGAATATTAGTAGACAAGATCTGAAGTCTGAAATATATATTTTTAATCAGGACAATGATATTATGAGAAAGACTCAAGGATTAAGGGACTGACAGAACAGTGGCACAAATAGGCAACATTTATGCAGTGCATGCAAAATAAATATTTCAAAGCTAACAAAGGGTTTGTAGCCAAGTTTTATTTCAGGTAAGTGAAATAATTCAAATATTTAATAAAAGGCCTGATTGAGTAAAAGGACTTAGATACAGACTCAAAATATACTGCACAAGATTGCAGTGACTAAGAAACTCTGGAGAGAGGGATTTGTCTAAAATACTATCTCTTCCCTTAACAGCTTTAACACTTCTGTAAAAGTCTGTCAAGGACTGCCTTCATTCTTTGGGTATGGTTTAGTACAGAAACCAACAGGGGCCTCTTTGGAGGAGAGAGACCTGGTGTGAACGTTCCTTGTTTTCTCCTTACATGGGAATAAATTAAAAGCAGGGTGAAGATATAGGACCAGTCTGTTAATTTGCTATGGTTGAAAATACCAAGCTCTGCAGAAATGAGAGGTGTTGCAGGAATGGTCCTGACTCTGACTTTTTTTTTTTCCTGTAATAGAAGAGCCATGGACTTCCAAAGAATATGGATGAAGTTGAAAATATTTATAATAGAATATACCAAGTCAATAACCCAACCTTCAGAGGAACAAGCACATATCACTGTGTTACAAAGTGAAGTTTTCCTTGCATGTGTTTTCTATTTGCCCTAATAATCCTTTGAGTTATTTAATATGTGCTTCTGAAACAACAACTTCTGTACAACTTCTGAAAAGAAAGGCAAAGGGCACCTCAGAATCTCCTATAGCTTGGTAGCTAGGGCAATCATGGGATTAAGGTGTATCTTTGAGCCCAGGAGATCCGAGAAGAACATCATATTTTGTTTTCCTGTTTTTGTGCCACAGCTAACCCTGAGGTAGGATACCAAACCTGGATCCAACATCTTAGTTTTTGAATTGCTGTTCTGTGCCTTGCATCTGGTGTTGTAATTTTGTTGTTTTGGCTGATAAGGGTTCTTGCCCTAATCTTTGAATTCCAAGTAGCTTGAAGTAGGAGGTAAGTGCCTCGTTACTTATCTCAGTCAACACAGTAACTCTGAGTATGCCAGTAGTAGAAATACATGTTCCCGAGTAACTGCTGGCAGAAAGAAAGATCTCTATCAGCCTACACTAGCACGTGGATTTTTTGTATCAATCACACTCTCTTACTCAGGTTTCTAAATCCCATCTAAACTGCTCTCTAAATTCCTGTATTCCCTTGTTCACCAAGTCTAAGTCCCACGGTATCAGAGCTTTTCATAATCTCAAATGTTTCACTTTGCTGGGAAGCTGAGAACCACTATATTCTCAGTTTAACAGATGGGAGATTAAGACAGAGGCCTTGACTAGCTTCAACAAAATTATGCAAAGTGCCTGTGGTAGTGCAGGCAATTAACATTCTCATACCCATCCTCCAAAAAACCCTTACTTTCTCCTAAAGTGAGTAAGTAAGCGTTTTAGGGTGAAAAAAAAGAGTCTTATACAATAGAAGAGAATGAGAAAGGAGAATGGGTGAAAGGGCATTATTTGATTAAATGAGTGGGCAGGATAGCTGATACAGGATACGTGCCCAGGAACTTAAGGCTGGCCTGTGTTCTGTGTCCTTTGCCTTCAGAAGGCTCCAGTTTAACATGCAAATTGGATCAAGGGTTGAACAAAACAAATACTAGTGCCAGTTTTTGTTCAAGGTAATGTATTCCATCTGCTTCATAAGAAACTAAACAATTTTCTGGACCACTCCAGGTACACAATCATATAGTATATACTAATAAATCACTCCTAAAGAAAGCAATAAATGCAGCTGAGAGCTCAAACTTTTACAGAAAGCCACCATATTGTTACACTACAGATTAGAGGTTGCTGTCATAGTTTAGCAATCTGGTTGAAAAGTACCAATGCCTGGATTTGTCCCAGCCACCTGAGGAATGCGTGTGGTCACTCTGGCTCCATAGACTGTCAGTAAAATAAACTCTTAATCCCCAGGTTCAAAGGGTAGCATGAATGAACTGCTTCCCAGAGAAACCCATCAAGGTCCATTGATTAGATGCAGCACTTAAGATGGCAATGATTTAAACTTGGGTGCACTGGGAAGCTGCCTGAATCTGGATTGAATCTGTTCCCTCCAATGACAGTGCTGTAGGGCTGCATGCCAGCAGTCTCCACGGTCATTCCCTTGCAACTCCCAGCACCTCTGGCACTCTCCCATTTACTAATAGGTGAAGTGGAGCAAGGGCAAAATAACAAACAAGCAACAAGAAGAAAAATCTTCGATTTCCCAATGGATGTATTCATACGTCAGTTGAACATGCAATTCTGAAATTAATATGGGCTTGGGGATCTTTGTACACACTGTAATGTTGGAACTGGCTCCACTTTTGACCAACCATCTCCTCATCAAAAACTTAATTCACAAACTATAATGTTCCACTTAGCTTGATTTTTTTTCTCCTGAATTTGAACAGGTTTAAGAGAATAAGGCAAAAAATGGAACCCAAATTTTTAAGCAATTTCCTTCTGAGTGTCTCCTCCGAGGTCCATGTGCAGATCAGTTAAGAGAACAGATAGTTCCTTTCACTTCTGAGCTAACTGGTGGAACCATATACAGATGCTGCCCCAAGATATCTGCTTTAATGACTTCTCTCAAAAGTTGAAAGAATAAAATCCTAGCTGTATGTAAGGGTCATGATCAGGGGGAGACACAGCTCTGTTGTCCATCGGAGAGACTTTCTATAATGAAGATTCAAATGCTAGATGTGGACCTGATTTATTCATCCTTTATTCCTTCCTTCCCACAAATGGGTGAAGTGGTCAGCTTGGGTGGTGCATGCACAGTCAGAATTCCAGTCTTCCTGTCTGCCCATCACCATCTTTGCAGATGATATGAAAATTTGCAGGGGTTAGACTAGAACAATAATGGGAGTCATTAATCTGAGCTATCCTGTCTCAAGTAGCTGAGAACATGCTCCATTTGTACTGAAGTGCTATTCAATTCAAGGTGTGGAGACCAAATGGGACCCTTCTTATTCCACATTCTTCTATTATTCTGCTACAAAAGTATCAGTGTGCCTTTGGAAAAGTAAAAATAGCTTTAATTTTATTTTTTTCTGCAAGTGTCAAAGCTTGGGGAAAAAAAAGGAACACAAAGAAAAATAAATGTTTTTCTTCCCCAAATCCTCAGTCGTTAGGGGAAAGAAGCTGTATATATACACATATCACGCAAAAACACAGATATTCTTAGGGTGAAAACTTAATTTCATTTTGCTAAGGGTATTGAGAACATTCTTCCTGACTCTTGAAGCCAGAAGCAGCATTCCAAAGAAAGGACAGATGTTAAATGGAGAACTACAATCTTCTTCTTCTGTTGAGTACATAGAGGTGGATGCAGTTACCATCTGTTTAATGGCCTGGTAGCTCTTTCCTCACATAACTTGCAGCACATGTTATGCAACCACTTCACTCATTTGTGGGAAGGAGGGGTCTTCATCCAGCATTTGGGTCTTCATTTTGAGACAGTCTCTCTGATGGAAAATGGGCTGGCTGGTATCTTCCCCCCCATGCCCCGTACATAGAGTTGGGATTTTTTTCCTTTGAGAAGTAACCTTGAAGCAGATGGGTATTAAAACTATTGTATCTTATAAAATTGTCCCACAGATTTATGACATATGATAATTATTCATCTAATATTTTTTATAGCAAGGTGCTGGTGGTGCCAGACTTGTCACATTGAGGCTAACAGCACAGCAGCAGCTTCATAAGAAAAGTATTTTTTCATCCTGTTTCCCCCATTTTCCTGGTCCCCATATAAAACTGACACTTTTCAAATGCTTGCATGAAGTCTAATTACTCCCTGAAAGATACCATGCATTCATAGATCTAAGCAAGTTTGCAGTTTAAGCCTTTGTGCTGCTGTTTTACTACATTTTACAGGCTCTTGCTGTGCTATTGACTTTTCTAATAAGGGGAAGTATTAGTGTCATTCTTACATCTACCAGATATTCCTCCAAAACTATTTCTGGACCATTTTTAATTGCTATATTTCTGTAAAATGTTTAAGTCCCAACAGGTGACTGCTTTCTAAAAATAACAAAATTATTTTGCCAGCAAATTCCTAAGGTAACATCTCTAAAATAGTTTTAGCAGAACAGAAGCCAAATTTATTTTACTAATTCTTGATAATGTACTCTTCCTTCTCCAGTAGCCTGCATATTTTGGTGAGCAAGGTCAATAAGTAGAGGGTAGATGACATTGGCAGAAATGTGAGAGCTTTTATAGAATCATTTAGGTTGGAAAAAACCTTTGAGATCATCCAGTCCAATGATGAACCCAGCACCACCACGTTCACCACTATACCATGTCTCCAAGTGCCCCATGTATGATGATGTAACCACTTTCCTGGGTGGTCTCTTATAACACTTGACAAACCTTTTACTGAAGAATTTTTTTCCTAAAATCCAACCTAAAATTCCCATGGTGAAACTTGAGGACACTTTCTACTGTCCAGTTGCTTGTTATCTGGGAGAAGGGTCCTTTCCCCACCTGGCAACAACCAGCCTTCATGGAGTTGCAGAAAGCAATAAGGTAAACCCTGAGGCTTCTCTTCTCCAGGCTAAACACTCCCAGCTCTCTCAGCCACCCCTCACAGGACTTGTGCTCCAGACCCTTCACTGCTGAAAAGCTGAAATACCAGCCTTGTTGCCCTTCTCTGGACATGCTTCAAGACCTCAATCAATATCTTCTTGTGAGAGGCCCAGAGCTCGACTCAGGTGTGGTTTTATCAGCACCAAGTACAGAGAGAGACTCACTGCCCCGATCCTGCTGGCCACTCTATTGCTGATACAGCCAGGATCCCATTGGCCTTCCTGGCCACCTGGGCTCATTCTGGTTCATGCTCAGCTGCTCTCAACCAGGTCCTTTTCCTCTTGGCCACTTTCCAGCCACTCTTCCCAGCCTGTAGCACTGCAGGGTTTGTTGTGACCCAAGGGCAGGACCCAACACTTGGCCTTGTTGAACCTCACACCATTGGCCTCAGCATCAGTGCAGCCTGTCCAGATCCCTCTGCAGAGTCTTCCTGCCCTCCAGCAGGTCAACACTCCCAGTCAATTTGGTATCATCTGCTTACTGACTGAGAAGGATTGACTCCCCTCATCCAGATCATTGATAATTTGAACAAGACTGGCCCCAGCTCTAAGCACTGGGAATGCACTACTAATGTCTGGCTGCCACTGGATGTAACTCCATTCAGCACCACCCTCTAGGTTGGGCTGTCCAGCCTGTTTTTCACCCTGTGCACCCAAAAGCCAGTTTTCCCAGAGGACTTCTGTGGCTCTTCATGTCTTCCCATGAAACCCATCAGCTGAAATATTGTCTTCACATGAAAACCTGATATTAAGGTATCAGGTATATAATAATACCTTAATATCAGGTATTACTGGAGTTAATAACTGCCATTCAGAATCTTTCCTATGTAAAAGAGAAATTTAATCAGTATTTGCACTACGTACTGCAGTGAAAAAATATCCAGTTTTAAAGAAGTCTGCCTATTTACACACTGTATGTTGTGTTTTAAATATACCTGTCTCCCAAACTTCTTCATGAGGCGGCAGGAATATTTTATAAGAATACAGAGGCGGGTAGCAGCATGGGGAACTGCACATTTTTCTGTCTAAATCCATCCTTGTAAGTGGGTGTAAAATGATATCATTATGATCTGGTTAAATTTAATTCTGCAATTTGCCAGTCACCACATTTTGTATTTGCTTCTGTGCCTTGTCTACAGAGTATACACATTAAAGTCCCATTAATGCTGTAGGCACAGCATTTGAAGAGAAGCATGTTATTTAATCTGGTGAGGAATATTTGATCTCTGCTTTTAGTTCTGGTAGTAGTAGTCCCAAATTTGAATGGTCTGAGAGGTTTTGAAGAATTACATTTTTGTGGGGAAAAGTTTTCAAATAACATATGACCAGGTCTTGTGTTTAAGTGTGTACTAGGTATTTTTAAGCCCTGCGGCTGGATGGAATCAATGGGCGCAAAACTTCTAAACCACTGCAGCATTTTTCAAAGGTTCTAGTGTGTCCCTGAATTTCATTGCAAGGTCAGGAATGAGATGTGTATTTAGACTAGATCTCTAACCACCCTGTGTGTATCTTCCACACTCATAGACTGACATGTTTCTCCTAATGTAATATAAGACTCTTTCTCCAGGTCGGCAAACCTCTCACCATTTCTGGCTCCATTTCTGGGATCCAGGCAGCTTCTGTGAGCATAACTGGTATTACTTACTTAGGCAAAGAAGACCTTTAAGTGCCTTTTCCTCAGCCTTTATCACTATGTTCCCTCTGCATCCAAAAAAGGATGGAGATTTTCCTTAGTCCTCCTTTTGTTATTAATGTATTTATAAGAGCTTGTTATTGGAAAAAAGAACCCCAAAAGACAGAAATAAAAAAACAATACCCCCCCTCATCCCACTCAACACACAGAATTGGAAAATCTAAGAATAAAATACTTTTCAGGATGCTAAAACCCTCTTGCCACTGGTGAGTGTTGCTCCCTGAAGCAACCCAGCTGAGGCCAGAGACTCACCCTTGTGAGTAGCTATGGATTCATACTCCCTCTGGCAAGCAATCTTGACCTACATGTTGCACTCTGTTTACTTTCTCTCGTTTAATGACTGCTCTGTGCTCACCATGGGGAAACAGCTTATCACAAGAATGGCAGAAATTTTGCAAATATGATGGTGTTTTTGTTTCTCATCACTGTCAGCTCGAAAAAAAAAGAAAGAAAAAAGAAAACATAGCACCATTTCATTCTATTCATATACTGGGGAATAAAACTTCAGTTCATGTAAAGTAGTAAAATCAGTGGAGTATTGCTGACTTGCCCCAGCTGAGAATTTTTTCCAGTGTATTTATATGTAAAATCACACAAACGTTATGTGGATGGGGTTATATATGAAAATCAATATTAAATTCATCATCTTTAGCTGCTACAGACCACAGTGAACACTTGCTCTCTAATGGTTAAATGCCCTTTGGATCTGAAGCCCTTTGATTTATTGGAAGAAACCTGCTGGGCAGAACATACTGTGGAGCTGATTAATGTCAGCTTCTGTCATCAGTTTCCACTTAGATTCTTGGCCAGCTCTGACATCTCCTCCCTCAAGGATCCAGAAGAATTTGAGGACTGATCCAAGAGCTTTACTGGCATGGGATTTGCAGAATGTGGTGCTTGCAAAATAAGGAAGATGAATGGAAGTAAAATTCCATGTTCTCTACTGGACTTGTTTCTTTAACTCATTTCTCTGGAGAAAGAGACCAATGCCAGGACCACACCAGCAAGGGAAACAAATCAATAGCATGTTCACTGGTTTTGTTACAGATGTCTTGCATTTCCTTTGCTGCTTTATATGCTCCCTTGTAGGCTGTCAAACTGGAAAATGACGGCAGTGAGAATGCAGAGCTACCATAGCTGTCTAGATTTACACTCACCATTGTACAGGAAAACTTATGGACTCAAAATCGGTTGGTAGTGCTCACCATTTCAGAGAGGATAAGCCCTTATCTGAACAGGGCTAATAAAAAGCAGCAACCACTGTAATTTGCAGGTAGAGCATGAGTAGTGTGAGTTTTTAGAACAGTAGAACATGAACACCCCCCGTGCTTTGCACTGACTCTCCCTTGGGAATGATCACTGCTCATGGCAGATAATTTTCTTGTGTTCATTTTGACACATTTCCCTGGCAGTTTCTCATTTGGAGAAAATGACTCTAACATTTCTTCTGAGTGTGGAATTCTCCTGGTGCCCATCACACGTATGGATACTTCTGCTATAGGAATCACACATTGCTGTAAAAATCCTGTGGCGCTGTACCCATTGCTGAACATATTCTCACTGGCAAGAAGGAAGTATGAGTGAACAGTCAAATGATGAAATATTAAAACCAAAGTATTATGGGAAAACTATCTGTCCTGGAAGTCACCTTTAAACTTCTAAGAAACCGAAGTACAATCCCAGTAATTTTAAAATAGGATTTTCTGTCCTGCACCTCACTAACGACAACCTGATTTGTCAGAAATTGTCATCTGGATTAAGAATATTACACTGCTCCCCTTTAATATTGTATTTGTAGCAATCTGCACTGATAAAGCCATAAGTCTCGCATGCTCAGTCTCTTTTCCTGCTCCACCCTTCATGGTGATTTTAGAGCTTTTCAAGATAAGCTGTAGAAGAACAATTCCATGCTGTTGGAAGCCTTTATTTACTTCCTTGCTTTCATTTAAACCTGATCCCACATCCCTTCTTTCACATTCCTTCACCACTACTTGTGTGCTTGGGTACGAAGAGAAAGTTACAAAAGTAGGAAGAGAGGCCTTTTTTTTCTTAGGAATAAGCCAAAGATGTTTATAGGCTTATATAATGCTATGCAATTAAGCAGATAATTTTTAAATGTAGCTGTGGAATTTTGCTAATGGTCTATTATCATTTTTTTAACAGGGAATTTTTCAGCAAGTAGGAAAATACATGTCTATAAAGAAAAAAATAAACCTGAACACCACACAAAAAAAAGACCTTTCCAATGGCAAATTAAGTTTATACATAGATTCTCACTGACCTTAATAGACTTTGAATCAGTCCCAAAGTGATCTCAAATCTCCAAAGTAACTTAACTTTTAAAAATCAGTGTTTATTATTCCATTTTCTGGGGTAGTGATTTAAGTCTATGAAATCTAGCCTTTTTCAGGGTCCTCTGTCTCAAGGAAAACCTGATGGGAAAATTTCATTGACCCCAGGATGTTTAAATTTAAATAATTTAGATTCATGAACCAGAATTTTTGATGAAATATTGGTGAACTGACCTACAGTACTATGAATAAAATTAGCAGATGACACACAGATTGGCAGAGTAATGATTAATGGCAGAATGCTCTGGACCAATTAAACAAAATATTAAAACCAAATTTTCAGTATGAAACATGAGCTCAATGCTCAAACATGAAGCTATGCATTGAAGAACAAGGAATGGCATATTTGCCTTTGCTATCCTGGAAAGAAATTAGTCCAGTAACATTGTCCTGATGGAAAACCAACAGAGTATAAATTTCCACATAACTTCCACATCTCTACAGCATAAAGTGCTTCTATTTTTCTGTGTAGCTCAGGTGACTCAATGAAGAGATTAAAGGAATTGAGTTTTTGTGGCTATCAGTAAGATGAGAAGTTAAATTGATTACAGTGCAAGATTGGGAAAGAAATGTCAAATGACAATTACCAGAAAAAGCTAGCTTATTAACTTCAAGAATAGGCTTGTTGATGGAGCCAGATCAGGCAAATTCAGAAACAGGAGGGACACATGTTTACAATGAGTAAATAAATGAATGAAAAGAAACACCAAGGAAGGTGGCAGATTTTCCATCTCTTGATGGCCTCAGAGCACAAAACTGCAAAGCACACTTTAGTTGAAGACTCATCCTTTAGCTCAATATCAGCAGAAAGCCAAATAGCTTCCTACACACAGGAAGTGAAGATGGATAGGTCCATTTTGCCTTATTTATGAAATCTATGAAGTAAGAACTGACAGTCGTAATTAAAAATAAGCTAGATAGAGCTTTATCAGTATGGTTAAAGCAGCCCAAAAAGCAGTAGAGAAAAGTTTCTGTTAAACTATGAAGAGATATGACCCTTCTAGTTCATGTACCGTATCAGTGAAAAGGACCAAGTGCTCATTCTTGTTTCCATTGACTCTGACACTGCATCTGCCATTGGCTGTGTTGCATGTAGTAATAATCCTTTAATCCTTACCAGCAAAAACTCCAAATCTGATTTTCTCCACACAGTTTTCCTTCAGTCAATTATTAACAGCTGGATCCTGGGCTTTTAATTATGCTGAAGCTAATGACTGCCTAAGAAAGCTCTAATATCCAGCACTGCTCGACTGATGAGACAAAGTGGCTGTTCTCTTTATGAGGTGCTATTTGCTTGACATGTTTGCATGACTGGGTCTGATGTTCACAGCTGATCTTCCAGGGTGCTGCATAATTGAGGTTTTAAATTATTTTAAATTATTAGAATACCCCTGAGAGACCCCAAGCCATTCATCTAGCCAAAAAGCAGAATTCTCCAGAAGAGTCCTGTCAAAATGGCATCTTCATCATGCACAGAAAATGCACTACACCTATACATTTTCAGCTCCTAATTGTAATAATGACTCTGGCACCAAACCTTTCTGGAGGATTGATGGCTAGCTGAGGCTAATGGCTCTCAGCTGAATTTCAAGCCACAGCTCCTCCCAAACAGTCATTAATCTTCAGGAAATGTCCTGTGCTTCCATCAGGAGTGTTTAAATGTCTCTGCATTTCTAACTAGATTATCTACAGCATATTTCTGAAATCAGCTGCATAAAAATATGAATTTTTCTGAACTAGCTTAAATATCATTAATTCATTTTCACATACCTATTTTCCTGGAGTCTTGCCCCAGTTGTGCCCACCTCACCAAAGTTCTCAGTGACCTGGCTGGAGACTGGCCTCTTATTAAACTCTAAATATCAAACTTGATAAAAATATGAAGCAGGATTTTCTGTTTTACTCAGAAAACATTGCCCCATCCTAACTCTCATGGAGGTTGCTGATCTGTGTAAAGTGGTTTTGGTCCCCAGCTAATCTTTGTCTCCTGGAGATCCATATTGTGTTGTTAATTTTGCTCACAAGTTTTCCTCTAAAGTCAATCAATCATCCTGGGGAAAAAATATCTCACACAGTTTTTGAGACGGTTAGCTTTGGAAGTCACTTCTAAAAGGTCATGATGAGGAAGTCCCATCTCACATAGTCCTACAACACATTGTACCAGGTTTTACATCCTCAAACATGCCCTCACCCCGTAGTTCAGTTCACACAGTTCACTCTTTCCGTTTCATGCTAAGAAAACACAATTCTGTCAGGCTGTAACACAGTCCTCACTATTCCTGACACTGTGAACTGAACTAGGAACCATACACAAAAAAAGATTGTTATGATTTGAGGTCACTGGGGGATTTCATGGGGCCCAGCAGAGGCCCAGGACCAATCACACTACATAGCACTGGTGCAGACAATCTGAGCTGACTCTGAGCAGCATAGACACAAACCACCCTTCACCACTTGGACTGGGGGCCAGAAATCAGTCCTGGTATTGAATGCACTTAGCAGTGCAGCCAATAATAACATTTCCTGGGAATAAAGTGAGACCATTGCTGACCTGTTTGCAAAAATTGTCCTATCACCATTTTCACCATAAATCATTGACTGTCACACCCAACCTTCAGAAATCAGAGAGTTATGCCAGGCTTTTGCTGGAGTGATCCTTTTAAAGACAGTTCAGAAAAGCCACCAAGATTTTTTCTTCATTCTTCCTTCAAAAGCCAATGTTGTGCTCTATTTATCATGGTCTTCAGGAGCACTTAGGTAAAGGATTTAAGGGGTTTAAAAGGGCACAAAGCAGTAAATTTTCAAACTGAAATGCTCCTGACAAGCAAATTTGAACATGCAAAAGAATCAAACACAACAACAACCTAGGACAGGCTTTTGAATAAAAATAAACTTGAACAAATGCAAATGTTAGACATTTGCTAAGAGTTTCCAAAATAGCATTTGTTTACACAGCTTTTCAAGAAAAGAGATTTGATAACAGTGGAAAATTGACTAACCTTTCCAAATACTTGCACGAGCTTGGTTGTTGGCTTTGGTTTCAAGACTCTTTACTATGAAAACGCGTAAGGATTTACTTAAAAAAGAACAGGTATGAGTCTTATGTATACAAAAATGTGGCAGAAATAAGCATCATGTTTGAGTTTATTGATGTACATTTGAGCTCGGATACCATCCTACTGCCTGCCATTTCCCACCAGGAATATGACATGTGCAAAGAGCAATAAACCATAGACTCCCATCAGTTGTGCTAGCATAGAATTTCCCTCAGTAGTTTAATTATGAAAGCATACGGGAGACCTTAGAAATTTTCTGAAACCAGATCCCAGGTAATCTGATAGTGTACTTTCCTACCCATACATTAGTTCACCCTTCAAAAAGTTTAGAGCCAAGAGCAATCTCAAGGCCAATTTTTACTCAACAACCAGTGAGTGCTGTTAGAACTAGATAGGGTCACATGGTGGAATCTTGTAGCAAAAAATAAGACAATAAATACCATCTTTTCACTGTGAGATAAATGTTAACTATTGTCTTCTAAAGGTGATGTTTTTCATGGAACTGTTACATAGAAAGGAGAAGGAACATGAACATTGTTCTGGGTAATGCAGCAATGAGGACTCTTTATTGATACATGTCACAACCAGCTCTGAAGTCCTGCTCTCAACGCCCTTGTGAGTGGAGCCATATCCAGCTCAGGTTATTCAGGTGAGTGCTGCCATCACAGGACACATGATTCTCAGACTTGAGGATTTTTTCAGCAGAATTTTTAACCTTGGTTCCTCTCACTGTCCCTATGGAAGGATTCTGTTTTGACAAACCAGCACTTTCCAACACAAAACATTTTACTGAACAATTCCCACTTAGCTTTACTAAATGAATAATTTGCCTCCGTAAAACACTGTAGCACTGGAAAACTAATATCCCCATAGGTGACAAGGCTTTAAAATATAAATGGGTAGATTTTTCTGCAGTTGTTAATGTGTGATTCCTTACAGAGTTAACGTGAAGGACAGAATATGCTGGGATATGCCTTTAACTCTCAAACATCCAGATTATATTGTTATGGCTAAGGAAAACTACTTGCAGGTATCTTCATTTAAAAAAAAATTCTTTATACTTTGTCCAAAATTAAAGGTGTGTTATGGGCACTTAACCATTTGGTTCTTAGCTCAAAAGATATTCAAAGAAAGATAAATTCGGTAAACTACAGAATGGTCAATTTTAAGAGGATTACCTGTATCAGAAAGAGTAATCCATGGTTTACAACAGCAATATTATTTTTTAAAGCTGGTGGATGGAGCAGCTGCTTTGTAGAGTTATTAATTTCCTGAAAAGAACACTGAATACTTAGCGATCAGAATGCAAGGCAGGATGTAATTACAAATTACAAATTGTAAATGCAATCATGTATGTGCATCTTTTATACATTAATTCTACACAGAGCTCCCCTGCCTTTCAAAGTGATCAGTATGATTTCCTGTTTTGTGGACCCAAAAACAATACTCACAGACACAAAAATGAACTCTCTATCTGTTAGAAAGGGACTCAAAAAAGCTGATTTTAAGGACAGGCTGATTCTTTAAGTGGTCACAAGTACAGGGGGCAGCCACCACACCTGAGGACACAGTTATTCTCCCACGACCATGGACTCATGGGAGTCCCTCAGGCCATGGACTGGCTACACTCACTTATCCCTGTGGCTCTCATTTACTGCCTGTACTTATCGATCCTGCTATGTTTTTGTACTTGGAGCTCACATGTGTGCAGGGATTACTCTATATCTGGATTTCCTAGAAGCATTTAACTTTTCTTCTGCTCAAAAAAATTCATCTGAAAAGTATTTCAAACTTCTGAGACTTGCTTGAATCCTCCTGCTAATCAAATCTCCTGTGCTGGCAGAATTCAATCCCAGATCACATGCATGACATTTAGATGTGTGCATTTCTTGGGGAGGTATATGTACTAAACCCAATTACAACAGATTTTGCATACATCCATGCGTGGTCTGGAAACCATATGAGCATTATTTCTGGGCACAAAATGCTGGAGATTAATTTGGTAACCCTGCCTACCTAAACTGTAATCCAGACTTAAGGAAGGAAACAAGTCTCCAGTCTATTTGGATCTGAGGAAAGAAATCTGTCCCATGCTTTCTCTGTTGAGATCTCTATTCAACCTGGTGATTAACACTTTTAGTGAAGTTTACTCACTTTGCTTTATCTTCTGACCTCTTAAGGATCATGGCTCTCCTTTTCACAAGTAGTGCATTTGGAAGAAACTGGACTCAGACAATAGGAGACAAGAATGAAAACTGGCTCAATAATTTCAGGATCAAAAGAAATAAAAACCCCAAAACTCTTTCTTTGCAGTGCTGCTTAAAAACAGCAAGGTATTCTTTCCTGCAGAGAAGGAGCAATGAGAGCAATTGAGACCCTTTTGGGGCAAAATGACAGATGGAGAAGAAGACACTTTTTGCAAGAGCCTGTAGTGATAGGACAAGGAGGAATTACATCAAATTGAAAGAGGGCAGGTTGATATTAGATGGTAAAAGGAAATTCTTTACTTTCAGGGTGGTGAGACACTGGAACAGGTTGCCCAAAGAAGTCATGGATCCGCAACCCTGGAAGTGTTCAAGGGCAGGCTGGATTGAGCTCTAAGCAACCTGGTCTAGTGAAAGATGTTCATGCTTGTGGAAAAAGGGTTGGAACTAGACAGTCTTTAAGATGCATTCCTATTCAGACCAAACTATGATAAGATCCTACAACTTGGAGGCAGACACAGAAAACATCATGTTCACATACAAGAGCCTCAAGTTGTTCAGAACAAAGCTTCACACTCTGGAAGAGTTTAAAGACTTTTTTAAGGCATTAAGTTATTTATAGATTGTTTCATGTATGTTTTGCAATTGCAGTGTCATCGTAGGATAAGGAGCCTATGTAGGCCAACTTGCCAGAATGTCTTTATGGTTTGTGTGGTATTGATGCCCAGAGAGGCTGACCTAGAACAGAGACTAGACAGAGTTAAAGCAGGTATTTACTGAAAGGCCCTCAAAGGATACACCTGAGAGCCTGACCAGGACTACACCCAAGATGGACCCAAGATGGATTCCAGTCACAAGTTTTTACACTTTTATAAGTTTTGGCCCATTTACATATTGGGGTTAATTGTCAAATTACAGCTTCAGGTCATGAAGTCCCATCCTCCTTGTTTGCTCTCTTCAGTTCCCCATTTTTTATGGTTTTTGGACCTGAAGCTTGTAAGGGTTGTCCTTGGTCTTAAACTGGAAAAGGATTGTTTTATCTACCTACCCTGTGAAGAGAACTCACTAACACAATATGAAGCTCAGAGCTACACACCTAGGCAGCACAGAATCTGCGAAATATGAAAGCTAAAACTTAAGGCATCAGTATAGACTTCTATTTAAATAGAAGGGGAAAAAAAGTTAATTGAAGCTGTATTTCTGTTAAAAATGATGGTTTTGAAATAGGCAATCAGTTAGAGCAAGCACTCACTCCCTAGCTCAATTTAGCCCATTCAACCACAAACCCTGAGCAGATTTGGCCATATTCCCCAGCATGTTCCAACTCCTGTGAGTTACTGGAACCATTCAAAGGCACTGGACTTCAGCCAGATGAGTCCAGCTGAGAGTTCCTCACAGTGTGGGAGCCCTCAGTGCACACAAAGGCAGCACAGATGCTTCCTTGGTTCTTGTGCTGCCACCCCAGGCTCCTACCTCGCTCGGTCCTGGCACAGGGACAGTGTCACAGGGAGGGAGAGAACACTGCTGGCTGTGCTCATCTGACACGCAGGCCTGCAAAATTCAAAATAGCAGGAGGAAACCAGAGCAACACATGAGTCCTCATACAAAGCCAAAGAGTAGGGAGCTCTGCTGGAGAGCCCCATGGCAGCATTCATTCACCAAAACTATGCTGAGCTGAAGCACAGGAAAACAGAACTCTTATATTTCAGTCCAGTCACCAAGGAAACTCAAATTTTGTGCACTAGCATAGAGTCTTATCTTAGTCCCTATAACCACATTGCAGTAAATTACCTTCAGAGAGAAGTCTGGCAGCAGAAGAAATGAGGTGGGCAGAATCCAGCTCATAGTCTGAGACACCTCAGTGTAAACATCTGTATAGACATCCACTCAATATCATCAATGGAGACACTTGAGATTCCAGGAAAGATTCAGTTCCTTACATGTAGGTGTCTGGTACCATTTCATATGCCCTAACATTTCCCACTGGCTTCCAGCTCCAGTTGCTGAGTATGTAGGTCCCCTGTATGTCCCATGTTGTATCTGCCAGCTCTGTAAGAGTTTCTGGGATTTCCTCAAATGGCAGTTATGTTTCTGCAACGGAACTGATCCATGGGGCTCTTTAACTGGAGCTGGACCCTAATGATACATTTAAGTGTTTAAAATTGACCCTTGCCTGAGACGACCAAATGGATTTTCGTGTATTTAATGGGGTGGATCCAGAAGAAACATTGAACATTACTTTTTCCAACTATTTTTGAATGTCCCTGGGTTTCCTAGAGAACATCTACGCTGCCCATGCATATACCTCAGCAGCTTCTGATAGCTATAAGACAGTTTTAGCTGTGACACAGTCACTGCAAAGCACTTTATGTCAGAGCAAAGACCACAGTGCAGTAACACCACTCATTTTTCAGGATAAATTATTTCATGCTGCAGGAGCGTTGAAGCACTGCAGAACTCCACAAAAAGGCTCTGTGTGAAAAAATGAAGCATGTCTACAGTGATTCAGGATGGAAAGAGCTCATTGCAAGAGCAAAACACCTTTCTCACAAGGAAGCAGGCTGGGATGGAGAACCCTTATTGTATTCATATCAACTGAATGAAACAAATTGGGGCATCTTCCCTTGGCACTTCTGTTTCAAATTTCTCCTTGAAAAACAGAATGTGTGTCTCCCCCCAAAATTCAAAAGGCCATTAAACATTCTTTAACACCATGTCCACAGCTATCAGTGGGAAAATGCCTGGATCAGAGGGACATTTCTAAAACAAGAACGGAATTTATTGTAGCTGTGGCAGTAAAGCTTCTCTGCTAATCTAACTTGTCAGCCTCCTAGGGCTGCAATGCTCAAGTCCACTTAGATGAAAAGATACATGAACAGTCATTGCATGTAAAATGAGATTGGAAATCTGAAAGAATATTTATCATAATTAGTAGAGTCAGAGAAGGAAAGATTTGAAGGGGTAAAGTTTTTGATAGTCAAAATGATTGCTAAAATGATAATAAATGATAATGAATATCTTCAAAGTATTGCTTTTCCTCTCTTTAGTGCCTTTGGGGTGTTGCTGCTGACTTTTCAGAGGATTTTTCTCTAATTGTATTAATTTGGGTTTTTTTTTTGTTGTAAAAATGGACATATCCAAGAATTCTTTTCAGGTCTAAGAATGAAAGTTGCAATTTAAGCAAAATCAGATTTGTTTATGCCAATTTTTATGCCTTTGTTAGCCTCTGAAAGGAAGCTATTGGGGCTGCAGTAGGAACCTTCGATCCCTTTAGAACCATTAACCACCTCATAGAGGAGTTTCTGAGAGTTTGGAGCTGTGCTTCACTGTGGATCTGAGCCACCAGGCTGAAGAGAGGCATGGGCTGTGCCACATGTGGTTTTTCAGATGCATGGTCTCAAGACTGTGTGCACATTTTCATTCAGAGGGATCCACAGTTCCTATGTTCCCAGTACTATTAGACATCAGCCCTTTGAACCGTACAGTTTCATACACTTTCCACAGACAGAACTATAACGAATTAATAAGTAATTAAATAAATAAATTATTGTCCTCCTTGTTCCAGAATAATACTTGTATTTTCTTAACTTATACTACCAGTGATCATCTGTGATCTGGTCCCCTCATCAGCTCCTTCTCCCACCCTTCCCACATCCCAGGACCCCATCTCATCCTCCCTGGGGTCATGAGCTCCTATCCCAGCTGAGCTGCAGAAGCACTGCCATTCTCCAGCTACCAGCAGACTCAATGTCCCTGGCTGCCCTGCTCCTGGATGGAGGCTGGGATGGGACAGGCTGCCAGGTCCTCCCCTGTAGCTCCAGGGAGACCCTCCCACTACCAGTCCCCACCCTAGGGAGCCCCTGACCCTGCTGTGCCCTCACACACAGGTGTATAACTGGAGCCACAAGCCAGACCAAATCACACAACCAGAGGTGGTTTTTTTTAAAAATGGTGTCTGTTATACCTGGTGTTGTCCTGAGTTAGTAATTTCCTGTGCTCAGTATTAATGGGATTGGCTCCTTAATCCTTCAAAGCGTTAAATGTACCAAATATTTTGACTGTGGCAAGTATTACTATTAATAAATGGCAGGGAATAGTGGGTTTCCTGTGTACATGTGCCCCTCTGATGAGGCACACATAACATGTGGCTCCCAATACCAAAGATGGTGTAATCCTTCACTTGTCAGCACCACACTAAAGGTCAGTCTGGTTTTTCTCACTTTGCAAACTTCCATCTGTCAAGGGATGCTTAATTCACAGCGTATTCTCACATCTACCCCAAGGCCGTCTAAATTTAAAAACAGACATTTGTTTATCATGTTCTGCTAAAAAAAAGAAAAAAGGAGAATTTTTCAAGCCATTGGTTTCTCACAAGAAAAGAATTAGAGAAATCTGTTGGCATAAAACCTAAAAGAGTAGTATAGTGTTTTGTTTGATTATAAAAGCTGGTGCTTCCATAATCTGAATTTAGCATCCCTTATTCAGAAGATATAGGGCATCACTGATATTCTCCATGAGATGACATCTTGCTCTCCATCTCATTCTTTATTATCTATCAGGGTAAATATGCATTAAGGCAGTTCAACCAAAAAACAGGCAACAGATTTGGGCCATATAAGACATTTTATATGCATATACATAGGTGCAGACAAATGTGTATTTTAACAAAATTGTCATTGGCAATTAAATAAAAAATGCTACTTGATTAATGCAGCTCTCAAGCATGAACATAGATTTTGATCACATGAAGCTGACAATGCTAACTTCCTGCTCCAACGCCTTGCTGTACTTTGTGGTCTCTCTTACAAGACATGTTCACTTACATTAGCAATATGAGTTTAAATACAGTTATCAGATATTTATAAAATAAATAATGTTGTAAAGACAATGATAACTGGATTACCTAGGCTCAAAGAGGCTAGGCAAAGAAAAATATCTATACTACCACTACCACTTTTTATTGTGAGGGATCAGATTTAGAACATCCTGAAAATTCCCAGATATGTGGGCTGTACGGAAAGGACATGCTGGTAGCTCTTATTCATCAAGCTAAAAGAGCCTCTGGATCATTGTAATACCCTGAGCTACCTATTAGTCACAATCATTTTCTCTTTAGTAAATTTTCAAAAATGAGGAGAAATCTGTAAGTTGTTATTTTCTTCATGATTTAATTCTATTTTCCTCTAGTTATATGAGGCCTGAAGACATGTCCTGGTCCACACTCTAGTCCTGGATGGTGAGTAAAATATGCCCTGCAGCAAAGAAAAAGTATCAAAAAGCATCAAAAAGCACTAAAGTACAATGTATTATAAAACAATTTCTACAGAATTCCCTCAGGGTGGTTACTGGTATAAGATAGCAAGGCTCCAGAAAAGCTAGGAAAATCTATGTCAAATATTCCTTGCTAAAATTATGTATATGATTTTTCATATATGGCCTCTCCTTTGTAGCTTCTGAGATCAAATATTCATTACCTCTCAAATGAGCTGACCAGGGGGCGTCCCCTGGGCATTTTATGACACCCAGACTGAAGCCAGGCTCTGACAGCTCAGTACAGTAGAAAATTGGCAAAACGTGTAGAAGTTGAAATGCTACAGCAGCATTGCCTCCTGAGCTGCACTCAGAATACTTGACTTTGGACATACAGAAGGCACCTTGGGTGCTGCAGCCCAAACAGAAACTGGGTGACTGTAAACCTGAAAAGCAAAATAAAGCCCTCTTTAGCAAACACACCAGTACAATGAGCCATTCATTGGAATTGTTGCCAGCACAGAAATGGGGCAAGGTTTCTTTTGCAAAAGTTCATCTGAATCTTTGTTCTCTTTGCTAGTTATCATGTTCTAATCTCTACCATGCCCTCACAAACACCCACAGTTATGTACAAAACAGCACCCTATACAGCAGCAGGCCCTCTTTTATATTATGATCTGTCAAGAAAAATCTTGTGCTTCTACTTTTTATAGTCACTATGACTTGACCCAGCTGAGAAGAAAGGAAAACACAGTGACACTGCCAAGAAATATACTGTGTTGCAGTCATCATCAGAGACTTCCATTAATCACGGGCCGAACTGCAGAAAAATAAGGAACATCTTTTTTAGGTTCTCTTCATTTAAGTCGCCTAGGAGATTTACAGCTCTGATGTATATCATGAACCTAGAGGGTATATTTTCAAGGGCTCACTCACCGCATCTGAAACTGAGCAAACATATAACAATAAATAAAATAAAGCTGGCCTATGTTAAGTGTAAATGCTACAATAGAGTAAGCTGTATGCTAAAGAGTTTGCTTTTTAAAATAAAAGCCAGCTTCCTTCTCTCCTTCCATTGTTTGCAGTATCTTCTAAAGTTAGAAAAAAAATACTCTCTCTGCTGACTTCACCCTTCTTACTTGGCAAATACTGGTATTTCTGCCTTCACATTGGAGTGCTACCAAATAAGCCCATTTCATATTTCTTTGCATTCACACTGGGATCGTTAGGAGTAAAGCTCTCTGAGTTCCTGCACTCATGTGGCAATGCCACTCTCAAGCACAAGGACTGGAGTCCTTTCTGCTGGGATGCATCACCATGGAAGAATGACCCTGTGTCTGCCAATCTGCTGCATCCCTCATGCCTTCTCAGCTCTTGGGAGGCAGCTCTCAGGCTGACACTCCTCCAGTTCTGCCTTAGCCCAGGTTTGCTCATTTTCTGCACCAAAAACTCCGGTGTGGAAGATTGTACTGAGACAATTTCTATGTAAACATATCCACAAGCCTAGTATTACCAGCCCTGAAAGCTGAGATGGGGCTAAAGGAAATTGTAGCAGCTGAATGTGTGAGCTTGTCTTTTAGCTTTTTAAAGGTTAAATTAATTTCTGAGGAGATGATAATCATAAGGGTTGTATTGTTTCCACTCAAAAGTGCTGGTGAAATTTGCTCTGGTAACATTTTGTCCCAGTGTGTTGTAAATTAGTACAATGTGAAAAGAAGTTGAATCTTCACCCTGATTCTCTAAATACTGACCTCAATGTAACTTATTTCAAAAATAGTCTTATTATGCATTTTTCTTTATGTATAATCTTGCAAAGCAGGGAACAGAGTTGATTATTTTTATTCTTATGAATAGCGATTTGTCAAACCTGAAACTTTGCAAGAATATGTTTATTATTTCCAAGTAATTTCCATTGGCAGGCTTTACAAATGTCAAGGGTGAATTTTGTGTTCAAATCCAGTAAAAGGTCTATAAGATCTATACTGAAAAAGCCAGTGGCTCACGACAAGAATTTTCTCTTTAATTCTAGCTATGTACTAGAATTACAATACTATCAATTATTCTGGTATCTCTCATTAGGAGGAAAAAAAAAGTACATGTCTTGGGTTTACTTCTCCACCAGATTAAAAATGAATGTGAAAACCTCGATTTTTTTTTAAACTGAAATAACATTCTTGTTTTCTAGCCAGCTATGTTTTTAAAAGCCAACTTTATAAAACCAACAAAAATCTTCATTGCTGCATAAAATTGCACAGCAAGCAAGACTTATATCTTAGAAACACATTACAGAAAGGTGTTGTATTATGCAACTTAGCTATGATGTTGAAAGAAGTTAAGCTTTCCTTTTTGGATAAAATTGCCCAATGTTTGAAAATATTATATTGCAAGCTGACAGAAGCAAAACAAAAAGCAAAACAAAACAAAACAAAACCAACAACAACCAAAAAAACCCCAGAACAGAAACAAAAAAAAGCCCCAAAAACAAACAAATAAACAAACAAACAAAACCATAAAACAAACAAAAAAAAATTCCTTTTTTAACAGGAATTTTTAGCCTAAAACCTGTAGCCCCAAGAAAATTCCCTATAGCCAAGCAATTCAATACTGGATACATACCCTAATATTGCAATGACACAACCTAATACTGTATTAGCAGTACACTAATTAGGGCACTGCTCTGCTTCAACTAAAGTCATCTTCCAAGGCCCTGAAAAGATGCAAGAAAATGAAGTTGAATATACATTACACACAGCTGAGGAAAAGTATATTTGGATCACTTTATAGTAAATACTTATGTTTTTCAAGGGGTAAATAATTATAGGACTGTTAAATAGCACATTTCCAAAATTAAAAAAAACAATTCCCAAACAAAACACAGCCAAAATGAAACCAAACAAAAATGAAGAAAACGCACTCCCTAAAACCAATTTTTTCTCTTTCAAGTGTCTTTCCCCTAGTTTTACGTACCACTGATGTTCTGTTGCAGGTCTTTTAGAGAAAAATTGGAAAATGAGTCAAAGTCTGTTTTCCTGAGGCAGCAGTGACCATATTGGACTTTTGTTTGTTTATTTGCTTCTTCGGTTGGTTTTGCCCCAGTCTTTTATCTCTGAACAAGAAACTAGTTCAGCTAGTAACATGAATTGTATTTACACGTATTTCTATGTTCTCAGTGAAGAAATAGAATGAAAATCTTATTTTTGTCACATCAACTAGCAAAATAGTATGTATACACTGGTGGAGATGTCAGGCAGCTCGATCACTGGTCACAAGCAATAGTGTTCGCATTTTGCATTTTGAAAAATAGACTTATGTTCAGTCACTCGCCCAGGGCAATGTAAATGTTCAGAAACCACCTGCAAAGAATAAGCAGAATTACAGAGGAGGACTCCATGGCTTCCAGCCAAGAAGGCTGTGAAAGCAGCAATGTATTTTTGATTTAATCTAAATTTCTATTCAAAAGAAAGCTTAGATTCCCCAACGGAGGAAGAAAACTTTGGGTTTAGACTCACGAAACCTGAATCCGTCCCTTATTTTGCACCAAATGAATGTAGACAGGCTCCTTTTGTGGGAGCAAGATCTGAATAGTGTGAATGAAATGCAATTTACAGCCTGGGATCTGCTCTTTATTAATCATTTGTTTGAATCTTAGTAGTACTCAAGGGCCCCGCTGAGGATCATGCCCTGCTCTGAAGGCTCAGAATGCGTCACCCAAGACAGCCCAGGTCCTGAAGAGAGCTGGAAAGAGGAACCGCCAAAGGGAACAAGAACAGGCCATGTGGTCAGGGTCTTGAGAGGCTAAGTATTTGCCAGTTACAATTTTGTCTCATTTCTCAGTAAAAACTGGGGGCTGTGTTTTTTCATGGATTTCCTACAAGATATCTGCCTAAGTGGATTCTGTGGGGGAGAGCTTCTTGGCAATTAAAGCTCAAAGACTGGCTTTTTTTTTCTTCTGTTTTCGAAAAAGAAAGGAAACTCCACATGACCTCCAATTAGGTTTGAGCAAAACTGAAACAGGTTTCAGGATTGAAACATAGTCCCAAAGTGATTTACATCTGCTCAGTGGGAACCAAAGGAGGAAGGAAATACTAGCAGTACCATCTTCCAAGACATGTCTGGTCCTGTTAATATTTGTTGAGTTGTGGTATAGTTAAAAAGTTCCAATACTGTGAAAAATGATGTGGCAGAATATGTTAGCAATTAACAGCATATACCACAGCAATGGAAAGCTCTTAGTGCTTCGTACTATCCACATTGAGATGTGGTCGAAGGAGAGAAACTAGGTTTCATTTTGGCTGTAAGGCAAAACACAAGTAATCTAAAATGAAAGGAAAGAAATATGGTTCACAATATTCACAGCTATTCCCTGTGGAGGACCTGATTTCTGCATGGACTATTGTTTAGAAATTTAATGTTAACACAAAGTCACGGTGACTAACTTTTATTGAACTTATTAAAAGAGAAAGACATTAGCTTGTTGGAAGTACGTGTAACTGTGTGTTTTTAAGTCCAAATGCTCAATGAACATGAGTCAACTTCTCAGCATGCAATTAGCTTTAAAAGTGTGAGAGAGCAAGAAGATAATGAGTGTAGTTTGCATCAATGTTCATATTTCTTATTTCCTGGGAAAGGAATGGGAAGATGGGAAGGACAGTCACTGATCCTTGGAAGAGAAATCAGAGCAACATGCCTCCAGGAACAGAAAACAGAAGAAAAGACAATCTATGCCCCACAAAAAGGACAATAGGTACAGAGCTCTGCAAGTGAAGTCAATAAGCATCTCTTATGGGTACTTAGACGAGTCAACACCGCAAGAAACTTAATTAATTTTAAGGTGAAACTTGGTGATGATGAAATAGTCTGGATGCACTTATGCAGGAGGGTCTCATCACTAATTGCTAAAGTTGTCATATGTTTATTAAATTGCTCCCTCCAGGTTTTAAAATTGTTCCTAGATAAGAACATCATGTTATCTCAGTTGATAACAACTACATCCCTACAAATTGTTGCTATTCCTTCAAAACACTCCCCTCTACTTCCCATCGTTGCATTTCTCAGTTTCCAGGGTTTATCTCTGAAAAAAGAAATCTTCATACACAAGGACTGAAAACTTCAGAGTGCATCCACAGATCTTTACTGTAAAGGCAATTGTTCTAGTTTAGAAACATGACAGGTTGCAAGAAATCCCATCTAACTTCAGAGTTTTAAGTGTAGACATGTGGATGCATGGCCATTTTCCAAACTGCTCATGCAGAGCATGGACTGAAGGAGATCTGGTATTTTTGACATCTACCTGGAGGTGGAGCCCCTGTGTCCACAGCTGACAAACTCAGACATCTACACACAGAAAGACAAAAGCACATGTTTCAAAGCCATGATCACAGCTTTCATGGTACAGAGGAGTAAAGCAGTGTCACCTAAAGTAAATTATCTGTCTCTTTGTTATGCCCTAAGTTTTATCAATATCCAGAACCTCATCAGAGCCACGTATATGTCTTGGATGTTGTGTATGTTCAGAATAGAGAGGTATTTAAATATGCTGCCTGTGTTCATTCATATCTCAGTCCTTTGTTCCTGATTTTTTCCCCATGCTACATTTGTTGAAAGAGGACATGAAAAATAGTTAACACAGAATCTGAGTGGGAAATTTGAATGAAACTCCTAACATTGCAGACTACAGGAAGAGGAATATGTATAAACTATTCTTTTATCTGCAAAACTGTACCCACACTAGGGGTTTAACTAATATGCATGCTGTCTATTTCTCTGTCAATAGTGTTGAATTGGTACTAGAGTTGGCCAGAAAGCAGGAATTTTATTTTGCCAAAAAGTCATGGTTTCAGAAAACATTTTCAGTCTGTACTGGGACAAAACTGAGGCCGTTCCAGAAAAATCTGCAGCAAAAATGCATGTGAAAAAGTCTTTTCCCTTAGTATCTTATAACTCCCTCATGTGCTCACAGGGACTACTGTATTGCAGCTGTACTAGTAATGAAATTGCCCAGGGACTGCTGTCTGACCTGAGGCCAGCTCGCACGGCTTGTGTTGACACAGTTAATTGCTTTTACCCCCCAAAAACATGCTGACTGCATCTATACTGGCTCAAACTATCCCCTCAGCTGTGCTGGGACATTTTTGGGAGAGAGGCAGTTAGCCCAGGCCAAACTATTGCCAAGGACCACGCTAACAATTTAATTGTACAGACAACCATCTGCCCGTGCTCAGGTTTGTGCTGGCTCTGTTTCACATACTGAAATAAGATTGCTCAGGAGACCATACTGAAGTCCTTGCTCTTGTTCTTCTATGCCAAAGGAGTTTTCCATGCCATTAGCTATTTTGAGAAGGGATTTTCTCTGCCTGCTTTTGATGAGAAATTCCAGCCTCAGCTTGCAAAACAGTCCTGACAAAAAATTTAATGGAAACACATGCACTGGTGTAAAAATTTCAAATGAATCTGCATTTTTCTTCAAAAAATTAATGCTGTTGACAAATTCCACTGATTCAATGATTGATTTAAGACATGGAGTATTCATCTGTGTTTCAGATCTTGAATGTATCTGGCTGGTTTTCCAAGGCCATAGTTGTTAATGCAATTCACTCCATAGCAATTACATTGTGGTTTTATCTACGTAAGAGCTGGATTAAACAATCTTGCAGATATCAAAGAGTATAACAATTCTTTTTTTTCCTTCTCTTTTTTCATTGTCTTCCTGACTGTGGTAGCTTC
The DNA here is from genome assembly GCA_013397075.1 of Rhabdornis inornatus. Lineage (NCBI taxonomy): Eukaryota > Metazoa > Chordata > Aves > Passeriformes > Rhabdornithidae > Rhabdornis > Rhabdornis inornatus. The sequence continues at coordinate 150,017 of VWZS01009430.1, forward strand.
ACTCACTCCTAACACAGCTGATAGATACAGTGTGTTTGGAGACCAAATGCACATATGCTTTGTCCTATGCTAATTCCTAAGAAAAGTACCTCCTTGAGCAATGCAAGAACCAAGTATTTGAATAATGATAGAATAAATAAACAAAGGGATTTGATGAGACTGAAATTTCATTTGCATTTTATTAAGTTTTCCTCAGATCTTATCTGTCGCTGCATGCACTTACACATTTTTCCTTCTCCTTTCTTGTTTATTAAACAAGTCATTACTTCAGTAAAGAGAAGCATGTCCACTTAATTCCTGCTCACTTCAGAACCTGCTTTCACACCATGGAAAAATGAATAGGGAAATCTTGGGCATGTTTGAAGTGGTTTTAAAATTCTTCCCTTCTTTATAAGACAAGTTATGTTTATCAGTAGCTTTAACTTTAGGGGATCTACAAAGGGACTGGTTTGTCAGCAGAAGACTTATAAGTCTCCCTAACAGTATCAAAGACATTAGGGGTCTCTCAATGGTAGGATGCTAGAGTTGCACACTAAAGATAGCAGACACATGCTTCATGGAAGTAGCACTACTGAAATATAAACAAGCCTCCTTCATCCAGACATTTTTGGTTATGTTTACAGATTAAATCTCAGGATGTGTATATTAGATGTTCTTGTTTCAGGATATTAATGGCAAAATGAACCTGTTTTTGATGTTTAAGTCACATTAATGTCTGATGGACTGTTAAAATGTTAAAGGGTACACCAGACATGCTGTAGTATGTGACATATGTTAGTCATACCATACTAGCTAGGAATTTGGATTTGTTTATAATGAACATAAATTGACTGAATTTAACCCCCCTCTACCTCCTCCAACAGTTAAATCACATTAGGTTCCATTTCCTCTGAAAGACAGTCTTGAAAAATTAGATGAAACTTGAAAAGCAGTTGTATTTAGATTTCAACAGTAGTACATAAAAGTAACCTGCTTAGCAATAGGAATTTATGTGGCCTGTGGACAAATAATTGGATATCAGAAGATCACTCAGAGCTGGCTGCTTGCTCTTCAGAAGTTTTGTGCAAGAAAATAATCATCCTAACTCTTGAGCCACCATCTGAATGGTTGCAATCCTCACAATGAATCATCTTCATCCTGGACACATTTGTGCTCAGAGTGGTTTAATTTACTCTCTTTAATAAAAATTTTGAGCATGAACATTATCAGAAGATAACTTCTGCAGAATCAGATGTGCAGGGAGAAAGACCAAATGAAGCAAGATAATTTATCTCAGATTTTAGACATTTCACAACACTAAGGTTGCCTCATTGTTTCCTTATTCTTCCCACCTGGGACTATCCCATATTTCTAACTTTTATACTAGCATCATAAACTCTTTTGGAGAGAGGTAGTACTTTCCTCTTTGCTTCTGTGATTCATTTTCAGTGCATGACCAGATCACTATGATGATGAAAGCTGAATTTATGTTTTATTTAAACGTCGTTAATTTGCATGTGAGTATATGTGTTGCAGGTGGAGGGAAGGATTTCTTGCTTACTTCTTTTTTGTTACTATGGCAGATTTTGGATTGATTGGAGCAAAGCAAAGCTTAAATAGCTGTTAAAGGCAAGGAGCTGCAGATACACTGGGATCTGCTATAGCAGTAGGAGCCTTCTTGGCTAAGCTCAGCCTGCCAGAGGAGCTTGCAGGAGGTGTCTGTCTGTCCCTCTGCAGAGTCCAGCTGTAGTCAGGGTGACATCTCAGCCTAGGAGCCAACCAGCCATCCACACACAGCAATCAATACAGTCAATACCGTGTGTCAACACACCCAGGAGGAGAGAATGTGGTGACCCGGAAGAAGCAAAAAAGAAAGATGTCCAAGTGATAAGCAACAATTTGTGTCAGAATTCTGCTAATGAGGAAAGAAGGGAAGACAGTGGCTGAAAAGTGTGGTCGGCGCTACAGCACCGCCAGCATTCCAACAAAACACTGCTGAGAAATGCTTTAAAATATTGCCAGTGAATTGAACTCATAGACTCTGGGAAAAATCAGGCAGTGAAAATGCTTTTCTCTCCAAATTCCCTCTCTTCTCTGTAAATACACCCCTTTCCTCATGCCAGGCAGCACAGCAGAGGTGTCACAGACATCAAAGACATTTCTGCTGGCTTTACAACAACCAGAGAGTTCATCTTCTCAGAGGAAATGTTCATAAGGACCCTCCAGATGGTACACATCATTTTCCACTGCTGTAAAGTGAGCTATGAAGCAGAACAAAATGAACTCAATAGGCTGAGGGATCTGGCTCCTTATAGTAAATTTGTATCTGAAGACACTGCTACACAGACTGGTGCTAATAAATGAACAGATCAAACCTGATGTCTCTAAATCTACAGCTCTGAAGAAATACTTCTTTTCTGGTTTCTTGAACATGAACTTCACAGAGGAAAATGAGAGCAACCATGAACTTAAACCACTCAGGCATTTTAGTATTAAAGCTAACACAGCTGTACTTTCAGAGATGATACTACTTTATTGTGTGCTCTCTGATCACTTTAAATTTTGCAGGGTGACCCAAAAGATAGCACCAATGTCTCCACAGATTCACTTGAAGAAAAGTGGTTTTGTACAGGATATTCTTTCAGTTTTGGAATCAGATCATAAGTCCTGGCTCAACAAGGGTGAAGTCCACTGAGAAACAGTGAATCTCTTTTCCTTTCAGCTTTTTAAGAGGTCTGTGAGTGATGCATGCTTAGTGGAATATCAACAGTAAATCTGTGTAGAAAATAAATTTTCAGAAGATTTTCAGATTTGGTTTTAGACCAGTTAGGCACGACTTTGGAAAATGTCAAAATTATCTGGAAGAGAAAGTTTTAAGAAAAATATTTCATACTAACTGAAATGTCTCTGAGAGAAACATTTGATTACAGTTGACTTTTTAATTGTACTGAGAACACAAAATGAAACACATCATAAGAACATTAAACATGCAAAACGATTTTGAAAGGAAATATTAGATGCCGTGGGCCAAAATTATAAAACAGGACATTTTGGCAATGTCAAAATATTCCTATCTGCCAAAATTTAATTTCAGCAAATCTAATAGGACTGTGCAAAGCATTTTCATTTCAGAACATGTGGATTTTTAAATTTGACTTTTTTTTTTTCCTGGCCAGCAGTAGCATAATAGTGATTCTAAGAATATATTATTAATCCACCTGTACCTGCACATCTTCCTAGTGAAGAGTAAGAGAATATTCTTAAAATCAGTGTCTATTCTGAGACATATTGAAAGAAGTTTCAATTAAATGTGAGAGTTCTACTTAGATGCAAATAAAATAGTCAAGGAATATAAAATGGGTTCTTATAATGATGTAAGAAAATGACAACACAAGAGTTGACTCAACGAGTTCTGTTTTTAATCTTAGCATCAAAAAGTGGGACTGATGCCACCTTATTTTCGTAATTTAAACATTATTCCAGGGCTATCTTTGTCTACAGTTACTGAGAGGAGAGAAGCACTTTCAGTGGAAGATTAATCCCAAGCAAAAGTAGGTGGTCAAGGTACATGAGATAAGTTTCCCTCTGTAAATTTATGCAGCCTGGGTGAGGTGTTTGCAGAATACTGTCACATTTTGGCACAGAATTCCAGTTTTTGCAAAAACTTGATAATACTAGAAAAGTGAGACAAAAATACCTTATAACAAAATGAAAACAATTCATAATAAGTGTTTTGGTAACTCTTGGTATTTCTTAGGACATCACTTGTAAAACCTCTGCTCAGAGTGATGTCCCCCTGTGATAAAAGAAAGAAAATGGAAAGAAGAGAGGTTTAGAGCAGACCCTCCTCAGAACAGGTCTGGCTGCCTCTGCACAGCAGCAGTGCAGGGAGCGCTGGTGATGCTCTCAGGCACCAGCTGTGCTGATGAATGTGCACTCAGAGCTCAAGCTTGAGCTGATGGGTATTGAGCTGCTACCTGTGTGGTTGTTTGCTCTGTACATATAATGGGACAGAGAAGAACTTGCATTCACTTTACACAAGACAAGAAAAGACATGGAAACAAAGAACTTCCGTTTCCTCTGCTTTAGCTTGCAGAAGAATTGCAACCAAAAGAACTGCCATAGTAAGAGCAAATCTTATAACACGATGTGTTTTTCCCCAAAGGACAGTCCTAGTCCTTCATTATCTGTTAAGCAGAATCCTTTGACATGTCTAGGAGAGGATTTAAGCATAAATAGTTGTCAAATGGCTCTCAGACTTGTGGTATGCTGTAGGTCTTATGGGAGTAGAGTGGAAAAGTTGTCTTTAAACGAATCTAAGTAGAACTTCAGGAGGCTGCATGGATCTCAAATTTGTCTTTAGGGTATACAACAGTTTGTAAGACTGCTACTTTTTTGTGACATAGCTTTTATGGGGGTAGAGCCAGAATATTAAGCTTATTACTTCCAGATGGAAAGGTTGGACAGGACAAAAATCCTTGGCTTTGGGACCACGGACAGAGTGGTGTGATATGGACATGACATATTGAAGTAATCTAGATAGAAGATACAATGTTAGCCAAGGTTGTCAGTATGATACTTTTTAAAACATTATATGGTTTGTAACAAGGTATTGTGTATCCTTCAAAACCCTCCAGATTGAAATCCTGGAAAGACAGTTGGGAAAATTGTGATTATTTTGCTTAAGTTACTAGAGTTCATTTTATACATATTAAGAGCTTGGCATCATTTGCCTGCAAGAAATTTCAGGCCAGCAATTTATATTGTATGAGCAATGTACATCATGCTAGCAGCACTTAAATGAGTCCAGGTGCTCATTTGTAACTTGGGATCCTGTGTGTTCTTATTCATGTGCTGTACACCGATAATAGCGAGGTGCCTCGAACGAGAATGCGGCTCAGCAATGTCTCAGGAACCACACATCTCTTTACAGCCCTTCCTGCAGGAAATCCTACAGCTGCTCCCAGGCTTTTCCACCAGGGGGCATGAAAAGTCCGTCAGATTAATCACTCTTCCACTCTCTTGCTTTGCACGTTTTGCCAAGGAAGGTTGCTTAAAGCCCATTTTGCAGGCAGGAGCCCCATTGCACATATTCAAAACGTGTATTAGCTAAGTGAGAAGTAGGAACAAAGGGAGACACCTTACAAGGACTTGGGCAGACCTGCACACTGGACACAGCTATTTCACGTAATTTTTATTGTTCAGATGAGCTGTATGTCTGCTCTTGAATACTATGTGAAAAATGTTTGCCCATACACATTGGACATTTATGTTCTCTCTGACTACAGAGAATATATATCGAAAATTTTTTCACTGTAGCATTTAAAACAAACCCTTATGATGTTTTTTCCCCCTCTCATGTGCTTTCTCAGGTCCAGTGACGAACACAGAAGCCTTTGTCAGAGACTTGGATATATCAGAGGTGACTTAATTCCTAAGAAGTTTTTAAAGACCACTTTAGAGAGATATAATATTAATTATTGTGCCATTCACTACTGTTGTCCAAATGCACTTAAGAAAATGCTTCATTTTACTCATGAATATAGCCTCTCACTCCTTTGACTTTGACAACCTGTCTCCATTAATGAAATTAATAACTCAATCACTTTATCCAACAGGATTGGTTCAGTAAGTTCCTAAAATTCACTCTATTTCCTGTTCTGTATCCAAAATAAAGTAAATATAAATAGGGAGCTCTTTGCTCTAAAGGGAAGCTTTGAACAAGATACATGTTATGATTCTCAAGGGAACTGTGAAAATTTGGGAAAGCACAAGGTGTATTCTGTGAGGTAAATAGGTCTATGTGTTAGCTTGTTTCTCTTCAGTGTTTGTAAGGTTTAGTACTTATCCATATATTTCACCCTTATCCCATGCTTAATGTTCTCTGGTTCCACACTCATTGTTGAGAAAGGACTGTTAGTAAAATTGCAATGAAAAACGGATAATACCTTTCCCACATGCACCAACCTTTACAGAAGATCTCATAAATAGATCCAATAGGACCTTGAGAAGCACAAAGGTGCAATGTCTGCAGTCGGCCTGCTGTGCAACAGCTCAAATCATATCCTGGGCTGTGCATTAGAATAGTAGTCAGATACTCTCTCTTTTTTTTTTTTTTTTTTTAGTCTTCACTACTTCTCTCTTTAAGTACTGAGCACACTAAAAAAAGTAAGGGCAGAAGGGCTACATTTTTAAAGAAAACAGTAATAAACAGACTCATGTAGAGTCTCAGGAAGATCAGAGGATGCTGTGGCAGTAAGTAATAGCCATTCCACTTTCAGCAACTATTAGCTCTGAAAGATTTTCAGATGACCTATTTTCTAGACAGGCTGTAATGCACTTTTTAAAATCTAGGTTTCTCTTTTACCTAATTGGCTTTTCCTCACATTAATCGAAATCTATTCCAACTCCCTCAGAGTAACAGAACTGGGTAACAAATAAAAAAGTAAAAAAATTTACTGATTAATTTTGTTTTAACTTGACAAAACATCAAGAAATTTGACCTGATAAACCCTGCTATATAATTTGATCCTATCTGAATTAAGTCAAATAGCTTGTTCTCAAAGAAAAAATATCTTTGCAACAAGGCATGAACCTTCATTTAAAAGCAGAATAAGATGAATGTTTCTCTCATTCATGTAAACCCACAGATTAATCACAATTCAGCCACTTAAAACTATCCTACATTCTTTTTGAAAAAACCCCAATGGCATGTGACCTTATTAGGGAATTTCATGGACTACAGAATAAACGAATCTATGAGCAGACCTAATTATCTAAATTTCAGAGACAGGAAAACTCCTCAGTCATCCTGAAAGAAATAGAATGGGACATCGTAATAGAGACTAAAATAGATGTGACCAATATCTCTCATAAGCAGGAAAAAAGACTGTAAGAACAGTGTAGTAAAAACTTCTTACTCGGAAGTGCTGAAAGATTCTCAGACGTTGCTATCCATCAGGTGAAATTAAAAACATATTTGCTATATTTATCACCTCAAATTTTGAATTTAGAATGATTAACTGCAAAGAAAAGAAAACTGACAACAGTGGCCTTTTTTCTGTGCATTGTCATAAAAAAGATAGAAATTGAAGGAAATGCAGACTTTGAAGGTAGTGGAGAACGCGCAAGGAGAGGGCTGAGGATGTCGAAACAGTAAACTCATGATGTAGCGGTGGGAGTCCAGCAGCTGTGTAATGGTTCATGGGGCCAATAACTCTGAACTCTGCAGGTTCTGCTTTGCATGTTTTGGGCACAAAACCCTTTAGAATGAAAAACCCTCATCAGCGTTCCCACAGCCATGGGGCTCTGCCCTGGGATGGGTATGAAGCTATGTGTCTGGAAAGATAACCACAGCAAAGGAGGCAGTGCACATCACATTTTATGCTTCAATGAAGCACGGAGCAAAACTTGGCAGACATTTGTCTGGGAGAACCATCATTTACCTCCAAAACTGCAGGAGTGAGAGAATAGCAATGCACTGCCAAGGGCAGGAGAAAGAGATGGAGTTTCACTGAGCTGTGAAAAGAGATGGTCAGTCCACAGGCAGGAAACCTGTGCTTCTTCCCAGTCTGTGTGATTTCACTGTCTCAGTTCCCTGGAAGAACATTTGTGTATCTCAACATGGCCTGATCCTTATATGACACCAGTTTTGGCTGCACTGTGGAACACTGATGCAAAATCACGTTTCAGCATTCTTACATTCCTGTAATTTACAGACCGCAAAATTTTAAGAAAGAATAAGTGGAAAATTAACTGGGACTGGTAGTTCTTCCAAAAATATGCATGAAGGACCCAGATGGGAAACAGCTGGGACATTCAGGATGAGTGGCCACAACTACTAAGCTGATTCCCTGGCCTTTGTAGTCCTACTAGAGGCAGTCCTAGCAGGAGCAGTCTAATCCCCAGTGAATCTGTTCCTCTCAAGGATGGGCATGTCAACCAGAAGCAAGAGGTTTTCCATGGGAATCACTGAAATTGTGCTGTGCCTTGTGCCAAAGGTCTAATGGGATCATCATAATGGCCCCCTCGACCCAGAAGATTATGGCTCAGTGGTACTTTGGAACAGACAAATACAGTAGCCAAGAGATTTAAAAGAGATAATTTTGGCCAAAGTGATTTCAGACAAACCTCAGTGAAAAAGGATTCCCCTCTACAAGCAGATACATCAAATTAAGAGACACATTTACTTACAGGAAACAGAAAGATTCTTTCAAGACTTAAAACTTGGGAAAAGCATCAGCTACAGACAGATTTCCTGCAGCTTTTTAAAATACATTTTTGCAACAGCTGTCTCAAGTTCTGTGGAAATATTCCAGAAGGGAATCCTGTCCCATGACAGAAGGACTGCTTTGATCACACTGATTATAAAAGCAGATACAGAAGGTCACAGACAGAAACTTTCTAATTTTTTTTCCTGAATGTGGAACCTAACATATTAACTGAGACTTTAGCTACTTGGATATGTGAAATTGTTCCTATTATCACCCAAAATAGTTAAACAACTTTGATGAAATGCAACTTGCAGCCATCAGTACTCAGAATAGGCTTTCCTTTAGTGCATCGAGCTCAGCTAACAGTGAGATCAGCCTTTACTTTGCTGAGAAACAGAAGATGTAGGTGGATCATTCTAGGTTGAAAACATTTTGAGAAAAGTTAAAAAATTTACCTTGATATTTCTGAATCCTTTCATACTTCTCCATTCCTGATAGCAAACACTGATTACTGAAATATTTCTTTCTAAATTATGAGAATCCACTTTTCCCCTTTATGCTACATTCTTTCATGTGTTTTATAGGGAACTTTTGCTTATGCCAAAACAATTGACAACAAAATACATGCTTTTAAGGGAGATTCTCTGCTGGACTATTTTTGAGTCTCAGAAACCTAAAATTTTTCACCTTAATGATCTACCCTGTACCTTAAGCTTCATACACTTCCACGCAGAATGAAACAAACCATGGCAAATGAGATATCCAAGGGACTGAAGCAGCAAGTATTTTATTTACTTTCAACTGACTTTACACAGACACAGCAGTTTGTGAATCCTGTCCAAAGCAGTTTCTGAGTTATGACCATGCTGCATATTAAGGCAGAGAAAGAGATGTCTGAAAGATCCTTTTATCATTGCTACACCATATGGAAAGCTAGAATGAATATCCATCCTTGGCTCTCCTACTTACATTACAGGTTTATTACTGCTTGCATTCCTGTTTGTGTGAGAGTTGTGAGACTATGTACAGCATGGACTAATATACGATGAGGGAGACAAAGAATATCCTGTTATTGTTATTTGTACAAACTGGCAACAGCAAAAAAGGGTTCATTTTTCAAAGCTGTCAGAAATCTGGAGGCAGCAACACTTAGGTGCTTCATGTTTACGTGCTTGCTGGGTTGCTATGTGAATTTTCTTAGGAAGCTAAATCTTGCACTGGCAAAAACATAAACACTCTGTTCCTACCCCTGATAAGGAAACCCAAGGGTCAAAGGAAGAAAAGGGGAGCACTGTGTCTTGGTTACATTGCTGCTTCACAGACTGGGAGCGAAAGGACAAACTGCCCCTCTTTCTTATCACTTCTCTTGGGTTTTTGGGAAGTAGGTTCCAGTGCTGAAGGGCTATGGGTGGGCAGTGAACCAAATGAAAAGTTTCCTACACTGAAACAAGTTGCCCTTGAGACAGATGTTTGCTCCTGGCTCTTTCTTTTTTGCCCCAAGCAGATGCAAATAGCCAGGAGTCCCTGTTTCCTTCAAGGTAAGCCAAGCAACCATGTCAATCCTGGCATCTTCTGCCTGCACAGATCCAGGCATCACAACTAACCCTCTCCCAGATATGAGCCACAAATGCAAATTGAGAAGAATCTGGAAACCATGAGAGAGAGCAATTCCCAAGACTGCTTGCTCCAACAGTACCCACAGGAGGTCAGAGGGCAGCTGATCCCTCCCTGCCAAGCCACCTCCTGATCATTTTCCATGACCATTCAGAAGGCAGCTGTTCTCCTTGAGGCACAGAGGCCTCTTGTCACTCAGAACTGGCAAGTGTTGTGGTAGAACACTAACTTTGGGGATAGCCTTGGTTGTGGTCAGCGTTCCCATATGCTTTTCCCTTTGTGAATCTGCTGCTATGCCCCTTTTGGTAAAGGGACTTGGATTCATAAGTCATTTAGGAGCTTAAAATGTTCCTCCCAAAGTAACTGGCCTGAGGTCGCAGAGGAAATCTGTAGCAGAACTGGGAAATAAATCAAGATCTGAGCCCCAGTCCGGAACTTCAGACACAAAACTACCATTTTTCATAGGAGGCTTAAATATGTGATGAGTTCTTTTATAATCATATAGTTTCCTTTCCAATGTCTAAAGTTTTCTTGCTACAATCATTAAACTACTAGCTGTCCACTTTTAACAGTTCTGCAGGAATTCTTTCATGTCAGTAGTGTTTGATAATAGGCCACATATGAGATTCCAAACTTACTTTTTCCATTATTAACCTTTCATTTACTGATATTTCCCTCAGTATGTTTTGTTCTTATACCCTTCTGCACCATATGTTTATAATCATCTGAAACTTCTGAGTAATCCCATTATTTTTCTATTCTCTCACACATCATAAATGTGGGCTGAGTTCCAGAATAATTTATGCAGGATTAAAACATGGAATTGGCTTCAATGCTTCATCAATGATGTCTTTAGAGTTTATCTCCCAAATTTGTGTTCTTTTCAGGGCTAAAAGCCTGGGAGATGTAGATCACAAACACAGTCACACACACTCACACACATCTTGAATACCAAAGTAAGTGAAAGAAGATGAAAAAACAGGATTTTTCAAGGAAAAATACCTCATTCAAAACATATTGAAATCCAGAAGAAGATTTCCTACCACTTCACTGTGCATCACACTAGGTCTCTATATCTAGCAGGGAAGCCTGAAATAATTATTATACTGATGAAGTGTAGGATTGTAGAAAAGTTTTTCCAAAGGGCAAGCACAAGCAGTGAGTGTATGACAAGAAACAGTTGAGTATGTGACAGGAGAAATAGTAACTGAGAAAAATCTGGAAGCCTAAAGAGAACAAGATTCAGTCTATAAACCCAATGTGTGAGGCAGCAGCTAACACCTCTCCGAGTCCATTGGTTTTAATTAGCCTGCTTTCCTTTGCCCCAAAGGAGAAAAAAACATCAAAAGTCCTTCCTTCAGAGAGTCCAGTGCCTGAAACTTCCAGTGAATGTGCTGGTTTGACTGCTTCATTCTTCAAATTCAGTGGCAGGCCAAAGGAGTCCCAAAGGCTGTGTGACCAAAGCCACTGAAGCCTCAGAGGTGATGAGAGCACTGCAAGTGCAGGTGGGGCCACAGGGTGCAACAGGGACCCCAAAGTCCAGCACAGACAAGTGGCAGTAGAGAGAGGAGCAAGCTCTGAAGATAGTGAGGGAGGACAGGAATCACCAGGAGCAGCCCTTGCTGGAGGCAGCTTTTGGCAGCTGGCTCAAGACTTGGAGTCAATTTTAACAGCCATTCTACCAAACCTACTGAACCATCTCCAGCAATAAAGCTGTGGCTTCAGGTGATGGGCCAAACATCCATCATGAAGATAGATGTGCTCCCCTCAGCCTGCAGCCTTTGTTCCAGTAGATGAGGTAGGCTTTTGGTAAGACAGAGGACATAAATGTAGCATGAAAACCCAAGGTTCCTTCAGACAAGTGTAAGCTTCTGCTCACAAAGAGAAAACCAGATGTTGCCTAGAAACTACCTCTCTTCTTTACCTCTATTCTATACTTCTATTATTTATTATTTTTCTTAACTTCCACAACCAGCATTGTGATTTTTGATGGAGGTGTTAGCTTGAAACAAAAATAATTTTAGGAGATCTTGGGTGAACAACAAAGTTATTTGTTTAAATTATGAAAACTCCTTTCTTGACCTTTTAAGAAAGCTGACTTGTTCATTCAACCCTAGTGACTTTCATACGCTTTTGGATACGGGAGAAGAACTGACAACTGTGGTCAAGGATAGGTGAAGGAGCATATTTGAGGTGTAGAGGGAGACCAGGATCTCTCTTCAGTGCAAATTGACTTACATTTATGCTAAATTGTGGCAATGACTTTCTGGGCTAGGACTCAAAAACTGAAATAAAAAAAAAGAAAAGACTGGCACTTAGAAATGAGTGAAATAAGTGGAAAAGGCAAGAGAGAGAAGGATAGTAAAAACTAGTTCTACTTGAGAGAAGGGACAGAAGAATCTTTGGCCACAAGGTCAAAATCTTCTCCACAGGCCAGGCTGCATTTTAACAGTGGGACATGCTGTATCTCTTGTATTTCGAGAGATTCCAGCAAGAGTTCCAGCAAAGGAAGCCCTTCAGGAAAATACTTCACTAATTTGGAGCAGGCTAAAAGGTGTGATGCAAACAGGAAAAGGAGGTGCATACAGTTGAGATAACTGGAATCACCTTAGCATTGGTCCTAAACTCATCCCAGATGAGAGAGGTATCTTATGAGAAGCAAGGTTTTTCTTTCACAACTAAAGAATATATAGTAGTGATTTCATATGACAGCTGTAAATGTCACTTTGCTCCATTTTGTAACTTCTGAGTGCAAGACATCAACACCAAAAACCTTTTAGCCCAGTCTTCATCTGTATATTTTTCGTATCTGATGAGAAATCGTCTGTCCATACGTTTATTACATGTTACTTATGGGCCTTTCCAGTCTGGACTGAAAACTTTCACAGCACACTCCTGAAGACACTTCACCCCTTGTGGTGCCCTTCTGGGCAGTGGAGCTGAGTGTTACCTGATGGGAAGGGGTTGTGCTGCAGCATTAGGATGAGAGGCAGTGACAGGGTGCTGGCAGAAAGTCCGGATGACAAGGATTAATCAGGCAGTTCCAGAAGGATTCATAATGATCTGATCCACAGGGCTGGGGCTGCAACAGCTCATTCCTCTATTTTTAAAGAAAATGAGGTCTCCAGCCCTCTGCAGAGAGAGGAACAACATCTGTATGAGGAAATTAAATGGGCCAAGGACTGTGATTTGTCCCTGAGGTCCTCTGGCATGGCATGGCTCACATTCATACCCTTCCAAAACAAAGAGAGGTGTGGTCCTCAGTCTGTGTCACCTGAATGGTGTCCAGGCATTATCCTAGATGGTGTTTGATGCCAAAAAACAGTACCAGAGAGCCAATTTAACTCTATGGATAACTGAGTGACAATACTGGGTCTGCTGATAAAGTCACTGCCAATTAATCTTACTTTCTCTTTGATTACTGCATGATACTCCACCTTCCTTGGCAAAATATTTACTGAATAAGAACAAAAACAACAACCATAACAATAAAGAATTAATACATAAATATTTATTTGGAGAAGGTCAAGAGGGTACTGGAACACACACTTAGACAAAGCAGGTAAAATGACACTGTCTGGATGATGTCAGTACTCTGATTTGGCGAACTGGCATGGTTTTGAACCATTTACTGCCCATAAGCTCATTTGAAATGACTGATTTTCTTGAGGGTGAGTTTGATTTCATTTAAAGGACCGTAAACTCTACAGAGTGCATCAAAAACAGTCTAACTCTTGAAAATCATGTTTTTTTACGTTATGTTTTTAATAGCCTCAAACCATTGTTATTTTTATATGCAAACTAAAATTACAACAATGAATAAAAGTAATAAAATTTTTTTGAAAGCCAAAAGTGCAAGGTTGCAAAAATGGTGAATACATTCTGTGACCACTATAAATTAAAAGAGAAAAAGGGGGCAAATACTATGATTTGAACTTATCAGTGACAGTGCAATGCAGACAGCTCCCACAGCTCTGAACATTACAGACTGCAGCTGTTGGTCGCTGTGGGTTTTCTGCCTGATGACCTTTCAGGAATCTGAAGAGATGGAAGCAGTTTGTTGCAGTAATAAAATAATATTTGGGTTGAGGGGTCTGAGGTGGGCACTGCAGTGGTCAGTGCCTTGTGAGAAGCTGTGATTTGGGTTCTTGAGGACCTTGCATTTCCAGTCTGAGAGTTCTTTGGAGGTCTGGGGATCCAGACACAGAGCTACTTGAGGCTGCAGGATGAGAGAGAGTGGGAGGGAAGCTTCAGTAGGGCATGTTTTCCATAAGAGCTGCTTGTCTGTTCAGAATCTCATTAATCTCCCCATCCTTTCCCACTGACTCCTGAGTCAGGGCAAGGTTTCTCTGCCGAATTCCCACTCATGGAAAGAAGCTTCTCTGCCAGTTCCTGGGCTGCATTTTCACATGTTTAGCTGCAGTTCTGAAACACTGTGATTTCTCCAACCGTTTCATCATCCTCAGATTTTGCAAGACATTGTGATAAGAGACATTTACCCGAAAGATGCTTTGTTAAATCCTGCTCATAATTCAAAAAATAACTGAGGGTTTGTTTATCCTCCAGTTTCTATCACAGATAGACAATTCCCATATTAAAATGTCATCCTCATAATTTCTCATCAGCCTCAAGAGGGCTGAAGGCAATAAGTCCTTTTCCAACCTATGTTCATATGCCAGAAAGTCCTGTTGCAATGAACAATTTTTTTCATTCCAAAGGTCTTTGCAGCCAACAGCTTCAAGTTGCTAGCTCGATATTTTTCATACAGGTTTCTGTCACAGAAACAGTGGGTTTACAAATTTACACACTAGATTTGTCTTTATGTGTAAGAAATGTTGAGATAGGATGAGGCTGGGACTATTTCACAAAATAGGGGATCAGGCACTAGATATTCTGGGCATGTAAGTGTTCTGGTCACTGACATCTCTGCAGCTGTAATTCAGTTATAATATTAGAGAACTTTTCACTGATCCAGGGGCTGAGGGAGCAGGGAAAATGATTGCTTAGGAGGTCTAAGGGGAGCAAAGCAAAATATTTTCTGTTGTTAGTCACCTGCTGTTTTGAGACAGTGGGAAAATTCAGCCATTTATTCTGGAATAAGTGAAAAAGATATAATTCAGTGCTAACTGACCTTACATGTTCATCTTCTAGGCTTTTCAGGTACAAGGCATGTGATGAAATACATGATGTTTGGAAATTGCTGCTAGATCCATTTCCAGTTAATATGACTTGAACACACTGTTAGCTGATACCTGTGGAACAAGAAAAACATATTCCATGGCCTTGCACTAGTGGGTACTACAGGATGGACTTTAAAAGTTCCTCCAAGGTATCCTAAAAGCATTTCAAAATATGACCAGTGAAATGATTTAAAATGGTCTCCATAAATTCGTTTATTCCTAGTTTCTAACACACTTAAAGAAGGACACCAGGCAAAGTGACCTGCATTGGATCTGGAGCTTTGGAGGGAAGCAGGGGATTGGAGGCAGAAGATCCTGCAGCAGGAGGAGCATGAAGGGTCAAATGCTGGGTATGTAGCAGGAGAGTTGTAAAAACTACTGGGTACTGCAGGATAGTTAGAACATACCCCAAACAGAGTGCACAAAAGAAAGGAGATATGGGGAGGGCTGTAAGAAGGGTGAGAGGGAAGGGATGGGAATAGTAAGGCTGAAACACATAAGCCTATGGGATAACAAATGACAAAGTTTCTGATACTGTAGTCAAGAAGTTGTAAGATTTCCCTGAGTATACACAGAGGCATGGTAGGTGTGACTGGTCCCAGCCACAGTCCTGCCATTCATGAGTCTGTAACTGGTTTTCTGGGAAGTCATGGTGTTAATTCTGGCTTTCTGGACTAATTCCAGCAAGAAACATCTGTGTTTCAACCTATCTGCAGCTAATATTTAACAGTGAATTTTACAGGAATTTGAATTTATAATCAAATATTTACAAGTCACAGACATTACGTAATCCCTATTGCACAGTAGTAAGTAATGAAGATAGCAGGACCAGGCTGGGACAATCTGAACAGGCTATTTGAAAGCCATAGTGACACAGCCTCTGAAACCAGACTTGGTCTTAATCTTGCACTATGGCAACAACTGTGGAGATGCTGATGACATTTCTGTGCTGTTGCCAGGGTGCATTCATGCCAAAAATGCCCCTTGTTGCCTGTTGGAGTAGCCCATGCCCTGAGAATCTAGGACAAAATCAGGCAGTGCCATTCTTCACTGGGATTGTGGACCATACTAGAATGAGACTCAGAACTGCACTGTTTGAGCTTCAGTAGACAGAGGAAAATAACAGAGCACAGGAAAGATGTAAGGAAGAAGTACACCTCACAGCTCCAATATTACATAGTTTCATCGTAGAAAACCCTGTCTACAATAAGGTTTTGTTTGGAATAGCAAGGAGGTGTTTTCTCTTCAATGGTGTGAACTATGTAAAGACTGCCTGGATGCAACATTCTTCCCTATCTTGTTTTGCATAATATGTGATGAATGTATTGTGTATTTTTTCCCTGTTCTCTAACTGTTTGCCTTGTCCCACAGGCTCTCCATACAATGGCAAAATACACTTAATTGAAATAAAAGGCATTTTTCCACTCTAGGTCATAGACTAACCCCCAGTGTAGTGACAGAGAATATATACGAACAAGTATCCAGATCCTATAGGTTGAAGTATTTTAAAGTCAGAGATTAACGCTTCCTGCCTAGCAGACAGATGTTTTGTGAAAGTAGAACACAGAGGAAAATTATTTTCATCTTTCTTTGCACTGTGTAATACCCAGAACCATGTTCTACTTTCTGGAACTATAGCACTCTCCCCACATTGACATTTCCCCATCTCTCTTCTGGAGCAACATCTGTTTTTAACTCACCCTTCATCACTGCCTTCTCCAACCCTTCCAGCCACGGAAGCATGTCTTTGTGAAGACAATGAAGACAACATTAGTTCTGCAGAACTAATATTTCAGACCTAGTATGCAGACCATCACTGGTTTTCAGTGAGAGAGGAGGATCATATTTGGTATATATAAAATACCGTTATCCAAAGCATCCCTTTGTAGCACTTTAGCACCTCTGAGGTACGAGGGAAGCAAAGGAAAGTAAACCAACCATGTTTTTCATTGAGATTTTTAGTATTGTATTTTAGTTCAGAATTCCAGGGAAAAAGAAATAATTTGTGGAATTCTTTGGATTGTTATGCCATCTGCACATACTTGTTTTATCATTAGAAAGGAGCCAGACATCATTAGGAATTATTATAAATATATGAATCCAATGCCTAGATAAAAGCTATCATAGGAAACAATATAGTAATGTTTTTCATCATAATATCAAGAGGACTACAGAGAGATATAATTTTTTCCCTTAGTGATAGTCCAGCATGGGGATGTGTGAGCAGGTTGGTGGGACCTCACAGGCAAACCAGAGTGCTGCTCTCTGGTGTGCAGCAGGGGCACAGTGGAAGGACAAGGATGAGTCAGAGGGAAGGACATCAGTGTGCACATCCATCCACAGCTGCTTTACTTTTTTCACTGCTGACTAGAAAACTTCACAATTTTTATATCTAGGAAGATATAGCCTTGAAATTATTATGCATTTTATATTCTATTTACAATGCAAGGTTGAGGACTAATGATAGAGGAAACAATGTACCCGTGCAAAAGTCTTTTGGAAGGCTTTCAGGATCCTCTGCTTACTCTGTTCTAGACACCAATCTCTTGGAAACTGCAGACTGGCAGTTTGCCTCCCATGAAGGTGAGGACACTGGGCATTCTTGCGGCAATGAAGATGGCAAAACCCCACTGCTTTATGGGGTTTTGTCACAATAGGATTAGTAAGAGAGATGATAATAAAATTGTTGTGACTGTATAAAACATCTCTTCTTTATGTCATGCTCACCAGAAGGCTTCAGCCATAATGTATTTACCTGCTAGCATACCTCTGTGGGTGCACAACTTTCATCATCTCAGTGTAAAAATGGAAGACAGGTCAAGAAACAGGTATCCTAGCTTGTCTAACTTCACAAATGGAGGGAAAAATCCTAAAATAAAAACTTAAATCAGCTAGGTCCATCCTGAATAACACCCCAGTATTTATAAATACTTCACCTTTGTGTTAATGGAGTCAAGTCTGTATTAACATTCTCCAGGTGCCTCAGCTTTGGTCCTCAGCTCTCAGCTGCATCAGTTTTGGCAGCACTGAGAAACCCAGTGGTTAAATCATCCCCATGCCCTAAAAGAAGGTAAAAACACTCATCCTCTCAGCCCCCTCCCAGCCTACACCCTACAGAATGGACTTCAGGCAAAGCATGGCTGTTCCCTGTCTTTTATCCCATGCCACTGTCTGTCCTGCTCCTAGAGCACCTGAGAGGTGCCTCCCATCCTCAGTCCTCCGTGGGTTTGTGTGGGACCCGTGTGGGAGGGTGGATGGAGGGGCTGGAAGGATGGCTACCACTACTCAGGCAGCGTACAGGCAAAACCAGCTGCACCAGCTGAAAAGGGAGCACAAAGGGGTTGTTCTGGCAGGGCTATTTTTAGCTTCATCTGGATCATATTAAGTATTCACTGGTGTCCAAGACTCCCTTTCTCCCACTTAGTGATGCTACAGGGCCAGATTTGATCCTTCCAAAAGACCTGTGAAGAAGAAAGAGCAGTGACAGCCTTGATCCAAAACAATTGCTGTAACTAATGTGTTGTCAGTAGTGACAAATGAGGAGGAAATGTTATTTTTTCAGCTGTGAAAAAAAGGAATGGTCTAGATTCATTGTTGAGCTGAGCCCTGGCTTCTGAGCTCCACAGCAGCATTCAGAAATGTGAATCCTAAGAAGGAGGGATGCTTTGGTCCCAGAGGAGCAGGATTTTAGCCACATCCTTCCCTGTTCACCCATTTTCTACCACCTGTATCAGTCAATTCTCTATTAAGTTACTTGGATTTGACAAATCATTCTGATGCCACGTTTCAGATTTGGAACAGAACTGCCTTTTCCAGTAGCGCAGGTCACTGTTTTTCAGCAAACACATTTCTTTCACTGATCTTTCCTGTCTATGAATACTTTTTGCCACCATACTAGACAATATTATTTAAGAATTCTGTATGATCCTGGTTGGAGCCTGGGAAGATGAACATGGATTTAGCAGACAGAATGACTACAGAGTAAATCAGAGAGAAAATAACTTTTTCTAGTACAGTCAGATATTGCTTATTTCCCCATGACAGGGAAATATGTTACTTACTACCAGTAATGCAGGAGAAAAAAAAGGAGCAGAAAGAAAGCACTGAGCAAAAGAAATTGTTTAAAAAAGCCCCAAATTAAACCCAAAAACTCTTGCTCGTTGGGCACTGGCAGGTCACAGAGTTTACTACATTGCTGCTCTGATATCTGATAAAGTGCAAATGGATTGAAGCATAGGAAGGTGTTCTACAGAATAAATATTTTCTGAAGCAGGAACTCTAGATGCTGCTGACAGACTGAGACTTGTGTAACTCTCCTTTCTAGAAACTTGGATACTCTATAACTTTTTTGCAATACATCATATTTCCATAATGCAAAGTGCTCAAAAATAGCAATTAATGCTGTGATTTGTATTTACATAGTGGAGAGTATTAGGGATATGAATGAGGTTGACAAAGATTGGTAGATGAACTGCTTTTCCAGTATCTATAAAGCTGGGATATTTGGCACTTGGTAGGAATGAATATTCCATATTGAGGATTTAAAACTTTCCGTAATTCTTACACATATAAGTTGCAATTTTGACACCTGCCCTGTAAAGTGCAAGTGTGAGGAATGGACTCACAGGCATAATCATCTTCCACATAATTTTTTGAACATTCATATGACTTTTCCAAATAATTACTCTTTGAATTTTATACATTGTTATACCAGGTGGCAAGCTGCAGTGGAATAAACTGCATAGTACCTTGTTATGTAATGGGAAAGCAATACCTGGCAACATATCCAATAAAATCTACACCTATCACCTCCTTCATATGAGTGGGTTGTTTACTACACTTTGTGAGTTGGATTTGTGTTTTCTGTCTGCAGGTTTCATGGGCTTTCTCTTCATTGTGGAAAACAATTTGCAACATTCCTTCGTGCCAAGACACTTGTATATGGTTTTATCAAGGGTGACAGTGATTTATTCAAAGAAAAATTTCTGTCACATTTCATGGCGAGTTTGGCAATAATTTCTTTTCCAAACCTGCCATATTCTTCAAGAAAGAGGAATCAGGTTTAAGAGGCTCTGCAGCTGTTTGGCATCTGATACTCAGAGCTTGTTATTATTAGTGATTTGTGATCTCTAACCAGTCAGATCATTTCTTTCTCTAAACATTTTTTACTTTATTTTTTTTCACAAGGAATGTAAAACTTTACTCCTTTAAAGTCCAATGAAGGGAGGTGAAGACATTTATTTTTCAAATGTAATAAAATGAACTTTATATTATTATTTCAATGACTGATTAAAAATATTATTTATACCATATGAGTGCTTCCATGCATATTATAGGGTGTTTCATTTGTGATCCAGCTGAGATAGAACAGTTCCCTTTCACTTAACAGTCCTAGAGAATGACCCCAAATTATTCACAACCTTATGCAATGTAAACAGAAGTACCTCTGAGTAACATACATTTATGGTTTTTCATTCTGTGGAGAAAAGAGATTTGTGTTTGCAAAGATTTTGAGAAGTCCCGTGGCTTGTTTTAGGCAGGAGGTGAAATAACCGAGCCCAGTGATCTCGTTGGTGTTACAGTCCATGAATCTATAATGAGCTACACTGTGCACAGCAATCACAGGCCCCGTTCCACTGGCTCCAATGGCAGCAAACCCACTTGAACTGGTGGGGGTTTAGCCCAACATACCCTCTTTCTCTCCATTCACCAGAAAGGGCAACTAAATCTTGCTAATTTAATTGTCCTGGGCAGGTTCTGAATAAGCTTCCCCATGGACTTTGTCAATGCAGATCAATGAGTTTGTCCTGGATTTGCAGAACAAGCCCTGTGTGCTGAGCTGTGCCAGGCTCAGCTCTGGCCGTGAGCCATGATGGGAAACGTGGCCATGGCACTGAAGGTCAACAAAAGTCAGCAAGCTCTGCTTTCTAAGGAAACCTTTGTACAGATCTCCAGCACTAGAGGTCAGTGCCATCAACTGTGTTACCTGAAATCACATCTCATTCAAACATTTTTATTTCTTTAACATGGATCTGAAGTATTGTTTCCATTGTCACGTGTTTCCTTGGAACCTGCTTATGCTGGAGCCTTGAGTTGGTACTGGGCCATGTACTTGGACCAACAGTTTGCCACAATCTGCATATGGGTGATAATAATTTTTGTAGATAATAGCTTATTGTACCCTTTAATACATCTTTCATCTGGAAATCCTTCAAGAACTATAGCATTGTTACTGAAGTAAGAAGAGGTTCCTGAGGAGCACTAATTTAATTATTCTGCAGGTGAATAAAAGTGGCAGACCCTAGCGTTATGAAGCACTCAACTCCTAGTCACTTACCATAGCCACTAGAAAATATTAGGTAAAAGACACCAGGTTAAACTTAAAAAATCTTATTTAAAAGTATTATGGTTGCATTTACATCATTCTCCTGAGTACAGTAAGCTTTCACTGAAGGATTGTGTTTTGTCATTTCAGTATGCCCAAAACAATTATTGTTGTGTTAAAAATTCGCATGGAAATCCATGCTAAAAATGTGATTTTTCTATCTCATTCTTTGGCTTTTTCCCTTTTTTTCCAGGACTCTCTGTTCTGTAAAATGCAGAGGTGCTTCCAAGATGACTCTCACACTCAGAGATACTCACAGTACTCCCACATTGCTGCCAGTGGGCTTTTGGCCAGTTATCCCAGCCCACAGAACTGGCAGAGTATACTCAGAGCTCTTGGCCAGGAACCCAGAGCCATTCCCAAAGCAAAAAATTAGTCCTTAAAAATACTGGTCTGGCCACTACAGCTGAGGAACAATTTCAGTGCTATACTTGTAAGAAGCAATTCTTATTTCCATCAAAAAGTTTTCTGGCTAAAACTTGTTAGACTACAGCAGGAATAGGGTTTGTATCAAGTGTTCAAAGACAGCCTGGAGTGACAATTAGATATGGTCTGGGAATTCAGCAAACCAATTTCTACTACTGGCATGTGAGTATTCACAAAAAAAACCAGTCTGAGTTTTCTGTTCTTTCAGTTCCTGTGCTTGTCCAAAGTGAGTGATTACATGGATGACATTTATAAAGCACCTTGAGACCTGCAGTGTACTAGTCTAACAGCTGGGTGTTATTATTACCCTGTTCAGTTGATGTTTTATACCATAACCATAGCAATGCTATATCTGAATGACTTCCAAGGGTAAAAATAAACAATGTGGTTATTTAACATAATTTCTCCCATAAAGTGAGATGTGTATTTCTTTTTAGCTCAGGCCTAAAAAATATTAGCAAAATCCAGATTGGAAGGATAAGCAGAAAGGAAAGTACAAGGAAAAAGGCTGGATTTGGACTGAAAAGTGAGATTTGCATATCTCCCATTGGAATTAATTTTAGTATTCTGACTTATAAATATTACCTTATGTAAATGAGTTTCACTGATTGAAAGTTTCCAGAGAAAGGAGCTCCTAACAGTGCTCAATATTTTGATGGAGGGAGAGTCCATTACATGCATTAATCTCTGTAGGCAAAAAGAAATGCTGGGGTTTATCTTTTATGCATCATGAGTAAATGTTTAACACTGTGCGGAAGGTTTCAAAAGCTAAAAGAAGTAGTTGGTAGGAAGGCTTGACATTTGACCAAGGACAGCTGCAAATTTTTTTCCTCCTGTATGCTGAAAAACAGTTAGAAAGATTTACCTGAGACTACAAACCAGTGCTTTGGCAGGTTTTTAACATAATTTCAGGGAAAGTAAGTTGCAGTTCTATGTTTATTCTATTGTCCTGTATTTCCTTGGTGTCAATTTTAAAGATTCCTAGAATTATGGCATAGAGTCACCCCCACTTGTAGATCCATCAGGATTAAAAAAAGAAAAGTAATGATGTCCCCAGTGATTCTCTCGTGGTTGTACATTCATAGCTCCCTTGCCCACCATATCCTATGAGAATTCATGATGTTACAAGCACAGCTCTGCAAAAAACCTTTGAAAGAAGGATGAGGAACTAAGCCACAGAAGCTACTTCAATTGCTATTCTGTATGCTAAAACTATTTGCCCTGGGGAGTGATTTGAGCTTGGGGTGCAGCGTGGTCAAACCCAGGCTGTCCAGGGCACATTGACCATACACACACAAGACAGCACTTCCCTGTGGATCTCCTCTGTCCCTGTGAAGTATCTCTGTGGCAGTGAGACTTGATTATTTTATAACTTTTATCAGTTTATGGTGTTAAAAGTAATTTCTATGCTGTCCTGAAGCCCACTAGAATAGCATTTTCGTGACATGAGTCAGACATTATGTGCTATGTACCTTGGTGTATCACAGTGTATGGGAGTCTCCAAGCACCCTGCCTGGAGAGGGCTACAGGGCTGTGTAGAGATCCAAGACAGTTACATTTATCTGTTCTGGCTACTGCTCACAGTCTGGAAGTGAAATTTCCCCGAGAAACACACCTGATGGTTTCTAATGGAACTACCTAACCCATTCCTGAAGGAAGCCCACTGCACCTGTACAGGGTAGACTGCCATGGGACCACGATGGGTGAAGGAAGTGGGGACAAAGTCATTTTAGAGTACAGACACATCCAGATGAAAAAAGATGTGTACTCATGAGCTGAGCAAAGTTACAAATACATTTAACAGTCTAGGTTCTGCAGAGGAGTCCATAGAGACAGAACAAAGATAGTGTCCTAAAGCAGCCAGTGAAGACTATCCCAAAGAGTCTGTGGAAACACATGAACTTCAGCTAAAAGAGAGAATGATGCCAAGCACTCCTTTGTTTCTTCTTCTATACATGTGACTGTTTTTTGTGTATCACCATGGATGTCTTAAGCATCAAACACCAAGAACTGAGTCTCCATAAACAGTTTTAGAGGATAAAATATATGAGGTCAGTTCTGTCTATGAAAAGTTCTTTTGATGTGCAGCTACAGCAGCAAGCAAGAACCTGCAGCTGCAAGCAGAGAAGCAGAAAAGGAAAATCCAGATTTAACAGATTTATTTATTCACAGCAAATTCCTTGTTTAAGCATTGTAGTCAGCTCTGTCAGATTTACAAGTCACACTATGTGAGTGGCGGCTGAAGTGCTGATTCTTGCTTAGAGTTATTCTAAAGCCAATTTTCACTTCTGTCACTTTAGTACACTAGCTTCTCTCAGCTGTCCTAAATGGGCGGTGAGGTAAATCCAACAAGATTCATCCAATCCAGGGCAAAATGAATGGGTCAATGGTCAGAGGCCAATTGCAAGAGGTTTAGCAAGGTGAGTGTCTTGGGTTGCAATGCAGGATGTGACCAGAGGTGTGTATTCTATCACCATCTGTTGAAACCAGGTGGGGCAGTGATCTTTATCTTCTCCACAACCCATCCTTCCTCCACGAAAATATCGTCTGTTAATGGGCCATTGAGTCCCACTGTACGACTGATAAAATTCCCTCATCCCATTGGGAGATGCTCCAGCCAGGGGGAGGAGCCAAGCCTTTCCTACCTAGCTAAAATCTGAGATTTGGAACACCAAGGCAGCCTTTTTCCACTGGATTCCAGAGGAAAAACCAGACCCTTCCACATAATCACTGGACCTTCAGAGGAAAACTGCACCCTTCTACAGGATCACTGCTTCAACAGAACCACATCTGTCACTGCAGGAGGATGCAGCCACCATTTAATGGGACTGCTATGAACACCCTGACTGACAGATTGTCAGGTTGTATTCTGACTCTGTCAGTGTTTTTTTCCGGTTTGTTCTCTGTAATACTGTGTTTCTATTTTAATTTTCCTAGTAAAGAACTGTTATTCCTATTCCCATATCTTTGCCTGAGAGCCACTTAATTTCAAAATTATAATAATTTGGAGGGAGGGGGCTCACATTCTCCATTTTAAAAAGAGGCTTCTGCCTTTCTTGGCAGACACCTGTCTTTCAAACCAAGACAGTGAGCCCTGAACTTGGGTCACAACAAACCCTGCAGTGCTACAGGCTGGGGGAAGAGTGGCTGGAAAGTAGCCAAGAGGAGAAGGACCTGGGGGTGTTGGTCAACTGCAGCTGAACATGAGCCAGAATGTGCTCAGGTGGCCAAGAAGGCAAATAGCTTCCTGGCCTGTATCAGCAATAGACTGGCCAGCAGGAGCAGTGACCACTGTCCTGCCTGTAAATCTCATCTCCACAATAGACAGAGCCTCCTACTTATTTGGGAATCATAAGGAATTTTCCTTTACATCTTTTAAAACCCAAGGTTGTCCTGGTTAAGACACCTAATTCCAAAAAATATTTAATAGTCATTAAAACAGCATACATGATGGACTAAGTTCTTGAGGGTCAGCTGAAATTCATGTCAGTCTCTTCAGCATTTCCTCCTGACAGAGCTGGTGTTTTACCAGTCTGGGAGCTCACTATTCCATGCTCAAGTCTTGTGATTGTGCTGAGAAACTGGACAGATAATTTTTGTCTTCTGATTCTTGTAGCCTGGGACATATCTGAATATGAAGATTTGCAACACTGGAGTTTGTCCATGCAGCTGAGAGTAGCACCCTGATATGCACTCCAGCCACAGGTCATCAGTCTAGAGCGGATCTACTGTGAAGCTGTGGTGGGCTGGTTTGGCTGGCCACCAGGTGTCCAGCTAGTCACCCTATAAATCAAAGACAACTTAAGGAAGCACCGCCTTGAAGTTGGCTCTATCAACATCTTTAGTGTTAGCAGACAGCATCACACTGAATGTGGCAGGACAGAAATCAAAGTGTAAGTGATCTGGTGCTGGGATATGTACACCTTGACTTGTTATTCTACAGGACTGATGCCCAAATACCTCTTGAGATGTAGCCCTGATGACTGTGTTGTTGGGTTGTATTAATTTTTTCACTACGTCCAACATGCAGCCTGTAGGATGCGCGTGACTATCAGGACAAATAAGTCACCCCAGAGACCTTGCCTTTCTCACCTTTTTTTTTTTTT